>OX421449.1:8043688-8088688 GCA_949126865.1 Montipora capitata | reverse complement strand
TTTGTTTCTAATAAAACGTAGCAGTGGTATAAAAGGCGACGAACTCCTTACATGAAAGACCAAAAGAAGGGTCTTTTTGTTCGCAAGCAGCTGTCGATGCTCTTCACACAAGTAATTACAAAAACGTCGAATGGATTAAAAATAAATGACTGATAAGGTGATTTAACTGAAATATGATACTCACCTGTTGGCGAGTAAGGTATTGGAATCGGACGAGTTGTAGGAACTGAAATGGAACAACAAAAAACGCAGTAAAACTTCTGTCTGTGATACTTAAACAGGCGGAGTTGGTAGGGTCCATGAGAAATTTCAGGTATGACTCAGTGCGTGACTGTACAAAGTCCCTGTGTGGAGAGAGGAAGGGTCACGTCACTGTATTAAGATCATTTACCAGTTCTTTCTTGTACCGTTAACTACTCGAGAGCAGTTGGTTTCCCGAGAGAGAAACCACGGCGAGCAACCGTTTCTTTTTTTTTTTGAGCGAGCTGCCGTCCAGAGCCACAGACGAATAAATTAAATTTGAGCCGGTAAAACTAGTTAGTAAACTTACCTTGGCACTTGCACAATCGTTTAGTTCATAACTGATTCGTTAACGCGAGCCAGCCGTAGAGATCAATATGGCATCTAGAGTGACCAATTCTGCGAATTATGATGGAGGTTTGGGAACCGTTCTGGAGGGACTGATGTCCCAAGGAATATTTGGACTTATTACTAGTAATGTGCCAAAGCAAGCTATTTTCCATTTTTCGAAAAGTAAAGATACATTACGTGGCTTCCCACGGGACATGGTAAACCATTGATCTACCAAATGGCGGTTTTGTTAGCCAAACAAATGAAGTAAATGATTATGTCAAAGCAAAAGATGGCAAAAGACAAGAAGGCTACAGTTCTCACCTCGACTGAAACATCGCGTCATTTTACTGTAAATCGCCGCCTTGTTCAAGGGAAAGTTGTAAATCTGCAAGCATGAGATTTTGCCACGGAATCTGCGTTTATCACGAGGTTTTCCTCCAATGACAATGGGGAAGTTAGTGGCGAGACCAGAGGGAAAACGACCAACTCTTTGTTGATCGACTGGAATGCTGTTAAGCCATAGGGTGGCCAGGCCATCCTTGTGGTTGTAGGTTGTTGCCAAGTGACTCCATCTGCTCCTTGGTATTTGTTTTTTCAGCGAGACCACAGATTTACCCGAGCGTGGAATGAACCGAACATCGACTTTAAACGTACTGTCGATCCATAGGCGAACTCCCCGGCCATTTGGATTGAAATGAACCAGTGAACCATCGCTTTGGGGATAAACCCACAAAGCTAGAGTCATTGAATATCTGGTGTCCAGACAACCGTTGTTAGGAATGAGGACGTAGCTGTTTCTTTTTCCACTAAAAGCCAGCGCGCTTTGAGGATTTTTATCAGGACCAAATGAGTAGCGTACGCCAACAAATTCCGCGGGAGGATTCACGTAGCCACTGATGTCACGGTTTTTGGAAGCAATATTAAACGGGTACAAAGCAACTGCTCCACGACGAACAATAACTAAAAAGATACATAGTAAATTAAGAATTGAATCTGAAAAATTGAATTTGAAAATTTCCTCATGGACATAAAGAGGAGAAACTTTCACATGCTTTTGAGTGCAAGAAAACCCTTTTTCTTCAACATTATTGGTCTGAGAGAGTATAAAATACTGAGAAAAGAATTGCTTTCTTCCACTCATGGTCAATCTGGGAAGATAGCTTACCTCTGTCTAACCAGTATCAAAGATTCTCAAAAATATGGTTGGGATTAATTTTCTAGTTTCAACGTGAGAACAAAATAATTTTTGGTGAATGCTCTCGAAAAAGTGTCGTAGCAAATATTGTACCGCACAAAAGAAATTTGAACAAAAAGGAACGTTTTGGCGAAAGAATGTACTTAAATTATCGGTTATTAAATGACTGTATTGGCACTAAAGCGGGTTTTCACGAACTTCAAGGAAAAATGAAAAACAAAGTAGAAACAAACCAGGGGAGTAACAAATCCTATCCTTCAGCGTTCTGATAATAGCGTTAAGTCTTGTGAATCCAACCATGAACACGTGTCTACTGTCTGTTGCAACTTGCGTAAGAGTTCCTCTGTTGACCCTACCAACTCCAACCATGAAAAGCTCCACACCAGCTCCCTGCAAAGCCACCGCTGCTTTACGCACTTGATCGATGGATGCACCTGCTGTCACACATATCAAAACCCTTCTTCTTCCACATTGGGGGATTCCACTGAAAAGGTATTGTTTAGCGTAGTAGAGGGCACCTCCCAACCGTCCTCTACCACTTAGTATCCCTATTCGATCGATAACGTTGTTAACAAGTCCTCGTGTGTACGAACTGGTAAATTTAATGAGTCCAGTTGCACTGGATGCGTATGAGATCAGTCCGATTCGGGCAGCTCTTGTGGAGACTGTGAAACGCCGGACGACTTCTTTTAAAAACCGTTTTACCTGACGGCTTTGAGAACGCATGAAAGAACTGGTGGCTTCAATGAGGAAACCAAGATCAATTGGAGCAGTACAAACTGCAAACAAGAAGAAAGATGGAAACGACGAAATAAGTAAGATAACAGAATTCAGATCCCGGAGGATTCGCAGTTTCCTGCAAAAACGATGTATTGGCCCTTCGTCTTCTTAACTGCGGTTTACGGAAAAGCCATGAACCGTTACTGCCCAAGTCCACGTCACCTGAAGAAATTACTTTCGAAAGCTTCTTAAGAGGTAAGGTGAGGAAATCAGAAAGGGGTAAACAAAGTTTTTGCCGAGAAGTCAAATACAGCATCGCGAATGATATCAAAAAGCCTCCCTCGAAACTTTTGCGGCCTATTTCCGTTAACATAATTCCCGCTGTATCTTCAAGACCAGGAAGTTTCCATGCATCCGAGCTTAAAACAACTTTTAATACCAGCCTATCAGGTTAGAAACCCTTTTCATTAAGTGGCAACTTTTTATATAACAAATCTTTATATTGTCTGTCTGATACGAACTTTTCAACTATAAATCCATGGAGGACTTAATTAATCTAACGACGCCTTCGCTATGATTGGTACCATGACATGAAAAGACTTCTATCGAGCAATATGATTCATGCAAAAAAATCAACTTTTCGGCAAAAGGTTTTTTTGGACTCCTAGTTGAAAGAACACCAGATGCACGAAGACAAAAAACACATCAAACACAACACAACTCACTTGTTGGTGCAGGAGTGGGCCTTGTTACGGGTCTCGGAATGGTCAACGGTGGTTCTGTAAAAAAAATAAATTAGCAAAACTGACAAGGCTTCTTCTTCCAGTCTAAAGAGCTTAACTACCCCTAACATGTTTTAATTTGATTCTTTTCAGTTGGGGTGTCGATAAGACTTTGACACATCAATTAGCCAGAACTTTCGCCTCGTTCTTTTAACATACCGCAAGTAAATAAACAGATGATCGATTGAACACGCTGTAGCGATCTTTTTGTGGCATAGTTGTACAGCTATTTGAGTACTCGAGTTCTAAAATTAAGTCAATATTCCCGCTTGGATAACATCCTGCTCCGTGTGTATGAATTTCAAATTTAACACTGGATTATCAGCAACGCCTGTCCCCTAAGAAAGCAACAAGGCCACATAGTTAACGTCTTGAAGCAATACCCCGTTTAGAAGTAGCACGCAACCTGGACAGAAGGAAACTTTCATGATAAGTTTACATTTACACCGGTTTCTGACAACTTCATTCCTAATCCGGGTTCAAGTGCAGGTACCAGCGATGAACTTCACACAAACTGAGAAAAAAAAAAACTCCACTGAAATCACAAATTTACCTTTAAGGAAACACCTTTCCTTCGCCTGTTCGATTTGTCTTCTTGAGAGAGGAACACCGTACAGCTGCAGACAAAATAGACGACCAAGGAAGTAGCCTTTCCCGCCAAATCTGCCACCAAGATTTATGTTCTTCCTGGTATCCAGTTTTACTTTTCCGATTTTTCTTTCGACAACAGGTTTAGAATTCACCCAAATGGTCAATAATTGTCTTCCATAATCATAAGTTACACCTATGTAATTCCAGGCCTTGTATCTGACGTCATTTCCAGGTGTCTGCACCCTGATAGCTCTTCTGCGCGTGCGCCCCGTTATTACTACTTCAAGAACTCGTGAACTAATCATGCGCACTTCAAATTTGTTTGACTTGTAGCGAAGTATGTTGCCGTAGCGGCCTCTGTTGTTTACCCATATCAATAAGGTAATGGAATACCCAGCGTCCAGTTTGCCAGTGTTGGGGATCTCCACGTAGCTTGTTCGGTCGTAAAATTGAGTGGAGCCGTAGCGTCGACTATCAGGTCCTTCCTCGTATTTAATTCCAAAAAATTTCGCCGGCAAATTTCGGTTGCTGCTGATGTCGGCTCCGCGTCTATTGTTGTCCAGAGGATACACGGCAAGAATGCTTGGCAATTTCTCTGTAGCAAAACAAACCAAGAAAAATGTGACCTGCATAAACCTACAGTACATTTATTAGTGATAACAATTAGACTGGTGACGACAACGGGTCTCCGGCGAAATCTCCTTATCTTTAAATACTTCATTATTTCTGAAACTTCTCACTTTTCCAGGTCATCCACTTGCTCATTGAGACTTTTTTCTGGCAAATATTATGGGCACAGTTGTAAGATTTACCTTTTCTTGTTTCCCTCTTAATACCTTAGCGAAATGCAATTCCTTTTAGCTAAGAGACAATTATTACTTTCTAAAACCACCACATCTGCCAATTACCACTCTGTACGTCTACTATATAGCTATGACACTGACAAACCCTAAAACACTTTAAGCCTTGATTTGCCACACATATTGGCAAAAGCTTCTATGTAAGGGGCCCAAAAACTCAGGAGTAATATCATGGATATGTTAGGGGTTGGCCCTTAAAACGTGAGATGTTTAAATGAACGTTTGACGTATTTAAGGTTAGTTTAGGGAGAGTATTTTGAGTGGTTTATATAATAACCGGAAGAATGATGTGTAAAAAATGGAAAATGAGTAAGAATGGTTCGAACTGTCAGAGACTCACCTGTTGGCTCGGAAGGTATTAATGTTGGACGAGTTGTAGGAACTGAAAGGTAATAAACAAATTAATCAATTGATCTAAAAAGGTTTAAATTTCATTTCTGGTACTTATTTTTCTTGCGCACAAAAAGGTACTGAATTAAGGTAAACGCATCAGTTAGTCCTTTGTTAGTGGCTGCTCAATTCAAAACTGTGGGTAACCTCACACGCATGCTAATTCTTAACAAACCTGGCCTGTAACATCGTGTCATTTTACTGCGCATCTTCACCCCATCCATAGCATAGTTATAAATCTGCAAGCACGAAATTCGTCCACGAAATCTTCGTCGGTCGCGAGGGTTTTGTCCAATAACAATCGGATGGTTAGTTGCAAGGCCAAGACCAAGACCACGAATCCTAATTTGTTTGACGGCTATGCTATCAATCCACAGAGTAGCTAGTTCTGTTTTGTGGTTGTAGGTTGCACCGATGTAGCTCCATATGCGTGGCTTTATGGGGTAGTAGAATCGTTTTCCTGATTTGCCTGAACGTGGCATGACGCCAAAATATAACTTGTAGCCCTTCATTATCGAAAGGTTGACTCCCCTGCCATTGGGATTGAAGTGGACAAGTGGGCCGGTCGTTTCGGGATACACCCAAAACAGTATGGTTATTGAGAATTTTGTATCCAAGCAGCCATTGTTGGGAATAAGAACGTAGCTGTGACTCGTTCCCCTAAAAGACAGCGCCCCGTTAGGACTTTTGTCAGGGCCACGCGAGTAGTATACGCCGACAAACTTTGCGGGAGGATTGATGTAACCGCTGATGTCTCGATTTGTTGATACGCCGGAAAACTGGTAAATAGCGACTGCTCCACGCCGCACTAACCCTGATACAAACAAACAAATAAACACGATTGCATCAGGTTGACTTTAAGACGTAAACTAAGAGCAATAGAGGGACCTCAACAATAAGCGTTGTCGTTGTAAATTAAGAGAAAGAAAAATCGCATGTTTAAGGACCAGTTGGTTCATTGATCAGAACTAGATTACGTCACACATTTGCTTTACGCCGACATTCTCTGTCCGCGTTAACACGTCAAACAGACATTGGCAGATAATAATAATGTGTGGTCATCACGTGCAACTTCTTTTGGCTTCTTTTGCAAATTGTGGACTGCTTTGGTTTTAAATTAGCTGGGACACTAAAACTTTAACAAAGAAAGCGAGGAGGCAGTGTGGCCCAGTGGTTAGGGCGCTTGGCTTGAGATTCGGAGATCCCGGGTTCAAAACCGGAGGCAGTGTGCCCAGTGGTTAGGGAACTTGCCTTGAGATCCGGAGATCCCGGGTTCAAGACCCGCTCTGACCACTCGTTGAATTTGATCCTGGTAGTCCCTGGTTCAAATTCCCAGCTGCACTTGTAAAAAGCCAACTGGTTTGCCTCCGGCCAGTTGGGATTCTTAACAGTTGTTGTTGTTCTGTTCCGTCGTTTCGTTGTGTTTCATTGGCCCTGAAAAGCCCCTATAGGGAGCGGTCAATTAAGTATGTATTGTATTGTATTCTTTTCGAATGACGAAAGTTTCACTTAAATAGATTCCTGTGCCCAATGCAAAGCTGCTTCATAGCAAAATTTAATTTGTCGCGCACAAAGCAAGTAAAAAAAAACGCGCAGGTGAAACTCAAAGAGTTTGTCTATTCAGTCATAGAGGGTTGAAGTCAAACGGGTAGATGGGGTTAAAAAAGTAGGAACGATCTCTTAGCGAAAATAAAAAAGGTGCCAGTACATACGCCATTTGAAAATGTGTGAAACGTGGTCAATAAACACGACAAACACCACCAGGTTTAACCTTTCCTGACATGACTTTGCGGACGACACACGCAAATTTCACTCCTCACTGGAATTCTGACGGTAACTTAATTGTCTGTTTTAAGAATCGAATATGTAAATGACCAGGAATCTATAGAAATGATCCATATTATAGCGGAAACTCACCAGGGGAGTGGCAGATGTTGCCTTTGATGGTTTTTACAACGCTATAGACCTGTGTAAATCCAATTACAAACACGTGACGCCTGTCAGTTGCAACTTGCAAGAGAGTTGGGCTATCGACCCTACCAACACCTATCATGAAAATCTCCACACCAGCTCTCAGCAAAGTCGCCGCTGGTTGCTGCACTTGATCAATGGATGCACCACCAGTCAGACATATCAAAATTCTTCTTCTTCCACACTGTGGTTTTCCTCTGAACAGAGAGGTCTTTGCATAAGTTAACCCTTTACCCAATCTCCTTCTACCACCCAGTTCCCGTATTTGACGGATTGCGTTGTAAACTTGTCCACGCGTGTACGATCTAGAGAATCCAATCAAAGTCTTCAATTGCGATGCATAGGTAACAATTCCAATTCGAGTGGCCGTTCTGGAGATTGCAAACTGACGGACAAATTCTCGCAAAAATTCAATTACTTGTTGGTATATTGAGCTTCCAGAACGAAGGACCGTATTGGTACCATCAACGAGGAATCCAAGGTCGATTCGAGCCTTGCAAACTAAGAAAAAAAAATAACGAAGGATCACACGCATGAATAAGGGAAGATATATTTTAAGAATAATTAAACGCTACGAACTTGAAGTGCAAGAAAAAGCAACACTGAATAAAAAAAAAAAAGCAATGACGACTTACTTGTTGGTGGATACTTTGGCCGACGTGTGGGGGTCGGAATTGTGGGTGGACCTGTCAAGAAAACAACAAAATTTTACCATAAAACGAGTTTTGAACGAATCAATTTGTTTCGTTGTGAAAACTAAGTAAAAGCAAATTCCTTATGATAGGCTCGACAAGCAAACATGAAATAAACGCCTACATTTTGAGCAGGTTATAACAAAAGAGTTGAAAAAAATATATATATAGAAAACCGGATCTTGTCCATCATTTGTGGCCCCGATATGTATTACGAGGACGCTGCTAATTTATTGAACATTACGCCTATAAATTATTATAATTATTATACGAGGAGTGCTTGTAACAACACATACCGACACAGACCATCGGTTAGACTGGCTGATGTACTTTACCAAGCAATCTCGCCAATCTTTACGTCGTAACAGGCGCTTCACAGTACCAAAGACCGACCATTTTAAAATAGTCTTAAGGTCGTGTATAGATTTCACGCATTAATTCAATCTTATCCTACATTTATTAGAGTTAACGATCTTAGCTCATGATATATTCATGAGATTATAGTTTAGAAAATATCTACTTTATATTTAGGTATCAAGTAAAGCTATGATAGTCGCAGTTATGGACCAATTTTAGCAATTGCGTAGAGAAGATCATAGCTTTACTTGATTTTATATCGGCAGTTCAGTATATGATTTATTTCATATATAATTTCGTTCATGAAATTTAGTTAATTACTTTGTAACTTTAAATAAGTAATTGAGCTCTTGAGTTGAACAAAAACTTTTAGAAAAAAAATCTCTGTCTCGAAAATTTCGCACTTCGGAATTAAAGAGTAATGGGCGAACACAAACTTTATTCCCAACTCAACATTATGACATGAAAGTTGATGACACATCAGGTAGTAAGAGGAGCGAAGGACAACGCATAACCTTTACCTTTAAGGAAACACTTCTTCCTTGCTTCCTCAATTTGACTCGGAGAAAGAGCAACACTGTACAACTGCACACAAAATAGACGCCCCCGGAAGTACCGTCCATTAACAGAGCCACCGAGACGTATTGGATACTTGGTGTCCAACTGCACTTTGCCAAGTACTTTGAACGAAATAGGCTTAGAGTTCACCCAAATGGTCAGCCTTTGGGTTCTCTCGCTGTATGTTACACCGATGTAACGCCAAACCTTGTCCTCGACCACAGGTTTACGAGTACCGACCAAATACGTCGTCCTGCGCCTGCGCTCCACTATTTGTACTTCAAGCCTTCCAGAAATTATTCGCACTTGAAATCCTTTACCAGAGGGGTTATATCTCAGTATGTAGCCCCCAGATCTCCTTTCTTTGAAAACATGTATCAATACAGTGATGGAGTACCTAGCGTCCAGTTTCCCAGTGTTAGGAATCTCTACATAGCTATTTGATACGCCAGAAAATTGCGTGGAGCCATACCGTCGGCCATCAGGGCCTTCACCGTATGTAACTTTTCCAAGTTTTGCTGGTCGGTTTTTCTCTCGGCTGATGTCGTCTCTTTTCCTCTCGTCATCAAGCGGATACACAGCTAGGGTACTTGGCAGTCTCACTGTAAAAAAGAAACCAGATGTTTCTTCAATTTGCCATGACAGATTTTCCTGCTTTTAGTAAGTCAAGAAATGTAGCAGCGGTGTACAAAAAGATAAAGAGGAGTGCAAGAGGGCGACGAACCCATTATGCGAAAGAGCAAAAACGGAAGGTCTTTTTGCTCGCAAGCAGTTGTCGATGCGTTTGACTCAGGTAACTATACCAAAAGGTCTATAAAACGTTGGAAACTCTTTGCACTGCTTTTTCTCAAATGAAAGGGGAAAATGCACATTTAAATGGTTGAGGAGTAAACTCCGTCTTGGTAGATTAAACATAAATGACTGATAAGATGTACAAACTGAAAATATGATACTTACCTGTTGGCGAGTAAGGTATTGGAATCGGACGAGTTGTAGGAACTGGAGGAAAAAAGAAAACGCAATGAAACTTGCGAAACTTAGGCCGGCGGGGTGGGTACGAGGGACCATGAAAGATTTTAGTTAAGCCTCAATGGGTCACTGCGCGTAGTCCACGTGTGGAGAAAGGAAAAGTCCTGTCACGGACATGATAGTTATGCCAAGATATGGTGATGTTATTTACCAGTTCTTTCATATACCGTTAAGCAACATTTTGAAGTCAAATTTTAAAGTGAAGAAGCAAAAAATCTCTTCAAGAGGATAATACTAAACTACGGTAGTTTTTTTATCAAACCTATACCGAATGCGATTATGTGACAGCAAAAGATAGTAAAAAAAGGAAGCCTACTGTTCTTACCTCGACTGAAACATCGCGTCATTTTAGTGTAGATCTCCGCCTTGTTCAAAGCAAAGTTATAAATCTGCAGGCACGAGATTTTGCCACGGAATCTGCGTTTATCACGAGGTTTTCCTCCAATGACAATGGGGAAGTTAGTGGCGAGACCAGAGAGAGAACGACCAACCCTTCGTTGATCGATTGGAATGCTGTCAAGCCACAGGGTCGCCAAGCCATCCCTGTGGTTGTAGGTTGCTGCCAAGTGACTCCATCGACCTTTTGGTATTTCTTTTTGCAGCGAGACAACTGATTTACCCGAGCGTGGAATGAACCGAACATAGGCGCTACATGGACGCACAATCCATAGGTGAACTCCCCAGCCATTTGGATTGAAATGAACCAGTGGACCATCGCTTTCGGGATAAACCCACAAAGCTATAGTAATGGAATATTTGGTATCCAGACAACCGTTGTTAGGAATGAGGACGTAGCTGTCTCTTCTTCCTCTAAAAGCCAGTGCGCCTTGAGGATTTTTATCAGGACCAAATGAGTAGCGTACGCCACGAAATTCGGCGGGAGGATTCTTGTAGCCACTGATGTCACGGTTTTTGGAAGCAATAGTAAACGGGTACAAAGCAACTGCTCCACGACGCACAATCACTAAAATCATACATAATAAATAAATGAATTGAAATCTTGAAGCTCGTCATGGACATGCACACGGACCATGCTTTGAGTGCTAGAAAAGCAATAATTCTTCAACATTATTGGCTTTGAGAAAGTCTATAATAGTGAGTAAAAGAATGTTTTTTCAATTCATGGTCAATCTGGGAAGATGGCTTATCCCTGTCGAACCAGAATCAAAGATTCTCACCAATATGGTTGGGATTAATTTTCTAGTTTCAAAGTGAGAACAGAAAGAATTTTTGGTGAATCTTGTCGTAAAAGAGTCGTAGCAAATTTTGCACCGCGTAAAAAAAAAAAAAAAAAAAAAAAGAAAAAAAAAAAAATATATATATAGACTCATATATGTATAGGCTCATTGTAAATAGTTTTTTAGTTTTTAACTTTTAACCTGAAGAAGGCCGAACGGCCGAAACGTCGTGTATTAAACCCCGTCCAGAACAGTCAAGAGTTTGTCTCTTCGTCGCTTTTTTTTTTTCGTACGCGAAGGTACCAGAGTGGAAGAACGTACGGTTATTAAATGACTTTATTATATGCCTCTGTCTCACAGGGAATGGGAAACACCAAATTCACGAATTTGATTGGCTGAAATCCACATTACCGGTCTAGATACCGGTCTAGATGGGAAAATCTAGACGGGCATCTAGACCGGTAATGTTTTGGGGTGAAAAAGTTGCAAACTAAAATGCAGAAATATTGAGTATTTAATTCTATCAATATTGATTTATGGAAGACGAAGTGCCACAAAGCATGATGAGAAAAAAAGGGAAGGAGGACGAGCAATCTTTCGCAGAATTAAGTTCAGCTCATCGCCACTTATCGCCGTTCGCAAGCAAAATGTCACTTAGTACAAACCAGTTACATTAAACCAATTAAATTCTTCTTGTTTGCCAAATAATAAACGTCTTAATAACCAAGCTTAGTCAGTCTTTATGGGAGAATCTTGACTTCGGTCGTGTGAACAGACCTCACCGCGTTCGATCTGTACTCATGACATCGGTTAAGATCATTCTCCCATACAGACCTCCTGCGCGGTTAATAACCGCTAAGTATAGGCACTAAGGCTAGTTTTCACGAACTTCAGAGGAAAATGTAAAACAAAATAGAAACAAACCAGGGGAGTAACAAATCCTATCCTTCAGCGTTCTGATGATGGCGTTAAGTCTTGTGAATCCAACCATGAACACGTGTCTACTGTCTGTTGCAACTTGCGTAAGAGTTCCTCTGTTGACCCTACCAACTCCAACCATGAAAAGCTCCACACCAGCTCCCTCCAAAGCCACCGCTGCTTTATGCACTTGATCGATGGATGCACCTGCTGTCACACATATCAAAACCCTTCTTCTTCCACATTGGGGGATTCCACTGAAAAGGTATTGTTTAGCGTAGTAGAGGGCACCTCCCAACCGTCCTCTACCACTTAGTATCCCTAATCGATCGATAACGTTGTTAACAAGTCCTCGTGTGTACGAACTGGTAAATTTAATGAGTCCAGTTGCACGAGATGCGTACGAGATCAGTCCGATTCGGGCAGCTCTTGTGGAGACTGTGAAACGCCGGACGACTTCTTTTAAAAACCGTTTTACCTGACGGCTTTGAGAACGCATGAAAGAACTGGTAGCTTCAATGAGGAAACCAAGATCGATTGGAGCAGTACAAACTGCAAACAAGAAGAAAGATGGCAAGGACGAAATAAGTAAGATAAGAGACTTCGTTTTTTTCTGGAAAATTATTAAAATTTAGCGTAGTTAAGTTACAATTTAGGTAGAAAAGCAGGTTAAATATTACAAATATAGATATTCATAACTCTGGAGATTCGTTGAACCTCCCGTTGAACTTTTGCCGCCTATTTCCGTTATCATATTCCCCTCTGTATCTTAAAGACCACATTGCTTTTCTTACTAAAAACAATTTTTAGACTAGCATAGAATAGGAGGCCTTTTCATGAAGTGGCGTCTTTGATTATGATTTGGTTTTGATTTATGTATTATTATTATTATTATTATTATTATTATTATTATTATTATTATTATTATTATGCAATATTTCAGAAAATACATAATGGACATTACAATTAAAAGAAAGAAGGAAATAGACTAATTATACTTGAGTGAGAAAAAGTTGAAAAGTGCGTAGTGGACATAGTAGAAAATGCTTTCGAGACGGCCACTACCACAGGAATAAGATGAAAGGAAAAAATATGTATATACTTATATGTATAGCAGTGAACTGGCAAAATGGATAGTACAGATAAAAATTAAATTAATAGTAATAAATCAAAAAATTGATAAATTTAGATAAATATACAATATTATTTACATCAATGAGTTGTGTCTAAGGAGTCTTAAATTAAGTTCACACACACATACAAATAACAAATAATAATAATAATAACAATAATAACAACAATAATAATAATAATAATAATAATAATAATAATAATTAGTAAGGAAGGGAATATAATTATTACGCTTGGCTATCAAGGAAGTAGCGCTTATGCTGTTTAATAAATGAAGGAAACGGTAAAGTTCTAATATTATAAGGTATATTGTCCCAAATCTTGAAAGCCCATAATTGGTTCTGGACACTGGTCTGTATAAGTTCTCTCTTGAGGCATATCTACTATTATAGCTTTGAGGTAACAAATCATCGTTGTCTCCCTGAAACGAACTCTTCAATCTTAAAAGCCATGAAGGGGTTAAAGGATGTAATCACGCCTTTGCTATGATCGGTGCCATGGCTGAAAAGACTTCTGCACCCCATGGGGTTCTTGCACACAATGACATCAACTCTTGCACAAATGGCTTTTTGAATTTTTAGTTGGAGGAACACCAGCACATAGATAAAAAACACATCAAACACAACACAACTCACTTGTTGGTGCAGGAGTGGGCGTTGTTATGGGTGGCGGAAGGGTGAACGGTGGTTCTGTAAAGAAATAAATTAGCAAAACTGACAAGGCTTCTTCTTCTTCTAGTCTCAAGAGCTTAATTACCACTAACATGGACGCTTTTCATTTGGGGTGTCGATGTGACTTTGACGCATCAATTAGCCAGAACTCTGGCCTTGCTTTTTTCAACCTTCCGCAAGTAAATAAAGGGAAGATCGATTGGACACATTGTAGCGATCTTTTCTTGGCACATTTGCACAGGAATTTGATTTATCGGTATCCAGTTATTTCATTTGTTTCCAACTTGAGCCTCGTCTCTTCCGTTTGGAAACGGCTGATATCTCAAACTGATAAATATTCACGCTTGGGTAATATCCTTCAAAAGGTGGATAACGCTATCCACCGGATAAATCACTATCCAGCGGATAAACACTAGCAAAACCAATTGAGGTATCCAGTGGATAGCGGTATCCACCCTTGGAACAACTGGGGCGTGGTCCGTGTGTATGAATATCAAATTTGACACTGGATTATCAGCAACACCTTTCCCCTAAGAAAGCAACAAAGCCACATAGTTAACGTCTCGAAGCAACACCCCGTTAAGAAGTAGCACGCAAGCTGGACAAAAGGAAACTTTCATGATAAGTTTACATTTACACCAGTTTCTGACAACTTCATTCTAATCTGGGTTCAAGTGAAGGTACCAGCGATGAACATCATACAAACTGAAAAAAAAAACTCTACTGAAATCACAAATTTACCTTTAAGGAAACACCTTTTCCTCGCTTGTTCGATTTGTCTTCTTGAGAGAGGAACACTGTACAGCTGCAGACAAAATAGACGACCAAGGAAGTACCCTTTCCCGCCAAATCTGCCACCAAGATTTATGTTCTTCCTAGTATCCAGTCTTACTTTTCCGATTTTTCTTTCGACAACAGGTTTAGAATTCACCCAAATGGTCAATAATTGTCTTCCATAATCATAAGTTACACCTATGTAATTCCAGGCCTTGTATCTGACGTCATTTCCAGGTGTCTGTACCCGGACAGTTTTTCTGCGTGTGCGCCCCTGTATTACTACTTCAAGAACTCGTGAACTAATCATGCGCACTTTAAATTTGTTTGACTTGTAGCGAAGTATGTTGCCGTAGCGGCCTCTGTTGTTTACCCATATCAATAAGGTAATGGAATACTCAGCGTCCAGTTTGCCAGTGTTGGGGATCTCCACGTAGCTTGTTCGGTCGTAAAATTGAGTGGAGCCGTAGCGTCGACCATCAGGTCCTTCCTCGTATTTAATTCCAAAAAGTTTCGCCGGCAAATTTTCGTTGCTGCTGATGTCGGTTCCGCGTCTCTTTTTGTCCAGAGGATACACGGCAAGACTGTTTGGCAATTTTTCTGTAACAAAACAAAGCAACAAAAAGTGAGCTGCACAAACGAGACGAATATGGAAGAGATCACTCAGCAGATAAAACGTAGGCGCTGGAAACTGATTGGGCATGTGCTGAGGAAAAGTGTAAATGAGAACACAAGGATAGCCTTAACATGGACCCCAGAAGGAAGACGTAGGAGAGGTAGGCCGAAGGAGACATGGCGAAGAACGGTAGAGAGAGAACGAGGTGAACTTGGGTTCAAAGGTTGGACAGAAGCCTGTTGTTGTGCGAAAGACCGAGAAGCTTGGAGAGAGAGAACGCAGGTCCTATTTCCCTCAGAGGGAAAAGGAAAAGATGAACAATTAGATTGGTGACAGCATTATTTGTGATCCTTATCACTTTTCCAGAAGCTTCACTTGCTCAATGGTACTTTTTGATGTTTCCCTTTTAATACCCCAGAAAATTCAAGTCCTTTTAGCTACGAGACAGATATTTTCCACGACTTTCCAAAACCACCATACCTGCCAATTACCACATTGACTTAGGTCTACTATGATACTTACAAGTCCTGAAAAACGTCAAGCCTAGATCTGCCTCCCATACGTGAAAACAGCTTCCATGTAAAGGGCTCAAAAACGCAGGAGCAATATCATAGATATAGGTTAGATTACCCGGAAGAGGTTGGCCCGGAAATCGTGAGGTGTTTAAATGAACGTTTCACGTGTTTCAGAGACGTTTGGGGGAGAGTGTTTTGAGTGCTTTAGATAATAACCGACTGACCTGTTCGCGTGGACGGTATTAACGTTGGACGAGTTGTAGGAACTAAAAGGTAACAAAAAATTAAATCAATAAATGATTATCAGAGCCCTGTGTTAGTGGTTGTTCAATTCGAAATTATGGGTAACCTTAACGAATGCTCACGCCATTGTGATAATCAGCTAACGTGCAAGCGAGGAAAAAACCCTGGTCTCTTAATTTTCTATCACTTACAGGTCTGTTATCTAGAGGGTGAGAGAGGCGCATTCTTAACAAACCTGGCCTGTAACATCGTGTCATTTTACTGCGCATCTTCACACCATCCATAGCATAGTTATAAATCTGCAAGCACGAAATTCGTCCACGAAATCTTCGTCGGTCGCGAGGGTTTCGTCCAACAACAATCGGATGGTTAGTTGCAAGGCCAAGACGAAGACTACGAATCCTAAGTTGTTTGACGGCTATGCTATCAATCCACAGAGTAGCTAGTTCTGTTTTGTGGTTGTAGGTTGCACCGATGTAGCTCCATATGCGCGGCTTTATGGGGTAGTAGAATCGTTTTCCAGATTTGCCTGAACGTGGCATGACGCCAAAATATAACTTGTAGCCCTTCATTATCGAAAGGTTGACTCCCCTGCCATTGGGATTGAAGTGGACAAGCGGGCCGGTCGTTTCGGGATACACCCAGAACAGTATGGTTATTGAGAATTTTGTATCCAAGCAGCCATTGTTGGGAATAAGAACGTAGCTATGACTCGTTCCCCTAAAAGCCAGCGCGCCCTTAGGGTTTTTGTCGGGGCCACGCGAGTAGTATACGCCAACAAACTTTGCGGGAGGATTGACGTAACCGCTGATGTCTCGATTTGCTGATACGCCGGAAAACTGATAAATTGCGACTGCTCCACGCCGCACTATTACTAAAACAAACAAAGCTTATATCAACAGGTTGCTGTAAATAGGTATACTACGTGTAGCAGAGGGACCTCAACAACAATCGTCTTGGTTGGAAATCAAATTAGCTTGAGTTAAGAGGACCGGCTGGTCCAAAAGTTGCATTATAGCAAAACTTCATTTGACGCGCAGGAAAAAAAAACAGAAAAAAGCACGCATGTGAAACGCAGAAAGTTTGTCTTGTCAGTCATGGATGGTTGAAGTCAAGCGGGCAGATGAGGGTAAAAAAATAGGAACGATCTGTCAGTAAAAAAAAAAAAAGAGACGCTACTACATACAATTGCAAGTACCCACCTACCACACCGGGGTCATTTGAAAACGTGTGAAACGTGGTCAATAAATACGACTGTGGCAATCACCACCGGGCCTGTCCCCTTCCTGACATGACTTTGCTGACGACACACACACAAATTTCACTCCTTACTGTAAGTCTGACGTTAACTTAATTGCCTGTTTAAAGAATCGTTATGCAAAAAAAGGGCTTATTTAAAGAAGCGATGTCATGGCAGATATTATGTTGGGAACTCACCAGAGGAGTGGCAGATGTTGCCCTTAATGATTTTTACAATGGTATAGAGCTGCGTAAATCCAATTAAAAACACGTGACGCCTGTCAGTTGCAACTTGCAGGAGAGTTGGGCTATCGACCCTACCAACACCAACCATGAAGATCTCTACACCAGCTCCCAGCAAAGTCGCCGCTGGTTGCTGCACTTGATCGATGGATGCACCACCAGTCAGACATATCAAAATTCTTCTTCTTCCACACTGTGGTTTTCCTCGGAACAGATAGGTCTTTGCATAAGATAACGCTTTTCCCAATCTTCTTGTACCACCTAGTTCCCGTATTTGACGGATTGCCTCGTAAACTTGTCCACGCGAGTACGCTCTAGAGAATCCAATCAACGTCTTGGATTGCGATGCGTAGGTGACAATTCCAATTCGAGTGGCCGTTCTGGAGATTGCAAACTGACGGACAAATTCTCGCAAAAATTTAATTACTTGTTGGTATTGTGAGCTTCCAGAACGAAGTACCGTATTGGTACCATCAACGAGGAATCCAATGTCGATTCGAGCCTTGCAAACTGAAAAAAGTAATATGAAGATGGTAATGGTAATGGTAATGAATTTATATAGCGCATTTTCTATTGACATATTCAAATGCGCTTTAAAAGCAAGGGATCTATGGGTGAGATCGTTCATCAGCATACATAGGCGCCGCTGGCAGCCGCTATCAGATCACACGCATAAGAAGGGAAGATACATTTTATGGACAATTAATGCTAAGCACTTGAAGTGCAGGGAACAGAAACAGCCTATAAAAAGAAAAACAATGAAAAAAAATTCGAAGACTCTCCACGACGACTTACTTGTTGGTGGCCGCGTTGGCGAAGGGGTTGGGTTCGGGGGTGTAATGGGTGGACCTATCAAGAAAACAAAATATTACAATACGTTACTTACAATACTTCCTAAGACTACAATTCTTACACTACTTTTTACAGAATTGTAGTCTTAAAAAGTATTGTATAGTAAGTAGTACAAGTAACATATTGTAAGTGGTATTGTAAGTAATGTCCGTTTTGTTTTATAAGTAGTGTTCTTCGTGTTGCAATTAAAAATAAAAGAAAAAGAAAAAAGCAAGCAAAAGATTACGTTTAAACGCATTTCAAAGAAAAATGAAATAAGGGTGTTTACTTTTTGAGGGCAGGTTATTATGTAATCTATAAGATAAGGGTTGAGAAAAAAATAAAAACCGGGCGTTGTCAATCAATTGTGGCCCCTAGCTGTTTTTCGAGGACGCTGCTAATTTATTGAACATAAATTATTATATGATGAGTGCTTGTAACAAGACATTTGAGACAACCGCCACCGGTAAAGACCATCGGTTGCACGCTGCGCTTTTGCTCTTTAGCGATTAATTTCGCCATTCTTTTCGTCGCAGCAGGTGCCTTGTACCAAAGACCGACTGTTTTTAAACAGTTTTTTTGGTCATGTAACATGAATTATACGTATTCGAAAAAACAAATAAAATATCTATCTTACTTACTTTGGAATTAACGAGTATCCGGCGACAACAAACGTCATTCCCAACTCAACATTATGACATGAAAGTTGATCACATATCAGTAGTAAAGATACATAGAGCGAAGGACAATGCACATAACCTTTACCTTTAAGGAAACACTTCTTCCTTGCTTCCTCAATTTGACTCGGAGAAAGAGCAACACTGTACAACTGCACACAAAATAGACGCCCCCGGAAGTACTGTCCATTAACAGAGCCACCGAGCCGTATTGGATACTTGGTGTCCAACTGCACTTTGCCAAGTACTTTGAACGAAATAGGCTTAGAATTCACCCAAATGGTCAGCCTTTGGGTTCTCTCGCTGTATGTTACACCGATGTAACGCCAAACCTTGTCCTCGATCACAGGTTTACGAGTACTGACCAAATACGTCGTCCTGCGCCTGCGCTCCACTATTTGTACTTCAAGCCTTCCAGAAATTATTCGCACTTGAAATCCTTTACCAGAGGGGTTATATCTCAGTATGTAGCCCCCAGATCTCTTTTCTTTGAAAACATGTATCAATACAGTGATGGAGTACCTAGCGTCCAGTTTCCCAGTGTTAGGAATCTCTACATAGCTATTTGATAGGCCAGAAAATTGCGTGGAGCCATACCGTCGGCCATCAGGGCCTTCACCGTATGTAACTTTTCCAAGTTTTGCTGGTCGGTTTTTTTCGCGGCTGATGTCGTCTCTTTTTCTCTTGTCATCAAGTGGATACACAGCTAGGGTACTTGGCAGTCTCACTGTAAAAAAAAAAAAAAAAAAAAAAAACCAGATGTTTCTTCAATTTGCCATGACAGATTTTCCTGCTTTTAGTAGGTCAAGAAATGTAGCAGCGGTGTACAAAAAGATAAAGAGGAGTGCAAGAGGGCGACGAACCCATTATGCGAAGAGCACAAACGGAGAGTCTTTTTACTCGCCAGCAGTTGTCGATGCGTTTGACTCAGGTAACTATACCAAAACGTCTATAAAACGTTGGAAACTCTTTGCACTGCTTTTTCTCAAATGAAAGGGGAAAATGCACATTTAAATGGTTGAGGAGTAAACTCCGTCTTGGTAGATTAAACATAAATGACTGATAAGGTGTACAAACTGAAATATGATACTTACCTGTTGGCGAGTAAGGTATTGGAATCGGACGAGTTGTAGGAACTGAAATGGACGAAAAAAGAAAGCGCAGTGAAAGTTGTGAAAGCGCAGGTGGGGTGGGTACCAGGGGCCATGAAAAATTTTAGTTAAGCCTCAATGCGTGACTGCGCGTAGTGCACGTGTAGAGAGAGGAAAAGTCCTGCCACGGAAATGGTAGTTATGCCAAGATATGGTGATGTTATTTACCAGTTCTTTCATATACCGTTAAGCAACATTTTGGAGTCAAATTTTAAAGTGAAGAAGCAAAAAATCTCTTTAAGAGGATAATACTAAACTACGGTAGTTTTTTTTTTTTTTTATCAAACCTATACCAAATGCGATTATATGACAGCAAGGAGGTAGAAATAATAGAAAGCCTACTGTTCTCACCTCGACTGAAACATCGCGTCATTTTAGTGTAGATCTCCGCCTTGTTCAAAGCAAAGTTATAAATCTGCAAGCACGAGATTTTGCCTCGGAATCTGCGTTTATCACGAGGTTTTCCTCCAATGATAATGGGGAAGTTAGTGGCGAGACCAGAAGGAAAACGACCAACTTTTTGTTGATCGATTGGAATGCTGTTAAGCCATAGGGTGGCCAGGCCATCCTTGTGGTTGTAGGTTGTTGCCAAATGACTCCATCTGCCCCTTGGTATTTGTTTTTTCAGCGAGACCACAGATTTACCCGAGCGTGGAATGAACCGAACATCGACTTTAAACGTACTGTCGATCCATAGGCGAACTCCCCGGCCATTTGGATTGAAATGAACCAGTGAACCATCGCTTTGGGGATAAACCCACAAAGCTATAGTCATTGAATATCTGGTGTCCAGACAACCGTTGTTAGGAATGAGGACGTAGCTGTTTCTTTTTCCACTAAAAGCCAGCGCGCCTTGAGGATTTTTATCAGGACCAAATGAGTAGTGCACGCCAAAAAATCTAGAGGGAGGGTTCACGTAGCCACTGATGTCACGATTTTTGGAAGCAAGAGTAAACGGGAACAAAGCGACTGCTCCACGACGAACGATGACTAAAATGATTCATAATAAATAAATGAATGAATAAATGAACATATTAGGCTCCTCACGGGCGGGAAGAACAAAATATTTTTTTTATGCTTTTTTGAATTCAAGAAAAGCCAATGTTCTTCAACATTATTGATTTGAAGGAGTGTAAACAACTGAGAAAATATTTTTTACTACCTCTTGTGGTCAATCTTAAGCAAAGTGGCTTTTCGTCTGTAATCAGCATCAACAAAGATCCTCACAAAAACGGTTTGGATGAATTTTCTATTTTGAAAGCCAGAACACAAGCTATTGCCGGTGAATCCTCTCGCAATAGTGGTATACGAAATTTTGGACCGCATAAAAGGTATTTGAAGGAAACGTTGACGTGAGTGTTTGTAGAAATTAAGAGCGACGAAGAGTGTAGTAGTATTAGTTATTTGTTAATGACTATGTTGATACCTATAGAGGCTTTCACGAACCTCATTTGTTTGTTTGGTTTATTTTTTAAACAACATTTAAAGTAGAAACCTACCAGGAGAGTAACAAATCCTATCCTTGAGAGTTCTAATAATGGTATTTACTCTTGTGAATCCGACCAAGAACACGTGTGCACTGTCAGTTGCAACTTTCAATAGGATTCGGGTATCGACCCTACCAACACCAACCATGAAAATCTCCACACCAGCTCCTTGCAAAGCTATTGCTGGTCGCCGCACTTGATCCATGGATGCACCGCCGCTAACAACTATCAAAACCCTTCTTCGTCCACATCGAGGCTTTTTGCCGAAAAGGGTTTGTTTGGCATAGTAAAGGGCACTTCCTAATCGCCCTCTACCACCTTGGGCTCGTATTCCATTCAATGCACCGTAAATTCTTTCCAGTGTATGGGATCCAGTGAATGTAATGATTGATTTAGGTCGAAATGCGTATGTTATTATAGCAATTCTAGTAGCTTTCTGGGAGATTTTAAATCGGCGAGCAGTTTCTCTGATAAACTGAATGACGTTTTGGTGTTTTTGGCTTCCAGAACGCAGAAAGGTACTCGTCCCTTCAATAAGGAAACCAAGATCGATACGAGCGGTACAAACTGTGGAAACAAGAAAGATGATAATAGAAACATGAAATACTGAGCTAAAACAATCTCTAGCATCTCTCTGATGGATATTAAGGGAAAAAAGTAAAAAGGAGTTGTGAATGATCCTGTTCCCACAGCTTGTCATGATTTAACATTTGCTTCATATAGCTTCATTATGTGAATTGAATTAATTAAGTCTGATGTACTGCAGCATGGGAAACCATCTGAAAACTATTCGTTTCCCCTCTAGTTTGACCAATACGCCAACGATCTTTTTGCAAGCATCACTGCGACAAGAACATCAAAGCGGTGGAGGCGAAGTTAGTTGTCTACGTATGAGTAAAATTGCATAAATTTTAAAGCTTTTACTTACGGCTCCTTCTTATTTACACGGGATAAGCAGCTTAAATGCAGATACATGTACTTTGTTATTTGGTTTTCTCCAAACTTACACTCGACGTGTTAACTTATACGAGAAGCCCTCAACACGACTGTGTACTCGCTATAATGCTTTTCTCGCGACGTAACCTTTACCTCATTTAGCCACAAGTGCACGCAACAAATTTAAGCTGAGCAGTTAGTCTCAAAGGAGAACTAAACGTCTTACCAGTTGGTACAGGCGTTGGCTTAGTTGTGGGTGGCGGAGTGGTAATAGGAGGCCCTGAAACGGAATTAATCCCAAAATAGTGTTATGCATTTGATAAGTTAGCAAACCAAATAGCACAAGTTGATAGAAACTAACAAGACAAATAAATTAGATAAAAAAAACATCAACGAAACACGGTCCTTATTCCGGGTGAACACAAATTTCATTTTCTTTAAGGATAATAGGGAATGACCTAGTTGGCATGAAACGTCATTTCGTATTGATTTGTAAGTCGATTGTTTACGAAACAAGCCCAAAGAAACTTCTCCTTAGCTCAAGAATATGGCGACGATATGGGTGAAAAGATCTTTCGACCTTCGGATTGAAATCCAACGGGCCAAAACCTTTACAAATATATCTGTAATCTCCCCGTCATGTCCTCTTTTGAAGAGAATTATATCATTATCATACCTTTCAGTACGTGGGTATAAAATACGGAGAATTTCATAGAGGGAGAGCTTGAAATCACGAAATTTCAGGAGTTTCAACAAGGGCTGCACTACTTTACGACGGACGCAAAAAAAATCATGGTGACCCAAAATTTATACGTGGGTAAATAACATATGGGCAAAGTTAGGGTCGAACAAACGCGTCCAGCGGCCTTTACATTTGCATACGTGACCTAAGAGGTGGCATTCAGGGGTCTCCAAAGGGTTTTGTGGCTGAACTTTGCGGATCATTTATTGCACCCTCTACTCCATCCCTCTCGGTATGCCGGTGTTTTAGAAAGTACGTGGTCTGCTATTTGGTTTCCACTGAATCCTTTGAGTGTGACAGTACCGGTTACTGGCCGCTTTTTGGGAGTGTTTCCCGTTTCCAGGGTTGCCATGGAAACCTCCTCTGTGCACATTGCATTTGGCACCCCGCTAACCTTTAAGGCACCAGTTCCCAAGCTCATCTGTTTGTGATGACTTTAAACGTTATAAAATGCAGGTCTTAGTTTGCTTGAGGCGAGATTAAATGTGCAAAACAAACATTGCCTACCCCCAATTTTTGTTTTAAAGTCCAATAACCGTAACAAAGATCTTTTTTCCATAGCCATTATACCACCCTGCTAGCAGAGCTTTTCTTTTGCTGGCTCGATTTTGGCGTTCTCGAGAAAGGCTCTGCATGAATCGAGTAAGATCTTTATTGAATATGCGCTGCATGTTGCCAGGATACAGTCTCGAACCCAAGCCTAATATGCCAGATCTCGCCGCCATCTTGGTTTTTCATGGAACAGCGGGCTCAATTATAACCATCGGTTTTGTCACTGAAGGTACGCTCGCATTGGAATAACCGGTTTGACGAGAGAAAACAAGATTGACTAGTCCAGAAGCTCGGGCTGCGGCGGCTTCAAAGAGTTGACGTGATTCGGGCAGAGCCTACTTTTCTCCTCCTCAGTAAAGAAAAAGACAAAAGGAGGCTCTGCTCGCAGGGTGCCATTATACTGGACTGCCATTAAAATACTTGATGAATCAAATCAACCGAAAACTGTTTTCCCGCCACAATAAAACACGAAATCCCCAGCTAACATAAACCCGCAAAATTACTATTAAAAACGACCCAAGAATATGTTTGATACTTTTTTTTTAAATATGTTTGATACTGACCGAGAGAAAACAAAGAAAGATTACATAGAAAACAAAGAAAAGTGGGGCCCACCTGGGGGTAATTTGGGCGACACCACAGGACCAACTGTCGGCGGCTCTGAAAAGAACACGATGAGAGGAATTTTTTTAATTTTGCATATATATATATATATATATCTATATACGTCTTATGATAATCGTCAGGTAGTCGTAAACAATAAAACTGCTTCATATTACGAAGCACGAGCAAAGTTTGGAGAGTGTCTAGAAGTACAGTGGAGATTCACAGTTTTCAAGTTTGCCTCTTGCGGTTCTCCAACTCCTTAATGATCCGTAACCATACATACGCACTTGTAAGGCGTAAACATATCGTTCCATAACAAGTTAAGTTTATTTACTGCTATCAAGAAATTTTGGAGTCAATTTGTTAAAGAAAATTAAACTCTGACATGTACGCAAAAGTCAATGATTTTCTGAAGAGTTCTGAAGTAAGCTAAGAAAAGATGAGTTTATTTCGGTTTTCCCGTTGGCTCTCATTTTACCAGAAGCTTCTATTCGCTTAAGAGCATTTCTTGGAGGGCAGTACACCCCTCCGGAAGAGGTACGTCACTGGTGACCGGGCCCGGATTGGTCTCCTTTAGGGGTCACAAAAAGCTTCAGCCACGCCCAAATGGTCTCCTTTAGGGGTTAAATTCAAAATTTCCGACGAGCATCCCCGTCTGTTCCATATGGGAGTCCCCCCCCCCCCCCCGGGGCTTCTGTCTCCTACCGAAATTGCTACTTTCTTATAAAGGAAGTTCTTTATAATTCCAAAAGGTTAAGCATGAAAACTGATAGCAAGAAAAGCACATGGTAAAGGTTATGAGAAATACAGTGATCCGTGCAAAATGTCTAAGGGGTAGAATCTCTGTAACCATATTATTGAGAAGAAAGCAAAGAAAACGAAGAACCCGTTGAGGGTTCGAACAAGTTTTTTTTGGTTGTGGAAATCGTTCTTTTTGTCTCAGTCTTGCTAGTAAGGGTTAGAGCAAACGGAAGAAAGCTTTTTCAGTCAATTTGATAGGAAGAGCCACTTATCATTGCGGATAATATGGTCTTGCTAAACTATACTACCAACAAAGACCATTCCGGTCTACAAAAATTCACAGCTCAATTTTGCGAATTGAAAACCAATATTAGCGTTCAGAATTTCTGCATCTTTAGTCCAAGTAAAAGTACTAGGTAAAACTAAACAGTCCTAGTAAAACTAGATTAACTTTGACAACAGGTCATAACTCTTGGCGTCGAAATGATAGAAGAGAAGGAAAACCATAACAATCCTTGAAAACCTACCTGAGCGGAAACACCACTTCATTTTACTGGTAATTTTCGCACCATTCATGGCATAGTTAAAAATCTGTAAGCACGAGATTTTGCCTCGGAATCTGCGCGTCACACCAGGTTTTTGTCCAATTACAATAGGGTAGCCAGTCGCCAGACCAGAGCGGAAACGACCAATATTGCTCTGAACAACGGGAATGCTGTTAATCCACACAGTAGCTATTCCAGTCACGTGGTTGTAGGTTGCACCAGCGAAAATCCATCGGCGCGGTGAAATTCTCTTGAACACAGGGGGCACATATTTGCCGGAGCGTGGCAGGAAATGAGCATAAAATCTAAATTGGCGGTCAATGCCTACGTCGACCCCTCTTCCATTTGGGTTGAAATGGACAAGTGGACCAGTAATTTCAGCAAAAAACCAGAAAAGTATCGTTATTGAATATCTCGTGTCCAAGCAGCCATTGTTGGGAATAAGAATGTGGCTGTTTCGTGTTCTGAAACCCAGAGCTCCTTGGGGATGGTTATCAGGACCACGTGAGTAGTATACGTCAACAAACCTTGCAGGAGGATTAGAGTAAGCGCTGATGTCACGGTTTCTGGTTGCACTGGTGAGCTGGTAAATAGCGACTGCTCCACGACGCAGAATCACTAAACAAGGGAAACGAAGATATTCGAGATGAATTACGCAGAACTCGGGACAAAACTAGCACAAGAAACTTCAAAAGCAATCTAATTTTGGGGTAATGCAAGCATTGTATTGACGACGATAATATTCGGGCTCGTAAGAAAAAATAAAATTAAAAAGGATGCATCGAGTTCAATGGAGCTACCTTTTGGCATACAGTGGTTTCACCGGGACGGCGGTCTTGAAAGAATGAGTCGACCTGCAAAAACATCGACAACTCACCTGGAGAGTAACAAATCTTGTCCCTTAGTGTTGTGACGATAGTATAAAGCCTTGCAAACCCAACCATAAATATGTGTTGCCTGTCAGTTGCAACTTGCAAGAGAGTTCGGCTATTGACCCTACCAACACCAACCATGAAAATCTCCACACCAGCTGCCTGCAAAGCCACCGCTGGTCGCCGCACTTGATCGAAGGATGTACCAAACGTCAGAACAATCAAAACCCTCCTGCGTCCACACTGCGGCTTTCCACTGAACAGATATTGTTTAGCATAATTAAGAGCACTTCCTAATCGTCTTCTGCCATTAAGTCTCCGTATTCCATTGACTGAGTTGTAGATTTGTCCTAACGTGTAGGATCCAGACATTCCAAACAATCGGTTGGTGTTATAAGCGTACGAGAGCAAACCAATACGAGCCGCTCCTCTGGAAATTTTAAATACTTGAGCAGCTTTTCTCACGAATTCAATGAGGTACCTATAATTTCGCCTTCCAGTGCTAAAGACGGCGCTTGTTGCTTCAAAAAGGAATCCTATGTCAATACGAGCTGTGCAAACTGCAAAATTGAGACAGAATGAAATGTCAAGCTAGGAAACTGAAGACGAGAAGCGCTTTCTTTAGGTACAAGTAGAATCAGAGAGATATTTGCACGCGTGTCAACAAATACAAAAAACCTCTTTTCATTGTGAAAGTGCTGACACAGTTTGTGTGCCCTCCGAGAAAAGGTGTTGTTACTGAATCCCCCAACAGGAGCAAGCCATATATCATTTGCAGCAGACATATTAGCGTCGCGTAAACGTGACACGGCAAAAGCTGCTTGTGAGAAAAGTATGACGTTTCTCTTAATCTAGCTTGTTTCTCTCTTTTAAAAAGTTGCCTGTTGTGAGTCACGTTAACAGGCAAGAAATTAGCTATAATTAATCAAGATCTTTTAGTAAACGCAAATTACGCATTGTTTTCATTTTGTCTTATGAACAATCGGATTTGTTTTGGCGTCTTGCAATACCTAAATTAAATTTGTAAACAAAGATCCCCTTACAAGGCTTCTATTCGAAGGGGGTAATCTTTGTAATGCACTTCGGCCATTAGAAAAAAATGAGGTAAGAAAAAGCTTTGGAAGCTAAAACAGATTACTTCGTAAAAAAAACTTACTTCTTGGTGCAGGTGGTGGCTTTTTCGTTGGCGTCGGAGTGGTGATAGGTGGCCCTAGAGACAAGTATAGGAAAAACGATTAAAAGTGGAAAAAGCCTGTATGGAACTCCAAAAAGCGGTACAAACAGCGGATTTACAGTTGTTTTCGTCTGAGTGCGAACTGGACACGTTTAAAATGAAACAAGGTCGAAGTTAAGAGGCTCTAAATGACAGACTCTAAACCAAAGTCAGTGCAATTCTCGCTTGGACTCAACGGCTGCTTGCTAATGCTTGCTTGCTAATGATGAGTGCATATTGATAAAAGCCGTACTTTTAAAGACCTTGTACGAAAATTGAGATAGGACGCTGACAAATACAATATCTGTGACAAAACAATACATTTTACCTTTAAGGAAACACTTTTTCTCTGCCTCCTCAATCTGCCTCCTGGAAAGTGCAACACTGTACAACTGCAGACAAAACAGACGTCCTCTAAAGTACTCGCTGCTTCCCTGGTAGCCTCCAAGTCTTATTTCCTTCCTGGTGTCTAATCGTACTTTTCCGATCTTTCGCCTTGCTACAGGCTTTGAATCCACCAAAATGGTCGCCATTTGAGTTGTCCCGTCGTATGTAAAACCAATGTAATTCCAAACCCTGTATTTGATATCACGTACACTTGTAGAAACCTTGTAGGTCTTTGTGCTAGTGCGATCTTCCACTACAACCTGAAGCTCTCGTTCATTTTTCATGCGCATTTGAAATCCTCTGGGCTTCCGATTGTACTTCAGTATGATGCCCCTTTTCCCCTCGTTCTTCAACCATATCAAGACAGTGATGGAATACTTGGCGTCCAGTTTGCCAGTGTTGGGGATTTCCACGTAGCTATCTCTCCGACCGTGAAACTGAGTGGAACCGTAACGTCGACCATCAGGGCCTTGAGCGTATGCTACGTTTACAAATGTTGCTGGTGGGTTTCTTGCTCGGCTGATGTCGGTCCGGCCTCTTTCTCTGTCCAAGGGATATACAGCAAGGGTGCTTGGCAGTCTCACTATAGCACAAATACATAAACAAATAAATAGCTTAATTAAAGATTGTCAGGTCAGTACACAACTGGCCCCAGTTGTTCAAAGGATGGATAGCGCTATCCGCCGGATAAATCGCTATCCGCTGGATAAGTAATAGCAAAACCAATTGCGCTATCCAATAGGTAGTGATTTATCCAGTGGATAGCGTTGTCACCCTTTTGACCAACTGGGGCTTGGTCTGCAAAGATCGCTTTCTTGTATGTTCTGGGTTGTGTGACTTTTCCTGACCAATCGCGTTAGGGTGTGGTGGAAAAACACAAAACTTTCAAAGTTATACTCCAAATTCAACTGTTAACTGTCCTCATACATTATCCATGCATTTTCCATACAAGATACAAAGGAAAGTACGAGAAAGTGGTAAAGAAAAGTAATAACGAAAGTTTTACTTCCACGAAATAAAGGAACATTGTATAGGTATGAGAAAAACGTTAGACTCGCCTGTTGGTATTGAAGGTATTGTAATAGGAGGACGAGTTGTGGGCCCTGGAAAATAAAACACGTTAACTCTTTAAAGAAACTCCCTAAAAGGTTTTAGTATACTACTTTTCCCATGCAGATATTTGCACCAAAACGGTCACCAGAAAGCCAACATAGTTTGGTTAGGAAAATGCAATGATATATTAGACCGAAACGAAACGCCATACCCACCTGTTGGCCGCTTAGTAGGGATTGGCGGAGCGGTGGGACCTGAAATCATTTAAAACCAAACCGTAGTGTCAATCATTTTTACAAGTTTCAATATTTGAGAAACGATCATATCCTGAAATGAAATTTACGGAGCTTTATAAAAAAATAATGATGTCTTCATAATGTTGACAGAAATGCTTGCTTTGTTAGTTTGCTATCCCCGGCACCCTCTTTGTTATTGTGACAGGAAATGTTGCTTGTAACCGAAACTGAGTATGAACTTGTAAATGCAGAAATAAGTAAGGAAAACGTATTTATCAGGCGCTGATCATTGCCACAATTACCATGCGTTCCTTGCGGCCGATGCTCCGGTTTGTTTTTCTAATAGACGGGGAAGGAGACTAAGGCTCAGATTTTGTGTTAAGTTGACGAAACTCGCTAACCCTTTGAACGAAGTGGTTCGAATTCACAAAGAAAGATTTCAATACAGCTAAACGCTGTTATTTCTAAGTCACAAGGCAAACAGAAAATAGTTGGAATTAACGGGGATTCAAAATTACCGGTTCAGCATAAAATACTGTACAACGAATATATCTTGATGTTGGTAGGCCTTTGAAACCAAACCCTTCAGAATACTTTCCTTTTTTCAATTAGAACAAAGATGGTAACTTTATCTCCAAATCTAGAAGTGTAAAGAGGAATTCTATATCAAATGAAGCGTGGTAAAACCACTAAAAATGGGAAGTGGGGAACAAAACCAGGCGAATGAACCTTAGGTCGAAATAGAAGGGAATTTGCAATACCCGACTTCGAAATAACGGGATTCAAATGTATTATTTACTGCCAGGAGTAAAATATTCTAATACCTCTCCTGGCGGAGAACATTAGGGAAATCAGCCAAATTGCAGCAAGTGCATGGATAAGTTGGTATCGCTTTAAACTACTTTTCATTTAACTCTGTTTAATATTCCGATTTTTGTCTATCGATAACGAACTCTTAGGCGTGAGCCCGAATATTTCACTTACCAGGTTTCTGGCATATTTGAGTTTTCAACTTCAACAGCAAGGTTATCAGTGTGCCAAATGACGCTGTCAGCACGTGGTATTGGTCTGTTGCCACCTTTTGCAATTGGCTCAATTTGAACTTCCGACCGAGCCCGATAGTGAAGACTTCAACACCAGCAGCTTTCATTCGGCTTGCAGCTGGACCGACCTTGTCCATAGAAATACCATCTGTTATTAAAGTCAAGACACGCTTTCTTCCGGGGGTGGAACGCCCCTTGAAGAGGTAATCTCGAGTGTAGTCTAATGCTTTTCCGATCCTTGTTCCTCCACGAGGAAATCTGATCCGGCCAATTGCCCGGAGAATTTGAACCTTTGATGAATATCGTCGGAAGCCGAAGATCGGTATCGTGCGAGACGAGAAAAGCACGCACCCCACGCGGGATTTTCCTTGTGATATCTCGAAAAAGCTGACAATCGCTTTTACAAAGTTGAGTATGCGCACGAAGTTTCCTTTCCCCTGATATTCAATGCTTCCTGAGCCGTCGATAAGAAAACCGAGGTCCACTGGAACACTGCACACTAAAGTTAATTTGCAGAGAAAAAATTAACATTAAACACGCATTTACAGAGAACGCATTTATAGTCTTTATAGTCTTTACCCAACGGATTGTCAACAATTTGACCGTCTTCGCTTTTTTTTTGTTCACGGCGAAGGCGTAGTTGCATGGATGTGCTGTTACATAACAATGTTATTTTGATTTCGTAAAGTATTGCTCTGTTACATGGGCGAATCCGGGAACCACCGACAAAGATTAAAGTTATGTTGAAGTTATATACTTACTTCCTGGACGAGGAGGTGACGGCGTATATGGAACTAAAGGCAAAAAAAGCGCAAATACGTATGAGGAACAACTGAAAAACATGAAGGCAAACTAAAGCAGTCGCCAAATGCAACCCGACGAGATTAGGGTTTGGTCCAATCTTAGCGACTCTCGATTAAATTTCATTTCGACCAAAGGGAGCTTGCATAGTAACATTGTCCATCTTCAACCCAAATGCCGTCAACCAACTTTTAATTATCTTGCCCTGTTGGCAAAGAAAGAGAGATGTTGTACTTACCAGTTGGTGAGGGTGTGATAACTACGAGAGAAAATAAGAATAAAGTTAACATTTAAATTTCTTCTAATTATTTGAAGCAAAGCTGAGCAGGAATTTTGTCTCAGCGGTAGCTAATCTGATTAGTGGTCTTTTGAACAGGGCAGAAAAAGCAAAAGAAAAAAACCTTTCAGCCCATTTGTATGTCAGTCCTCTAAGATGATGGAAATCATTATTACTAGCTATGGAAAGAAACGTGATCTCATCTACTCTACACGTGAACAAGCACTATATTACTCGAATATGCATTCAATAACAACGTAACACACGTCTTACCCTTTTTGAAGCAGCGCTTTCGAGCTCCTTCAATCTGTTTCGCCGTTAAAGGAACACTGTAAACCTGAAGACACGATATTTTGCCCCGGAAAGCATTTTTATCTCGAACCCTGGCGCCCATTCTCACTGGATAATTTGTAGCTAACTCAAACCGTCCAATGCTTTGGCTGGCAACAGATTTGGAGTTAAGCCACAGATTGGCTACTCCACTGTTGTAATCGTAACTGGCACCGACATAATTCCACGCTCGATAAGTCGGTTTCTTTGAGTAGGTCGCCACCGACGCGGTCCTCCCTTTAGAACGTCGAACAAAACGCACGAAAAGAACCCTGGGACCAACCATCCATAGGTGAACGCCAAAGCCACGCTTATCATAGTGAAATATAGGACCGGATTTCCCGCTGTGGAACACCCAAGCAAGAATAGTCATCGATCGCCGTGTATCAAGTTTGCCATTGTTCGGAAATTCGATGTAGCTGTTTTCCGATCCCGTGAAAAGAGTCGAACCCCCACTACGTCCGTCGGGGCCTGGGGCGGGGCGAACATTTGATGGTATCCCTGGTTGGTTATTGTTTGTAATATCTTTGGTTCCTGAATCCTTGTCGAGGGGAAATATGGCCACAAGAGGAGGTGGTGCTAAAAACAGAAAGAATAAATTAATTGAAATTATCAAGCTGAACAGAACACCATTTCGGGAAGTTTGGTTGAGTGGTAAGGGCAGATGCCCGCACGTTTCTGGCGTAAGTCCCACTGTAACCATCACGGGCAGCACAAGTTCGGTATGGATGGCCGTAAGAGTAAAGGAATAGCAACCCCGATTATATATATTTAAACAATAAGAAAAGAAATAACAAGCAAAACGTCTCAATAAAAGCCCTACTTTAGGGTAGTGTTGTGTTCCTTCTTTGCGGCGAAACTATTTTCCACATCTAAACCAATAAAAAGCGAGTTTGGTCATTACCGGGTTAGGAACCGACCCCTCGGTGCCTATAAATAGTAAACTGAATTGTTTCTCGCCGTCTGGGATCTCGTGATGTTCTATTTGTCTCACTGTTTTGTTGATATTGAAAAAAGCAAAGCGAAGTAGTCAAGTGACAACAACCTCAAAGAGAAGACAGGAACAGAACATGCAACGTGAGATTTATTGTGACAGACAGGGAAGGATGGAGTGGGGAGGGGGGGGGGGGGGGTGGAGTGGAGTTTTGACGGTGAGAAAAGTCTGGACAGGAACCATCGGGCATGATGAAGACGGATGACTGACCGAATGACGGAATGGTTTAGTAACACACCACGCGAAATAAAGAATCCATCGCAAGCAATTGCAGTCACAGAAGTGACTGAACACTAAAGTATATCTATTTTTGTTGATAACCTACCGGGAAGTGGCGGAGTTGGAGGAGGTGCACCTTAAAGAAAAATTACAAATATTATTAATGTTACAGCCTTAGCAAAGCTTTAACCTTGGGATTTTTAACTACATGGTGATGATTCAGAGCTTTCAAAATGACAGTCGAATCCTTAATATGCTATACTACTACGGCAAAGCGAAGATATATTTGTAACAAGCCGCTTGAGTATTTCATCTTGGTCTAAGATCTCAAGATGAAGCCCCTGTAAGTATGGTTCCCTTTTCTATTTGGGAATTCAACCTCTTTGGCGCTCTACAAAATAGGCGTATAATAAAACAAAAACGAAAATCGAAGCTTGATACTTTTTTTCTACAAAGGAGTAAAGCCAAAGGGATACAATATTTAGGACTTAACATGCTCACCTCTAAAACAAACGTTCCTTCGCTTGCGTATCTGTAGACCGTTTAGTGGAATATCAAACACCTGCAAGCAAGCAATGCTACCTCTAAAATGTGTGCTGGAACGAGGCCTGCTTCCCATGACAGCAGGATAGTTGGTAGCGAGTCGTAGACCTCTTCCAATGTTCCTCTGGGCAAGAGGGGTCGACTCACTCCAAAGAGTAGCCAATCCACTTCTCCCATCGTAACTTGCACCGACGTAGTTCCATGCCCCTGGACGAACACCGGGAGTCCTAAGAACGTAAAAGCCTTTACCAGATCGTCGCACAAACTTCACATACAATGTTCTCTGCCTAATGATCCAAAGGCTAACGCCGGAGCCCTGTGGATTGTAGTAAAATACTGGTCCACCCTTCTCGGGCTTGACCCATGCTAGGATGGTGATAGAATTCCTTGTGTCGATACCTCCGTTGTTTGGAAAAAATGCGTAGCTACCACGCCATCCAGTAAAGTAAAATGAGCCCCTGGGGAAACCATCGGGCCCAGGAGCCAGGCGTACTCCTGTGGTACGTGCAGGCGTGTTTTTTCTTGGACCAACGTCGCGTCCTAGCGTTTTGCTGTTGAGAGGGTACAATGCCACAGCACGAGGTGGCCCTGTGGGAATAAAAGGATGTTTCAGAAACCAGAACAAATGATGGTAATGATAATCCTTCATCATCATCATCTGCGTCCTATGTATAGCGCATATTCTTTTCGGTTACTTTCAAATGTGCATTGCAGAAACAAGCATTCAAATCAAGCACATATAAATGCTTATTAAAACCTAAACTGGTTAAAGGCGGTTAAAGGCAAGAGGTTATTTATTTACAAACCGATGTGGAACAATCAAAGACAAATCCATCCTGTAGTCAAGGCAGGATTGACATCCGAGCATCCGCATGAAAACCTAGTGCCCTGACTACTGGGCCACACCGTCTCCTCGCCGCCTCCCTTATTCGTAGAGGGGGCAATTCTTAATGTGAGGAACCTTGGAGCGAAAGGAGATGAACAAACACGAGAAAACTGAGAATAATATAGCTTATTAAAGTCGTTAACAACTTACTTGTTGGCGTCGGAACGGTAGCTGTAAATGAAAAGGAAAAGTACTTTACCAAATGGTCTGGATAGCACAAGTGTTACTAATACTTTAAAAAATACAACCACACTTTTAAATTCACGGAACATGTTTCGATGTTTCAAACATCATCTTCAGCCATAGTGAGTGTAACATTAAAATTTTTACAAGATAATTCGTATATATATATAACTATCAATACAATGATTCTTTGTAGATTAAATGTTCGTTACAAGTAGGTAAAATTCAAATGAACCAACAATATTATAGAGAACACAACTGACATAACGGTAAAAGTTTAAAAGTGTAATGCTAAACTGACATGATCAACTTGTTTGTTGAGATCGGGTTTCAACCGCTCAAAATGGAAGCTCTCCTTGATTTTGAGTTGATAGAAATAATTAGGATTATCAATAATTTTGAAGCAAGTAACATCACAATTATCGTGAAAATTTTTAGAAAAACTAAGATGCTTGAAAATATGAGAATTTTTATCCCGGAAAAGGTGTTCATTTACACGTGTGTAGAAATGCCTGTTGGTTTCACTTACATGTTCCATAAATTTACAAGTGTCGTATTTTTTAAAATATTAAAAGCACTTTAGTAAAGATACATGCTTCCCGACCCAAAAAAGCTTTTTTTTTTTATTTCTCTCAATTCTTAACTGGGAGATAATAGGACATTTTCTCGCGAATCACGTTTTCATTCCTCATCCGAGGTGTCAATTTCTTGAATGTTTACGCATCCATTCATGCACCATAAAACCCCCCGCAAAGGAGGCAACATTGTAACAGAATCATTGTTTCCGAATTTTATATCGTATTTTTAAGGACACAAAAAGTTGCTTTCCGGGAAGTAAACATGTCTTAAAGTGCTACTATGACCAATAAATCAATTCTTCTTTTTCTTTGTATTTCAAAGCTATGTTAACTAAACACTAAGTGGCCCAAGGTTCCAGCCTTGATTAAAAAACAGACACCAGTTTATTTTAACTGAAATTTTCCTATTCAATGGTCCGCCATTACTAACTTTGAAATCTTGAGGGAACGGGATTGAGGAGAAAATGACGTGAAAGACTCGCTTGTGGTGTGTACGCGACTGAGTTAATATGCAGCACAAGAATTTCGTGTTTTCAGACTTTTAAACTCGCCTTTTGCATAATTATATAATTAGCTGCATTTACACACTTTTCTTTAGGGTCCAATTCTCACTTACACTTAACGTAAACATCCTTTGAATAAAACCAGAAACCCATAAGGGTTGAAACGTGTAACGCGCGTTCACAGCTTCCGAATATTCAGTGCGAACTGATTGGTTGAATGTTTCAGTGCTAAGTACCATATTTGGAAACCCCTCGCCTTTGTTGTTCCAAATATGGTACTTAGCAAATTGAATATTCAGAAGCTTGTTTCCCAGCACACAAGGGGCCGTTACACGTTTCAACCCTTATGGGTTTCTGATAAAACTTAATCAAGGCTCAAAATTATGCCAGTCAGGTGTTAACCAGGCACATCTTCAAAATCTGAACAAAAAACTTACGGACATTTTTTTTTTTTTTTATCTTGGTAGCACTTTAAAAACATACTCTGCTTCCTTAGCAAATGGAAACGTTTTCCGCAACAATTGTTCCCTTAATTTAAAACAAAGCACGCAATCAGTCCACGGCCTGGAATAAGTGTGCACGCACGTGTGAAGTAATTTTTTTGCACAAGCTGATAACATTAAAAAAAGACCCCGACGTTTGTCTGACACTCCCAAAATTCTCACGTGCTCCCCAAACTTCCTGCGTGCATCGAGCCTCGACATACGAATGCAAAGCATGAATCAGTTTTAATTTTCTTTGTTTATAGGGACAAAGCTTACGTGTTGGCGTCGGTTTAGGAGGCAGACAGATTTTCTCCTTAATAGCTTTGACCACAGTGCCTAGGCGACCAAATCCGGCGGTAAATACATCGACAGGGCTTGAGGCAATTAGTTGTAATTGGCTCCTTCGAAATCTTCGCCCGATACCCAAAGCGAAAACCTGCACACCGCCTCTTCTAAGGCTTAACGCAGGCCGTTGAACACCATCCGAAGACACGCCATCCGTTATAACGAGAAGAGTTCGTTTGCGTCCCCGTATGGTTCGCCCGGGAAAGAACAACGTTTTTGCAGCAAGCAGGGCTCTGCCCATAAATGAGCCTCCCCGCTGATATTGGTAACTATTGGAAAAAACGAGAAGGTTCAACGTTAATTGTTCCTCTGCTCGAAGTGGTATCACAAGAAATCGATTAAGCATAAATGATCTAGGCTGAATCGCGTCAGTTTTAAGTGGAAAGGTCTTTACTGAGCAATTAATGAATTCAAGTAAACGATCAATGCCACTGAAATTTGGACCCCTCTTTTAAGTGGAGAGATCTTTCTTACTTTAAATTAGAATTAACGTGCACATAAATTATGCTGCTTTAAAATGGGAAGAGCTTTAATAGACTATAATTGCTTGGCAACGGGCAATAGGACAACGTACTGAACTTTCGACCTCCATGACACCTGTGGGATGCTCTACACAAATGCTTCACTCTTTACTTAAACTGGAGCCAACGTTTTAAAAAATTGGAAAGATTAGCTTCAACAGCTTTTGCCTAACGGGGTCTTAAAGTGAAGACCAGAAAAGCAATTGATAACGCCACGGTCTAATTTTTCTGAAAATAATATAACTGAATAATTAAGAGTTGAAATCCATATCGCGTTAAAATTATTAGGATATCTCAAAGCGCTTTAGACAATGCTTATTCAAAACTAACTTATAATATGCATAAGCTAGTAGGCACTAATCACATAGCAGAACGATAAACTGAAAAAGTGAAGACACTTTGAAAGCCAACTAAAAGAGATAACCTTTTAACTTGCATTTAAAAACAATGACATTTGGATAGGTTCTTGATACACAGTGCAGAAGGAAAACCACAGGCGAACATCGTAATACCAATGTTAAGCCGTGACAACTAAACCTCGTCGTCTCCAGAAGACTTAAGTAGTGGTCGTCGAAATGTCCAGATGTCTTAACGTTATTTTTTGAATAAAATTAGTGGCCTAAGAAAGCCTCAAGGCGTAGCAAACTTAACTCGGCATGTCTATACTGAAAAAAAGGAGGATGGGTGGGGAAGAAATAAAGGATGATGGGAAGGATAGGTGGATGAATATAAGAGAAAACTATTCAACACACCCGATGCGTCCAATGGCTCTAACAACCTGCTCTCTTGTGACATAACGGTTAAAGCCAAAAATCAATCGAGACTGAGAATGGAACACCATCACAGCAACTCTTGTGCCACGGGTAGATAGTGGGAAGAAGCTCACTAAAGACTTTAAGAACTCGATAACCTTTTGAAAGTTCGTTCGTCCCACACTTCGCGAAGAGTCAATAAGAATACCAAGATCCACCCGAGATCTGCAAACTAAAACGAAAATTACCAGTGACTACACTGTAAATTTCAATGTTATCTAACTCTAAGGGTGCGTTCGATTGACCCTATTCCGGAATAAGAATACTTGGAGTGATGATTTAAAACGGTATGTCTAGCGTTTTGAAGCAACAAGGATAATAAAGATATGTTTAAAATAGCATGTTAGCAGGTGTTTGACAATTTTAATGTGAATCTCCGTAAAAACGAATGACTTTTCTCTTCTATTCCACGTATTCCTATTCCGGAATACGGTCAATCGAACGCACCCTAAGGCTTATGTTACACTCTTGCAGTAAAAACAACAGAAACAGCAGAATCACCTGGCGTTGGAACTGGCGTGATTGGGGGAACTGAAAAGAAAAACAAATAGCAGAGTTAGGTAACATCTCTAAAATGATTTCACCATGGTTACTCAGTACATACCGAGAGAAAATATAGAGGCAGAGAGAGGCTGGAGACGCTGGCCCGGATTATGAATGTTATAAAAGTCCTTCAAGCGGAAGCAACAAAATAAATAAATACATTCTCTTGCCAATAGTTGAGTTTTCTCAAGGCTCTAGATCTTTTATGTGAAAAAGTAAGGAATGGTACTATTAACTGCATTCATGTACAGCGTGTGCAAAATTTCACTATTTCAAACTTTTACTTTACAGTAAATTACTCCAGGAACATGCGAAGACACTTCATGTCAAAAACTAATGCACATATAAAAATGCACATACTTTGATTCGTTTTCGGATAAAGTTCAGAAAAAAGTCCAAGAACGCTGAAAAGTAATATATAACATAATATGCAAGACCAGAAGAAGAACGAAACAAGACAGACAAAGAGACAGAATTTTAGATCCTTTGAAACGATTGTAAAACTTACTTGGACGGAAGCACTTTTTCTGCTGTGAGACTATCTGGATACGCGTAAGTGCCACATTAAATATCTGCACACACGCCAGTCGTCCACGAAACATGCGACGGTTTCCCGGACTCTTGCCGATGAGGATGGGATATTCTGTGGCCAGTCCATTTCGGAACTTTCCAACATGTTTCTGCGCGACTGGGTAGCTATTGATAAACAAAGTCGCTAAGCCGGTTCGCTGGTCATAAGTGGCCGCTATGTAGCTCCAAGTGTTCGGTTTGAGCCCGTTACCAATCAATGGCCTTATGCTGCGGCCCGATCTTCCTCGTGGTACCACCCGGAAGTAAAGTTGGGTTAAGCGAGAGAGGCTTAAATCAACGCCTGCTCCTTTGGGATTGAAATGGATTAAAGTTCCGGGAGCTTGACCATAAACCCAACATAACACAGTCAGCGAGAAACGAGTGTCAAGACAGCCGTTGTTCGGAATAAGAACATAGCTTGTTCTTGTTCTTCCCCTAATTCGTTTTACTCCAGGGAAATAGTAAGCTCCCTGTGGATGTTGATCGGGTCCCTTGGTGTAGGAAATCCCTACTAGTCGTGCCGCTGGGTTCTTGTACTGACTGATATCTCGGTTCCCTGCCTCTTTGGAGAACGGGTAGGTGGCAACTGATCCTTTTATTAAAATCACTGAATAAAGGAAACACGATTCACATTTATTGTTAGAATAAATGAAATTTAATACATTCGCAATGTTATTTGTTAAGATGTGAAAGAAAGAGGCTCAAACTTAAACCGTATACCGGTTAACATTTTCCAATCATCCCATAAGTGTAAAAGTTGTCTTATTTGGCTAAACCGTCCACCAGTTGGCTCATTTGGTTGACAATTGGACCACTGTGCGGGAGGTCGCGGATTCGAAACCCCGCTCGCACCGACGCTTGGTGTCTCAAAATAACTAAAATTGCTACCTTTGTATTAACACCTGCAAATGGTTTGACTATCAATTCTTCTAGGCAATAGGACTATAAATCGTTGGCCCTGTTTTCACAATCTTTACTGTATAAAACAAGGGACGTTAAAGAAACCACACACTGTTTGGGAAGGGTAGGGGATGGGCGACCCTCACAACCTAGGTTGTGAAACTCAAATAAAGTAAGGTAAGAGGAAAGCTTGAGAGGGAACTGTAGACGCAATGATTGACTTATCTTCTCATAAAGAAGCGGGCGTCCACGACGTGCATGGTAATAACATGGATAATATAATGAAAACGATGACAAAAAAAAGATAAGCATCTTACCTGGGGAATAACACATCTTGTCTTTCACAGTTCTGACAATGGTAACCAAACGACGGGCAGTCACAACAAACACGTGATATCGATCGATTGTCACTTTTCTCAGGTAGTTGATACCGACTCTTCCAACACCTACAGAGTAAACTTCCACTCCCAGAGCATGCAAATTGCGAGCAGGAATGACCACATCGTCCCGTGATGTACCAGTAGTGACAAGGACAAGTACCCTTCTACGACCACACCTAGGCTTGCCGGAAAAGAGACTCTGCTTAGCATACAGTAGGGCTTCGCCTGTGTTCCGTCGTGTACCACTCAACTGTCTTAATCTGGCAATTTCCTTGTAGACCTGCGCTCGACTGTACGACCGACTAAAGGGAAGCACAAGACGAGGTCTCTCAGCGAACAGCACCAAACCAATTCTTGTCTGTGTCCTCTGAACGTCAAAACGCCTCACTGTTTCCTTTACATATTCAGTTATGCGCACAAACGTAGCTGTACTGACAAGTCTAGATCCGTCGACGAGAAAGCCAAGGTCGATCCGAGCTCTACAAACTGTTGACAAAGCAAGGAGAGACTCAAATAAACACAAGCGCACAATCCCAGTTCCTTCATTTTTTCCTCGTTTGAATTCTTCAAAGCCCTCTTCAGAGAAACGAGAACTCCATCACTGCACTCCATCACTCAGAAGAGCTACTTTCACGTGAAAATATGTTTGGCCAATTATAGCTAGCGAATCTTTGCTGACGCAATTGTTGACATTTTATATAATTATCTCATTAACATACGAGTTTGGTGACAGAAGGCATTACTCTATTCACAGATTGACTTCAAAAGGTAAAAGAACGTGTTGAACTTAGTTGAATTTTCAAGTTTCAGCCTTTTGGCTCTGATAACGAGCGAGTTAGAAGCCATCAAAAACTGATAAATTCTTGGGTGGGCAAAAGCGCTAATGAGCCCACACATTCTTTGTAACATTTCGCATTCTCAAAGCGTCATCACTCAGAGATTATCAAATAAATTGCGCTCAAAGTTTCAGAAATAGCTCCTTATGCAATGAACCATCAATATTAAACAATGAATTTTTTGTCTGATAGATTGGAAAATGATGGTCTTACGCCAATGAGACAAAAATGTAAACAAAGATTCCCCTATTTCTTGGGGGTACTATCTCCACCCACTTATTTCTTTCTCTCGGATTCCCGTTAAAACAATAGGGAGAGTAAGATCTACGACGACGACGTCGTCGAAAACGCCAGGAAACAATGATATCATTGGTTAAAAGAGCATAAATAATCGTGCTGCACGTGCGGCACGGATTTTAGCTCATATTTGACGACGACGTGCAATCACTAAATTTTAGGTTTTGACGACAACGTTAGCATGCAACAGAGAATCTTTCATTCTCTATTTTCAGTCTGAAACCGCTCGTACCAATTTATTTTTAGGATACTTCGCTCACATTGTACGACGTGAACAAGATGGAATAATCGCGAAAGACTTTTACAAGAGCAAAGTTCTATTTTGAGGTGACATTTTCGTCGACGTCGCCGTCGTAGATCTTAAGCTCCCTATTGTCTAAACTTACCTCTCGGAGGCGGCGTTGGTGGTGTACTTGGAGTTGGTCTTGTAGGCGTGGGTCCTTTGTGGGTGGAACAAAAAAAAGAGCTTGGTGATTATAATTTACAAAGTTGGACAGGATGTTGAATGTTTTCGGAATTGAACACAGGAAATTAAAAAATGCCTAACTACAAAATGCTCGTCCGGAAAACTGACACGCCTAGTCAAACTCGAACTGCATTCTTAAAATCTGCAATGTGTCTCGATCGACAGATAAACAATTGTTGTAGTGGCTTTATGTGTGCGAAAAACTGTGAGTGATATTCTACATTTAATTTCTTTGACCTAAACTGGATATTTAACATAATTAATGAAGAAAGATGACTTCACCGTTTTTTGGCATGATGGAAGAATTTTCAATGAGAAATCACTGCATTATTTTGACCAAGTATTGGCATAAACAACATCTCTGTCACAACGGTAGAATTGAATGGAATAACAACAACAACAGCAACATACTATTAAACAACGAATGTTAGAATCGTACGAACCTGGAAGGAAGCATCTTCTTTTTGCCTCAAACATCTGCCTTTGGGTCAAGGCGACACCATAGAGCTGCAAACAGAAAAGCCTTCCACGGAAATAACTACGACTGCTTTTTGTGGCACCCAATCGAATAGGATAGTTGGTGGAAAGGCGTATCCTACCGAGACGACGCGTTGCTACCGGTTGTGAATTTATCCAAAGTGTACCGATACCTCTTCGATCATCGTAAGTGGCACCAACGTAATTCCAGGCATTGTAACTCAACCTCTTGCTTTTTAAAGGTGTGGTCATGCCTCCACCACGACGGACGAACCGGACGAATAGTTCTCGCGGGCTTGTCGTCAACAAGTGTACGCCAAACCCATTCGGGTTGAAATTGACAACGGTTCCAGACGTTCCCGTATGGAACAGCCAGATCAATATGGTGACGGAGTTTCTCGCGTCCAGGTTTCCCGTATTGGGGATTTCCACGTAGCTGGTACGCCGTCCGTAAAATACGGTTGAACCATCACGGCGACCATCAGGGCCTTGACCGTATCTTACATCTACAAGTCGAGCCCTGGGATTTCGTCTTCCACTTATGTCTCGCCCGCGTCTTGGACGATCCAGTGGATACACAGCGAGGGTTTTTGGTATGGGTACTGTTTTAAAAATGCAAACCAAACAACTTAAATTTTAATTCATTTCGGTTTCTCATTGGATTAGTTTATCAGTGTGAGTTTGTTAAGGGCAAGAAGTTTATTTGCTCCATTACGTATTGTAAATATATTACATTTTATATATGTATATATATATATATATATTTATGAATTCTCTCTCTCTCTTTTTCTTTTCTTTTTCTTTTTTTTTCTCTTTCCCTACCCCTTTTCCATCCTTTTAGGAATGGAGCTGGCCCCCTGAAATAACCTAGAGGCTAGCGAAACCAGGGAGAGATTTGGACCTTACAACTAAATGGGCCATACATTTATTTTTGCAAAATCTTTAACATCCGGAAAACACTATCTGTAGTTGGTTATCTACGTGTCAAGGCTCACAAGTGTTAGAGAGGAAGGGTGTGGCACCTTGGATCTCGATGTGAGAAACTCGCAAAAAACTGTGCTAAGTTTTCTTTCTAAAGAAACTGCGTTGAAATAATAGACTGAGGAAGAAACAAGAATACTTGCCTGTTGGTGATGGTGCTGAAAACAAAATGAGAAGAAACCAATTAATACAACGATATTCAAAATTCAATAAACATCACTGTTGCGTTGGTCCAACGAAATACATCACAAATTGCTTAGCCTGTATCTTAAGCGATTTTTCACCTGTTTGTAAAGAAAAGTGTAGGGGCGCAGTTCCTAGTGTTTGGGGTGACCTATTAAAAATACTGTTTTGGGCGGTGGAATATTAACTACAATGGCATGGTTAATGAAACCAACAGTCCGAAAAGATTCTGTGGCCTGTGCTCCAGATCAGGGCCCGGTTGTTCGAAAGCCGATTAACTTAATCCAGGATTAGCGTACACTTGTGTTTCATGTTTTAAACGTTTTGGTGAAAGCTTCTTTTGCTTGATTTTGTTTTTCGAGATTGACTTCTTCTAATGTAAAGTTTTGCCAAATATCAGCGTTGAACAGCATTTGGGAGTAGAGACATAAACTGCTTGGTTAATTTTTAATCCGGGATTAGCGTTAATCGGTTTTTGAACAACCGGGCCCAGAGTAAAGCCGGGCATAACTATTCCTCGTACACGTCTGGCCCTGGATGAGGTAAAGATATTAGAGAGATTTAGCATTGTGTTATTAGGGAGCTTAAGCACGCGCGTTTTTGAGACGCGGGCGGCAACCGGAAAAGAACATTTTGCGAGCCAGGACAGCGGTATCTCCCAGATTTTTATGCTAATCATCTCTAATAGGCCACTTGCCCTAAGAGGTCACGTGACCAATGCTTCCCTTAAACAGTGAGTTGTAATCTTGCTGTTGCCAAAAATTGACAGAACACATAAAAATTGTCTTACACGCGAAATTTGAGAGGAAATGCATTTAAGGGAGATATTTTATGGTACTTGCCCTCCAACATGGCGGCCAAAACTACTTTTTGCTTATATCTTGTTAAATGTTTGATAGTTGAGTTCAGATGTGCCATAAACGTTACCAAATCATCTTTTCAACATTTTCCTTAAAGTTCAAGTGCAAAATTTGTGTCAGAAAGCGGTAATTCATAATTTTAAAAAATCAAGTTTTGGTCACGTGACCAGCTACGGACTTTCTCATTTTAAGCAAATGGTGCGGGTTTGAAAAACCAAATCACTATTATTTTGTTTAAGAGATGACCCACTAATAGTGTTTCGAAGGCAAAATCATGTAACTTTCATTTTCATAAAAACGATGTCACATGACCTCTTAGTGCAAGTGGCCTATGGAGAAAAGATACTTAGCAATGTAAATGTGTTTGTGCAAAGACAAGTTAAAAGAGAAAACAGCTCACTTCCGGTTGCCGTCCGCGTCTCAAAAACGCGCGTGCTTAAGCTCCCTAATGAGAAGGAACAAATGTCAGCCTTATTATTCCGTTTTGCCAAAGATTATTTTAAAAACTTGTTTTTACTGCAGATCATTTCCACCTTGAGGAGCAGCAAAAGACAGGTTATTGACAAGCATCAACCTGCCTTTTGCCGTTTCAAAGTAAACGCAATACTATATCTCTCTACTGTTTCTCTGGCAGATGTCGAACACTCAGCAAAAAATAATCTTACCGCGCATTGATTGTAAGACTGTACTTTCTGGTCCGGTCAATACTCGA
>OX421449.1:8036188-8038688 GCA_949126865.1 Montipora capitata | reverse complement strand
ATCTAAACATCCGTTGTTCGGGATCAAAGCATAGCTCCCTCGGCCTCCTCGTTTACTTCTCCCTGGGAAATAGTACGCTCCCTGTTGATGTCCATCCGGGCCTTTAGTGAATAAAAGACCGACAAGTTGTGCTGTTGGATTCTTGAACTTGCTAACGTCCCTTCCACGAGACGCGCTGGTGAATGGGTACACTGCAACAGCTTTCTTTGATAGGATAACTAAGAAAAAAACAGAGTATGCACATTGAGCATTACCAGAAACCCATAAGGGTTGAAACGTGTAACGGCCCCTTGTGTGCTGGGAAACAAGCTTCTGAATATTCAATTTGCTAAGTACCATATTTGGAACAACAAGAGCGAGGGGTTTCCAAATATGGTACTTAGCACTGAAACATTCAACCAATCAGTTCGCACTGAATATTCGGAAGCTGTGAACACGCGTTACACGTTTCAACCCTTATGGGTTTCTGGCTTTACCTAAATGAATTCAAAAAACAATTGAATGGATTCAGGGAATACAAAAAAGGGGACAGAAAGCAAACTACTAAATAGAGTGGTTATCCATACCTGGATAACTGCAAATGCTATCCTTGATAGTCCGAGTGAGAGACACCAGTCTTCGGGTGTTAACACTGAACACGAGCCTAGATCTTGTAGCAAGCTGTAGAAGTAACTGTCTTCTCACTCTTCCAATACCAATTGCGTATACCTCAACGCCCGAAGCGAACAGTCGCAATGCGTTAGGCCTCACGCTATCACGCGACTCTCCCGTCGCCAAGACGACCAATACCCTCCGTCTCCCACAGCTAAGTTTGTTACTGAAGAGGTATCGACGTGTGTAATCCAGGGCTCTTCCTATGTATCTATTCCCGTAACCCCCGACTTTCAACTGAACCAACATTCGATAAATCTGCTGTCGTGAATAGGTTCTTCCGAAACCCATAAGAAGTTTGGAGCTGGATGTGTAAGTCACTACACCAATTCTCACTTGTGTGCTGGAGACTTCAAAGCGCCTTACTGTATCCTTGATGAACTGACGGAAGACCCCTAAATTGACACTGCTGGATGATGCGTCCACGAGGAATCCAAGGTCAATCCGTGCTCTACAGACTAAGGAATGTTCATGACAGAATTATGTAAATGAAGACAGTTAATCATTGCTATTCGTCACTCTGATTGAGCGACTTTCGTATGACCTTGAAAAAGTGTTTGCAATTTGTTTCACGGACCAATGTTTGGCAAGACTGAAACAAAGCTTCTACTTATTCCCGCCAAACTGCCTTCTTTCGAATCTCCATTTGATGAGGAGGATATTTACTTTCTATTCACACAGGCCCTGACGAGTATTGAAAGAAAGTACTTTCTGTATTTCTCTGTCTTCTCTAGTCTGCATGTAAATTAGCAACGTATACTATAGACATTACCCTGGAAAAATCACCGGTAAATACCAACTGAAAGAATGTAACTCAGACTCCTTACCTCTTGGAGGAGGCGCTGGTGGGACACGCGTCGGTGTCGGCGATGTTGGTGTTGGAACTCGTAAAAAGCACTTCCGCTTAGCCACTTCGATTTGTCTTCTGCTGAGTGCTTTGCTGTAAAGCTGCAGACAAAAGAGTCGCCCGCGAAAATAACGTTTGAGTCCAATACGAGCACCAAGCCTTATGGGGTAGTTTGTCGCTAATTTTATTCTACCAATCTTTTTGTAGGCAACTGGTCTTGAGTTGACGTACAGCGTTGCAAGACCTGATCTCTGGTCAAAGGTCGTGGCTACATAGTTCCATGCCCTGTACTTAATTTGTCGCGATCTGATTGGTATTGAATAACCCTTTGAGCGTCTCGCAAAACTAGCCAAGATCTCTCGCCGTCCTTCCATCGATAAATGGACACCAAACCCTCGTGGGTTGTAATAAACGATAGGGCCTTTTATACCATCGTGGTAAATCCAAATAATGATGGTTATCGAGTTTTGAGCGTCCAGACGTCCAGTGTTTGGAATTTGCACGTAGCTTGTTCTCTGTCCATAAAACTTAATAGATCCGTCTTTCCGGCCGTCTGGACCAGGGCCAGTACCAACGCCTATTAGACTCGCCCTGGGGTTTCTGCTTCCGCTGATGTCTTTTCCCCGTCGATATCCGTCTAACGCATACACAGCCAGACTACTTGGAAGGGGAACTGAAATTAAAGTGATTTGTTAAGACCAGCTATAAATATTTTTCATTACTACTGTAAACTTGCTGCGGGATACACTGAAAAAACTTAAGCGCATTTAATTACAAGCTCCGAAAGCCTTTCGTTTCTATTTCAGTTTGGCGGTTACTATTTCTTACCAAGAGTCCATTACCCAAGAGTAAGAATCTGGTATAAGGTTTGTCCCCATCAGCATCGGGAAAGTGTCTATTTTTTGACCAAGTTAGCAGGAAAATAAATATTTTACCACAATTGCTTGTAATCTCGCAATCTGATTGGCTAATTTGCAGTTGTTGATAAGAGTCTAGACAACG
>OX421449.1:8023688-8033688 GCA_949126865.1 Montipora capitata | reverse complement strand
AAGTTGCCTCGGCCATGGTATTCGATGCTTCCAGAACCATCGATAAGGAAGCCCAAGTCTACGACAGGTTTGCAAACTGCAATGACAATAAAAGTTACAACACGGTTGTAATCTACAAAGCCACTGTTATTGTTTCAATTAAGGAAACTAGGCCGATGGCTGTTTTTGGGAAAATAAGTAAACAGTGTCTAACTCAAGGACAAGACGTACCCAGCTTTTGACGGTAAGATAAAGAAATTAAGGATAGACTATTATGAAATACGTTTTGGGGGTTCTTTACATAAAACAATTTAGGTTATTTGTTCTTGGGACTGTATCGTGCTTCAGTGAACTGAATACCCATTGTTTTAATGCAAATAAGCCCCAAAAAGAACTGTATTATAGGATTTGCGAAAATAGCGAATGGAAAAAAGCCAAGGTGCGTACAATAAGAAATGAAGGATTTTCATGCCTTGATTTGAAAGCCCTACGACTTACAAACTTTCAAACTTTCTATACAGGACACATACCAAAACAAACCACAAGATTACAATATTATACTGCTGTGCTTCAAAGAATGTAATAAACGGTAAATCGAAAAGAGAGTCAAGAATGTATTTCCATTCTGAATTGTCAGAACATTCACTAGCATCCGAAGGGTAACTAACGTCTGATATTTCTATAAAGACTTGACAAAAGCTGTAGATTTTCCACAAGACTTCTTACACTTTTGCACATTTCTCTCTGAAGAGATGCGAACAAGTTACTTCTTTTACTTCATTAGTTACCAGGACTCAACTGGCTCGGCCAACATTTTTTGGGTATAAATCAAATATACTATCCGGGAAAAATGTTTGAAGTACTGAACGCGAGACACTATAGATATCTTAACAAAAAGTTAAAAAACGGGGGAAAAAATAAGCGTCAGAGGGACTTTAAATGTGAAAGGTACTAAAAGTTTGGATTACGAAAGCGACACGGACTTACCTGGGCCTGGAGGTTTTGGGGGTGGTTGTTCTAAAGTAAAGAATAAAAAAAAGAAACGTTTCTCATATAATTATTGACAGTTATCTGAAATGTTTGTTTATATTTTATTGATAATTGCTACAAAATCTTACATTGCAACTTGAATGGCGGTCCAATTGTCCGGAAGATTAACGAAGTCATTTTCGTTAAATAAGTCCAACACCTGGGAAACATGTCAATGACATGGCTGCAGACACCTAAACCTCATACGTAGAGTTCCTCTAACAACCTGCTTATTACTCATAAAACTTACTCTTGAAACATCTTTTCGCGGCATGGAAGATCTGTCTCCTGTTCAAGGCTACACTGTATACCTGTACACATGACACCCGACCCCGGAAGTAACGTCGATCACCGATCTTTGCACCCATTCGCACCGGCCGATTTGTAGCTAAGCGAATTCGCCCAATGTTAGTCCGAACCACTGGTCGATTGTTCACCCAAAGAGTAGCCATTCCTGTATTCCCATTATACGTTGTACCAAGGTAAGCCCAGGCCTTATAAGGTACAGTTGTGCCATGTGTGACAAGCGACGTGGTAAAGCGACCATCGCGCCTCACAAACTGCGCATACAGCTGCCGAGGGCGTGTCATCCAAAAATGAACGCCCCATTTTGGACCAATATTGTAGTTAAAGATAGGACCAGCCACACCCAAATGAAGAACCCATGCAAGAATGGTTATGGAGTTTCTGGTGTCTAGCTTTCCTGTGTTCGGGAACTCGATATAGCTGTTCTTATTCCCGAAGAACTCTGTCGCTGTATTCGGCCAATTGTCTGGGCCAGGCCCTGGTCGTACGCCAATGAATCGACCAGTTGGGTTCCCATTTCTGCTAATGTCGCGTCCTTTGTATTGTTCATCCAGGGGGTATATAGCCACAATACGAGGTAGGACTGCAATAGAACCAATAGTAAAAAGCACGTGTTAAGTAAGTTTTTTTTTTTTTTTAATGTAAGGCCAAAACAAAAACTGGACTTACTTGGAACTGACGGCGTTGGTTTGGTTGGCCCTTAAAAAGAAAGAACAGTTTTAGTTCACTGACAAGCTCTAAACTTAAAGTAATAAGTATTCATTTGAGGATTTTACAAGGCTTATTAACGAACAAGCATTGTATTTTAAGACTGTTCCCTACCTTGCTGTGAAACTAGGAAGCATGAACGTTTCACGAAAAGAGAAAATTAATTTTATCCAGAAGTTTTTTGTCACGGTCAACCCACCGCGTGTTCATAAGACTTGGTCGGAACAATCCGTGATATTCGTTCTGTATTGTATATTTTTGAATTAATCTTTGTTCATACACTTTCTCCTAAGACTAACAAACTGTCAGTCCATTTCTTCCTGCTTCCCAGTTTCCTATCGCATTTGGACCCTTAAGTAGGTCGTAAGAACTTGGTGACAAGAAAATGTTTCCCCTGTTTTTGCAAGATTGCATGTAATGTCAATTAAGCAATAGAGGACGTTTTCCGTGTTTCCATAGCCTCATCTAAACACAAGGGGGAGTTGGGAGAATTCGAGACAGTTATGCATAACTGTCGAGAATTCTCCCAACTTCCCCGAGTGTTTAGATGAGGCTATGGAAACACGGAAAAAGTCCTCTATTGCTGTTATACAATATTTCTCAAAGATAATTCAACAAATGAAGGAAAATGCCGGTTTTTTTAATTCTTGATTGACACGCGCTTGACACACGCTAGTATTTCCTACCAACCAATCAAAACGCGCGTCTCACAATACACAACCAATCAAAATTCGTGTGATGTCACAGGTTGTTTCCATGCATACTCTCATCTAAACACAGCCGTTGACCAATGAGAGTGCGAGTACTACCCTAATTATTTTGTAATACATAATAGAGATGACTTACCTGCACGAAAACAGAGTCTCTTTAGTTTCCTAATCTGATATGAGTTTAACGGCACGTTGTAAATCTGAAGACATGCAATACGGCCGCGGAAGTGGCGAGGATCCCCAGGTCTACGACCAGACACCGCTGGATAATTTGTCGCCAGACGAATCCTTCCAATATTACGCTGTGTTATGGGAATAGCATCTAGCCATATAGTTGCCAGACCCGAGTTGAAGTCATAAGTCGCTGCGATGTAGTTCCAGACTCGAGAACGAATCCTTTTCGAGATTCGCTTGGTGATTCTCCGATCACGACTGACGAATTCGGCGCGGATAACCTTACGGCTAACCATCCGTAGGTTGACTCCAATACCCCGCGGCATGTAATGGAACACGGGACCCGCGCTTTCCGGCATCAGCCAGAGAAGTATTGAAATGGAATTCTGTGTATCAAGACGTCCCGTATTGGTGAAGTATATGTAACTGTTGGCAAATCCTTGTAGTTGATAGGATCCAGCCGGAAGACCATCAGGACCACTTTTCGACAACACATTAACAAGTTTAGCACTTGGGTTTTTAAAACGTCCAATATCCTTTCCACGGTCAATGCCATTCAGAGGATACACCGCCATAGCTGGAGGAGGAACTAAAACAAAGAAATAATTTTTAGTGTACTCCAAGTGATAGTCGAAACTTTTTTTTTTATCCTATAGATATTCGTTTTTGCCGATCACCTACAGTGTCAATTCCTGACATTGTTAGTCATGTTTTAGCATATTAAAAACTGACTTAAGCATGACTGGCAGACAAAGGTGATCAAGCGCACGTTTTTGGATTTCAGAAACCTTTGGGCAATTTCAAGCTTAAACCAGGAAGGAACTCTAACAGGGAACCCGACGAGCTCCGCAGTTGTCAAATGTTCAGAAAAACACTAAATGGTAAAGCATCGTTAATTCGAGAGGGGAGAGTTGCCGCAATTTCTTTTCTGAATGCAGGAATTCATTTTGGTGCAAAATGTAACCCAATTAGGAAACTCACCAACTATCGGAGTCGGACTCTTTGTTGTAGTGTACGGAGGACGTCCTATGAACAAAAATGTAAACGTAGGTCAAAAAACCAGCAGAATACGCTGTGGATTCCATCAACAATGACGTAGATTCAGGTAGGTGTATAGTACACCAGTGCATGATATAAACAAAGAAAATAGTAGGCAGATTATTTATCAGGAAAGGTTACGTTTATACAAACGTAGGCCGTGTAGCACTTATATTTTAAACAGAGTTAACTGAATAGAGTGTAATGTGTAGTGCTAGATATCCCATATGAACCATGTGAGCGTTAGCCCTACTGATGGAAATACACTCAGCCCTGAAGGTCGCGGAGATCTAACCCGAAGGTCGTGGGTTCAATTCCCACCCTGGTCAGAGTTGTTCTCTGTTCTTGTGTGGGCCCATTTCCATCAGTAGGGCTAACGCTCACATGGTTCATATGGGATAGAAAATCTAGCACTACACATTACACTCTATTCAGTTAACTCTGTTTAGATTATTTATCACTACAGTACAGTGCATGCTAGGGGCGAAAAAACGCTGAGTGTATGCTATGAACATACACGTGTGCCTGGGATTGCCTGGCAGAACTCAAAGGTAAATTTGGAATAGGCGAACTCCGTAGTTCGCAAAGAACTTCGAAAGAGAGAGAAAAAAGAAAGGAAAACTTACGTGTTGGCGTTGGTTTTCCCAGTGGAGTGGCTGAGCATATCTTGGCCACTAGTCTCTCTAGAACAGTTTTAAGTCCCACTCGAGAGTTCGTGTTAAACACATGGTAGCTGTCATACGCTATGGAGGACAAATAGTTTCTGCTTCTCAATGTACCCATTCCAACTGCAAAAATCTCCACGCCAGCTTGCTTTAACATCTGCGCGGGCCGCGTGACGCTGTCTTTTGATTGCGCACCAGTGAAAACGACGAGTACTTTGGATCGTGCGTATGTTCGGCGCGTTCCTGGATACAGGTATCGACCGGCAAAACGCAACGCCCGTCCAGTGTAAGAAAGCCCTTGTGGAAAACTCATTTTCTTTATTGCCTTTAGAACGTCGTACTTGCGTGTGAAGCGCTTGAAGTTTAAGTAAGGTATAGAGCTGGTTGAGTATGCAATAACACCAATACGTGTGTAGATCCTGGAGATATCGAAGTATCCAATCATTCGCTTCACAACATTAAGAATTCGGTTGAATCTGTAACGACTGTTGGTACCATCTATGAGGAGACCAAGGTCAAGGCGGGCTCTGCAGACTGAGTAAACAAAATAGCGATTTAGCGATTTACATATTAAAAGACTTTCTTTGCAGCGATCCAACTTTAATTACTTGATTAATTAAGTAAATGGTCGCATTCTATGGAAGTGTCTGGCTTCTTCTATGAATTTAACGAACAAGAAGTGGTCTAAAAAAGCAGCGTGTTTTATGTCGTACGAGTGACAACTATCAGCGAATACCTGCCTATCCAGAAGTAACGATCTAAGCCCTCACTTACAAGTAAGAGATTTTATTAATAAGCTGTCGTGTTATCTACAATCCTCTATGAAATTAAAGATATTTTTAACTTCTATCACTATTTTATATTACGTATTCTCTCCCTGAAAAACAACGTTGGAACTCTTGGTACTCAAATGGGTTATTTGTGCTTCTTCCTTAACAACATTGTGTTGCAATTGGGTAGGGTTGAAGAGGGGCAAGATTGGCCTTATGATCCAAAACTTTAAAATTAGCGGGGAAAGTCTTAGCTTATTTTGTCTGGGATTGAAGTTCGCCTAATGCACTTACAAATAATTCCAAAGTTCTAATCTGCGTTTAGCATCTTTTCTACTTTTGATTCATTGAAACTCTCCCAGTAATCCGTCTGCCTCGTTTGATTAAAAGCAAATTTCGAGACAGATTTACTTACTTTTTCCTGGTGGCAAAATTGGTGGAGGGGTAGGGTGTGGAGGAGTTGGGTAAGCTGGCGAGAGAAAATAATCAATGATCATTAAAAAAATCTCGAATCTAAAGTAAATGCAAGATACTTAGAACCACGGTTGTAATGACTTTGGCGAGTTGAGAGCAACTTTCAAGCAGATGAAAAATAAGCCTTAAAAAACCAGGGTGGGGATATGTGTCCTTCATATGTTCCAGAATCATCCATTTACCTGTTAAGGTACATAGTGCGATTCTCGCTTTGAGTCAGAGTCTCACGACCTGGTTCCTCCTTGTACGATAAGCACAAGCATATGTAAAAGACCTTTGTCCTTTGTAAGGAGTTGGAGGAAATAATGGAAAAGTCACAGTGCGAGAAAATGGTATATACAAAAGATGGCTTATTTATTACATAACACAAATAGATTGCATGTAGCCTCTGTATATGGTTTTCAGTCACGTGATAAGACGGCGATGTTGGTGCACAAAACAATAGGAAGACCTTAGACAGCAATGAGCAGAACCAGGTTGCTGACCAGCGGTTTTCGTTAAAACAATGGTTTGCTGGGGATGCTCACTCTCGTGGGCTCAGAAAACCTGGTTGTGGTTATTGTTATTAAAGGAGGCTCAAAACAATAGCAAATTATGGCTCATGTTTTGCATTATAATGGAGTCAAATTCCCAAAGACTTTTTTCTCTATTGTTCGGTGCACCAACATGCATGGCGGCGATGACGTCAGGTGAAAACCACCCATAAAGTAATAGATCACAAAATCGATCTGAGCACGGCAGGACTATGAGTGAGTGAGTGACACATTCGACTTTTGTTGTTTTGAGGCCTATACGATGTACTACTGAAAAGACGCACTGTAACATGAAAGCTGATCATTTCCAGATTCGGTGTGATAATGGCGTGGTGTACCATACTTTTCCCTGATGGAGAGTGTAGGAGTAATTTTAGTTGACAATACACACCTTTAAAGCAAAGTTGTTTAGCAATCTGGATAAGCCGCAGTGGTAATGCCTGGTCATAAACCTGCATACACGAGATCCAACCGCGGAAACATCTGCTATCTCCGATACGTGCTCCCATCCTAACTGGATAGTTAGTTGATAGACGTATTCGACCGATCGATTTCGTAACGACCGGTTTCTCATTGACGTACAGCGTTGCAAGTCCCTTTCTATGATTATACGTTGCACCTACAAAGCTCCACGAACGACGTCTGAGTCTTCGGCTGGTAAGTGCCTCTGTAACAACACGCGAGCGCCGCACAAAGCGTATAAACAATCTGCCGGCACGTGTCACCCAAAAATGAACTCCAAACCCACTGGGATTGTAATTGAAGATAGGGCCTGCGCTACCAAAGGGATTTACCCAAGCGAGTAGCGTGATTGAATTTTGAGTATCCAGTCTTCCCTTGTTAGGAAACTCAATAAAACTGTCCGGTCTGCCAAGGAAGCTAAACGAACCACCAGTTCTACCATCAGGTCCTGGAGCTGGCTTCACGTTATTCAGTTTACCCGGTGGGTTTTTATAAGGCCCGACATCAGTGCCGCGGTAGTTTATCGTTAGAGGGTAGAAAGCAACAGCTTTTGGAAGGCCTATGGAACAGAGAAAAATCAAAACTTGGTTACCATCAAGCGCACAATATCGATAGTACTTAAGACTGATCACAGGAAAGAAATAATAAAGAGGACGAAAAACCTTTTCATTTCCTATTTGGACGCTTTTTTGTTTAAATGAACGAGTACTTACGTGGCGGTCTTATTGGTCTCGTTGTAGGTTTTGACGATGGACCTGAAAGATAGTACGGAGTTTCCCATATAATAAATTTACACTCCAGTATAAAAAAAGCATGATTTGTGTACACCAAAGAGTGCACTGACGAGAAAGAAATCACTAAAACTTACGAGCTCGGAAGCACACTTTCTCGGCTCTCTTTATTTCGGGTCCTGACAGAGGTACGCTATAGACCTGCATGCAGGATATTCTTCCCCGGAAGTACCTCAAGTCGCTCGGCAAGGCACCCATTCTGACAGGACGGTTAGTGGCCAAACGAATGCGTCCGATGTACACAGACTTAACAGGTCTTGAATCGCGCCAAAGCGTTGCTATTCCCGTCCTCTCGTCATAAGATGCTCCAACGTAATTCCACTGCTTTGGTATTAACTTACGACTGATAAGCTGCTCGGTTGGTCTCCCTGTGCGGCGGACAAATCTCACGAAAAGAGTATCGGGCCTCACAATCCAGAAGCGTACTCCGCCAGGGGAGAAATGAAAGATTGGCCCCGACCCTTCGGGATAAACCCAAGCAAGCATGGTGAGTGAATAGTAGGAATCAAGTTTTCCTTTATTAGGGAACTTAATGTAACTGGTTTTTCGACCAGAGAAGTAGTAGGACCCATCTGGAAGCCCGTCCGGGCCGGGTGCAGGATACACCCCCTGAAGTTGGCCCTCGGCGTTTTGGCTGGCGCTGATGTCCTTTCCTTTCGTTCTCTTGCTGAGCGGGTACAATGCAACGACACGGGGAAACCCTGTCAAAGCAACAAATGTCAACAAGTAGTGCTCATAATAACGATAAGCGATAAGAAGGACAATGGAATGCATCAGCCCCCGTAAACTGAACTGAAGTTTGATTTAATATACGCATTTTGGTATCGAACTTGAGGGCGTAACGTGTGATTGAAATACACAGGAGGACTTATGGAGAACGCTTAGATTAGATGGCCCATTTTTGCAATCCACAGTATATGTATTTTCCCTTTTAATTCATTTTAAAGATGGATAAATAAACCTTATTATTAGAAAAAGAATATACGGAATATTCGGTTAACCTGTTCCTACGGGACTGTTTGCAGCTCCCGATAGTAGAAAGAGAGAAATACTGTTTGGAGTCATTTAGTCATTTATCATACGTGGCCTCCGAACCAGCTACAATGTAAATCATATCCAGGTTATTCCTTGTATTAATTTTGTTCTTTACTGAATCACGTCCTCATAACCATTCCATTATCAGAATAAGTGTTTGCACAAAATTGTTCCAGTAATAAATATGTATACTCTAAAGTGTAAGTCGATTATTAGAATAATGCAATACATACTTACTTTGTAGGCCTTTTGCAACAATTTGTCACGTGACCTTTATTTCATAAACACGATGATTCTGCTGGTTTCATGAAATTATTTTTCCAGAAATAAAGTATATCGTTTAAACTGGTGTTGTTACAGTTGAAAGAAGTCATAAGGATTTGTATGCCCAGTCACGTTTCAATGATTTTTATACAAATTTTCAAAGCGCTATAAATTTCTTCCTTCGAAATATGAAAGTCTTAAAATTTCCACCTTTGCACGTTTATTCTCGTTTATTTGACCCATGGTAAAAATAGGAATCTGAGCTCTGTTTGTGGCGCGTAATTATGAAAATTACACTGGAGGACAAAAGCTCTTCGTTCGTAAACAAAAGTTTGGAATCGAGTGTTTAAATGGTCATACAATCCGTTTCTTAAGTGGCAGTTCTCTGAAAATTTGTATTCCAGCTAAGACAAACACGTTTTTTTCCATTTCTGATATTTATAAGTCCGAGCTTTAAGTTCAGCAATTATCAGTCACGTGACCTCTTTGTTGCAAATGGCGTATTGTTATACCTCCCAACTCAAATACGTTTTCCGATTGGAGGAGAACGTGTCACGTGTCATTGGTCAAAACTTCATGACGCCCTAGGGCGAACAAAACTTCATGACGCCCTAGGGCAACAACAACTTGAACTTTCGACTCACACGTGATCAGGTCGTGCACCTTTGAAACGGCGGCAAATCTGTACGCCAGCCGACGTCAAGCAAATAATTTTTATCTGTGTATTGTTCTATTTTGAGTTAGGAGGTATAACAAAACACTTAATGACTGGCCCCTCGGGAAACAGTGAGTTTTTGTTTCCCCTCGACCTCAATGTTTCCCTCGGCTTCGCCTCGGGGAACATTGAGGGTCTCGGGGAAACAAAACTCACTGTTTCCCTTGGGGCCAGTCATTAAGTGCTTATTGATCACTCCCCATAGGGGGTTTTCAATGCCAACGAAACACATTATTCGTGGTTAGTCTTATGAAGCTCGTTTCATCCCGACCAAGGGACTCATCAGAGACCTTTCTGCTTTGCAAACTCGTTGGGCATCGCGCCCAAAGTCCCGTTCGTTATTGTCA
>OX421449.1:7923688-8018688 GCA_949126865.1 Montipora capitata | reverse complement strand
AACATACATTTGCTGCTAATGAAATTAGGTCAAATCATGCTCTGATCCGCGACAATAACGCATGACACATGGCGTGACAAAACGGCCAGAATTTTTCGAATACCGCTGGCCACTTTACAATGGACACCGATCGTGGGTCTCTAACCTAAGTGCGTAGCAAGGTACAAATTAATGCGGGTTTAAAGATGAAGCCAGTTCACCGCCAAGTTTAATTTCCTAAGGTATAGAGCCTCTTTTACAATGGAAATGATGAAAGCAATTGCAAAAGATCCAAACAACAGATATGCCATTCTTGAGTGGGACTTGATGAAGAAAAGCAGATCGAACCAAGAATCAATCACTGGCGCCTCCAGATTAAGGTATAAAACGTATTCTCAATTAAAAGATAGATAATGCAGAGTTATCAGTCCAATTGGTATGTTCACTTGTCTTCAACCACCAGGGCCAAAATAATTGACTGTGCATATGCTCACTGATTTCCACAAGTTTCCGATTTCCTTTTCCTCTTCCCAGTTAAAACTGTAACTGCAGCTATTTTCTCTCTGGACATTTATTAAAGGGAACCTCCACTTCAACAAAAAAAAAAAAAACTTTAAATCACAGGAAATAACTGTGACAGTCAAATCAATCCAAAATATTTTCAAAGAAAGCGTTTGTATTCGAAAGGAAAAAAAGTCTTAAAATCTCCTATTTTGAGGGCGCCGCCATCTTGAATAATTGTGACGTGTTACGGTTGCTCTGTTGTTATTAGACAAAAGCTCTTTGTGTCAGAACTATAGGGCAACCGTAACACGTCACTATGGTTCAAGATGGCGGCGCCCGCGAAATTTGAAAGTGAAAATAATCGATTTTAAAATTCACTTTTCTTGATATAAACACATTTTTAAGAACAAATTTCGAAAAAAATTGTTTATAACATAATTTCCATTAGTTTAAACTTATTCTGTAGTAAGAGTGGAAGTTCCCTTTAAAACCAGACTAGTGAAAAAAACCTGTCTCATACTATTCTTTTTACAAAATGGGAGAGAGTTGAGTGGCTCTCCAACTGTACCTTATTGAAAATACTTACGGCAAATAGGGCATCGGCCTCTGAAGGGTGTCACAAGCTTCACTCGGTGTCTAACGGGACTCACGTTTAGAGCCTCTGAATCGCTTGTATTTTCCTCACTGATGGCATCCTCATTCTCCTCACCAGGTACACCCTCAGTTATATTTTCCTTCGCGTTAGTATTTTCATTCAACAGTGCTAATCTGTCAGCCTCATTTTCAGCTACAACTGCATCTTGTTCTACTTCATCTTTGAAGGGTTTCATATCTGGTTTCCTGTCCTCCATGTCCAATGATTCGTTTTGGGGCTGTTTTCTCGAGTGTAAAACGTGTCTTGTGGTATTGAAATCATCTTGATCGGCCTTGGGAGTGGCCTCATTTTCCGCCACAACTGCATCCTGTTCTTCTTCTTCTTTGAACGTTTTCATATCTGGTTTCCTGTCCTCCATGACAAATGATGCGTTTTGTGGGTTGTTTCTTATGGTGTTAAGATTATCTTGATCGGCCTCGGGAGTGGCCTCATTTTCCGCCACAACTGCATCCTGTTCTTCTTCTTCTTTGAACGTTTTCAAATCTGGTTTCCTGTCCTCTATGTCAAGTGATTCGTTTTGGGGGTTGTTTCTCGAGTGAAAAACGTGTCTTGTTTTATTAAGATCATCATCGGCCTCGGGAGCGGTAGTTGATTGTTGTGTTGGCGCCATTGTAGGCATAGCTGACTCTTGTGTTGTTCTGTGGGCGATGCTCTCCTTTGAAATCCCACCTACTGTTTCGTCAGCTTTTAGGGCACCCGTTTCGTTGTGAGAGAACCTGAGACGGAATTGAATTACAGGTCAAGGCAACGAAAGCACGAGAGGAAATACAACGTTTTTGCACGCCCTTAAGGACGGTGCCTACTAATTCAAAGGTATTTTTGCCCCGGTTTATGATTATGCAGGAAAAGTAGATCTTAACAAGTGTTATTGAAATCCAGAAAGAAAAATGGGGGTAACCAGGCATTTTTCAAAGATAATTAATGAATAATATTTGTAAAAAGCTTTAAAATACATAGCAATGTATGGCGTTCTTTCTCAAATTGAAGATTAATTATCTCTCAAAAATGCATGGCTATCCCCAATTTTCTTTTTGGATACCAAGAGTACTTACCAAGATCTACTTTCTCCGGATAGTTTTAAACCGCGCAAAAATATCACTGTATTGGTAAGCATCACCGATAGGAAACCTGAGCATCTCGAGATGCGCACAACGTATGCGCATTAACAATAGTAGGCACCATCCTTAAGAAGAGGAAACTGGCCCTGCTAATTACCCTTCCTTGCAAACCAGAGGACCCGGAAAAAAAAGACCGCGAGTAGGGGAAAGTTGGGGTCCGAGCGCAGGTGATGATCAGTAAGCAAACCTGATTCCCTTTGCCCGATTAGCGCCGCGTTTTCCCCGACGGTTACCCAATAAGATTTTAAGGAAACCCTCACTCTGACTACGAAATTATTTTAAACCGAGCAAAATAGAATTTTCTAGACTATCTCCTTCAAAAAAGCATTTTCATCCAAATAAATGAATTTTAAAAAACTGTTTTGCTTTTCAAATTTCCCGGGCGCCGCCATCTTGAATAATTGTGACGTGTTAGGGTTTTTGTTTTCAAACAATAGCGCAAAGAAAACAAAGTTATAATTCTTCAAGATGGCGGCGCTCGGGAAATTTGAAACAAAAACAAGTGTTTTTGAAATTCATTTATTTTGGATACAACCCGCTTTCGTTGAAAAAGTTCGAACACTTTTGAATGTCAACATTAAGGTCTGTGGTTTAAGGCTATTTTCTAGTTTTAGTGGAGGTTCCCTTTAACTTCGGCCAACAGGACACAGGACTCTTGCAACTCCGGTGAACAAACGGAAATCGGTGTTTTATCTCAGGATAACGCGTATAGATATGCTTTGAACATGTGTTTTACATTTTATTACATTTCTTTTCCTTTACGGTCAATAATAGATTTTTACTTAATAAAGTAAAAGTACTTTTTGATACATTGCACCCATTATTTCTACCCTATTTTTCCCCTTGCCAAAAGTGTGATGACAAGTGATACTTCACTCTGAGGCACGCTGCCGCAACGTCACTGTGGAGTCGACAGTGACGTACATTGCGGCAAGTGATACTTACTTTGACAAAAAAATTCCGTCTGTAAAAACTGCTGACACAATTTTGGAGTTTTTAAAAACAGTGCAGGTTACTCACTTGTAGACCTCGTTCCCCCATGGTCCACCTTCGCCGTCAGCTACGAAAATAAAGTGTCATTCAGAGTACCATAAATCAGATGAATGTATAAGCAAAAAACAAAAGAAATAAACAAACAGAGAAAAAAGTGCCGTCAAGGGCTATCAGTAGGGCATTTGAATGAATCGTCTTTGCTATGCAACTGTATAATTCTAATCTATCGAGCTTGGAGACAGTTAATCTAATGTTTATCAAGGTTGTCACATACGGGGTTAAATTACTGAATTCTTATTGGCTAAGACGGAGGGCACTTTTTCTCAATCACGAGGGCACTTTTGGTAATCAAGAGGGCGTGATTACTTGATCCTGATTGGTTAACAGTTGCTTATCTAGAGCAAGCGAAGTTACAAGAGAATCTTCTTCCGGATTTTGCTCTGATTAAACTTCTTTTCATCCACATGTAAAATACAGTTTAATTAAATTAAGCTCCATTTCTGTTGACAGCATCGATTTATTGAATTGAACTTTAACCAAATGAAAGCATGTTAAGTTAATTGTCATTTGTCGGGGCATTGAACAGGTAGTTCACTCAATAATTAATTTTGCTCTTTAATTTATGTGATAAAGATGTAATTGCATTGTGTCCTCGTGCAATTAAGGATTAATTTCACTTATATTTTCAAAGTTTTCCAAATTGCCACTGTCGCTTCGCGACTAGGACAATTTTGTGAAAACTTTGAAAATACGCGTGAAATTAATCCTTAATTTCCCTCTAGCCCATGCGATTACATATGCAAAACGCGAACTATTGTAGGTTAGAACATGTCTCAGTTGAAAATCATTTGCAATGTTTAATTAGGGAAATTGTAAATGAAGGCTTACGACCATTGAATGCAGACTTACCTTTGCACGTTTTACTGACACCGTATTTCATATAGGTTCTATCGGCGTCGTTTCCAGAAAAACACTGCCCTCCATTTTGAATAGAGAAAATGGAAAAATGGTTATCCAGGGCCGCCTCGGCGCACTTCATGAGGGCGTTGGTCCTAATCTTATAGTCGTCCTCAAATAGGAGTGGATGTTTCTTCTCAAGTTTTGGAATTGCTCTATCCCATGTGTCTTTCCAGCACCCAAGACTTTTGAACGCTAAAAAAAAAAAGAAGAAAAGAAAAAGAAAATGGAGCGTCACTAAATGAAAGTAATAAAAACCGGACAAAACGGGCCACCGAAATATTGTGCAATATTACTTCTCCATGTTGGCATGGGACGAGTTCAAAATAAGAGCATTCTGATCACGGAGTATACCTTTTCAATGCAACGGCTGTTTAAAAAAAAAATGATTACGTCCTCACAGGTATAGTCAGCTAACGTTTGCTTTTGGATCTAAGGTACAATACCAAGAGGGGATGGGCCAAATGCAAAGTTGGTACTGAAACTTATCGGCCGAGGTTTTAACATGGTTTCAATAATCAAAAAGGGAACCAGCTTGTGTTTCAAAATTGGACGCTTAAGAGCTTTTTGAGGAATATTAATAGAAGGATATACTTTCGGATTCAAATTGACGGTAGTTAGCAGGACCCTTGTGAACACAAGGTATGTTTATAAAATGGGGGTCCCAGGAGCGTCTTTTGAACATATCTTAAGATTATTTAAGCTGAGGAACTTACTTGTGCCTCTTATGTGGTAGATTTGCTCTCTGTTTGGTTCCAAATCTGGATCACTTTTATTTTTTTGAGGGCGTTTGTCGTGTAAAGGAATCTGCGGTTGCGTTGGGGCTGCCGCACTTTCCTGTAAGGGCTCAGACAACACCGCTGCAGGTTGCGTTGGGACTGTGGGTATCTGGACATCACCAGGCGCCATATTAGATGCCAAGCCTGCCTCAAGAGGGGCCTTAGGCATATCTGACATCACCAAGCCAGATGGGCATGGGGGTTTGTCTGTTGAAATTTAGGATAAGATTTAATGCATTGTAGGTGGCTAGAAATTTTTGGCAGAAAACTTGACGAAGGAGAGCAAAATCATTTAAAATTACCAGCCACTATCAGATTACACCTGACTCTTTCAGAGCTTTTCAGTTAAACACGAAAGATTACTTTACCAACTTTACACTGTCAGGTGACCTTGCTCGATCGTAAGGTGGAACACTAAGACCTAGAGAAGGGGGATGACTTTCTTGACAGAAAATGATATATTTTTATATCACTTGTTTCATATGTTAGTGAATGCTTCACGGTATTTAGGTAATTACTTCTGTGAAGATTTTGGATAGAGTCTAATTCCGAGGGGAGGCATTTTTTGAAACCTTGTGAGGGATATATTATGGTATAGTTTCATCAAGGGTCTACAAAATCTTGATTTGCCAGAATTAAGCTTGTACGTAGCGACTGGATGATGATGACGTAGTAGCAAGTAATTGAGTTCTCATATCTAGTCACACATAGTACGCGCGCTTTAATTGGCCAATTGTGGTGTTACAACGTGCGATCCAATAGACAACTTTTGATATATTAAATTTCAGCTTGGCAGCGAGGCCTAGAGGACACAAACAAAGGAAACTGAATGAACATGTTTATTCATTTCTTTTGTTTGTGTCCTCTAAGCCTCACTATCAAGCTGAATTTTAATATATCGAAAGTGGTATATTACCAAACGATGTTATAAAATCATCAGTTCATAAATTTGTTTTCTTGGGCCCTATGAATTCATTTTATAGCCTTCGTGCGTAATTCAGCCGGACGTAGAAGGAAACTTACGGTTAGCGTAACACAAGCGTTCAAAGCGATCATGAGATTTTTCTCGTATATATAACAATTATTCCATGAGCGCGAGTTGGATATGAGATGATAGATAGCCAACGAGGCGCGTAGCGCCGAGTTGGCTATAATCATCTCACATCCAACAAGCGCGAGTGGAATAATTGTTTTATTAAAAAGGCCCCCAAAATATAGAAAACTAGACTACAATAAAAATAAAAAGGCCCAAAAAATCACGCATATGCTTGCCGTGTTTGTAGAGCATGGTATAATGGCTCATAACCCATGATGGCTTAGCCAATCAAAACTCTCGAATTGCATTATCCAATGATCCAGTTTTTAATAAAGCAGCTTATCTTACGGAGATTTGAAAACCCATCGGTAATGAAAAAGTATCACGTCAGATTGCTGATTATGGTGTTATCATTGGTGTAAAAAGAAATGTGTAAGTACCTTACAAACACAATTAGATGTAATGATTCCCTTGGAACGCCAGATAGTAATGGTTACTCTAAATGTTTCACTGTACCCCACAAAAGCAGGTGGAGACACCCTTACGTGCAGGGGAGGGGGTAGGGAAATCACATAACTCAATCCTTAACTGTAGACATGAAGTGTCCACGGTTTCGTTAAACAAACCTAGTTATTTAAAAAATGCATGGCTACTCCCAATTTTTATTTCATATTTCAGCAACTGTAACTAAGATCTGCATTACTCTGTAGCCATTATACAGGAAAAATAGCCCCGTATTAGGTGGCCCCGTCCATAACTCTTCGCAGCGGGGGCACCTTTAGTGTCAACTAGTTAGCAAGAGCCAGCGACCAGGAGTGTACAATTTCATTACATTTGTGGGAAGGCGTTCTTACAGACCGATTTATTTTTAGATTGAAAATCAAGCGAAACCAGTCACAAGTCTTGCATGAGAAATTCTACCCATGAGATCGAGAACTCGTGTAAAAATAGCTTGATCTGTAAAAACGTCGTTATATAGACTTAGTTTTGTAGCTGTAAGTTCCTAGTAATGGGCTCCTGTAGTTAGTGTGATTATTTTATGTTTGAAATAGGCAACGCACCTGGACAAAAGCTGTTCGTCGGACAACATGGCTGACCATCGGGGCCAAATTCAAGTTGATTCATGACGCTCGGGTAGTTGTATGCTGTATTGAATAAAACGGAAAAAAAGAAGGTTGGAGCATATCTTCTGTGAGGTTTGAACACGAAAAGGCAACGAAAAAAAATATCACCTTTAAGTTGTGCATGAGTCTTGTCTACCAGACAGACTAATGACACAGACCAAGAGACTCGAAATCATGATCTCCTCTATTAACTATTACTTGCCTATATTTTGACGTTTTTCTTGTGTTCCATTTTTCTTCGCTTCACTGGTCGAAGTATCATTCTTACTTCTGTTGGCTTTAGCTTGGCTAATGACCAGCAAAAGCAATAGGCTTCCTAAAAGCGGACTGCCGCGCATTCTAGCCTAAAATAATATAGAATATTTGATATGAAATATAAAGATACACACTTAGCAAACTCTTGAGATTTAACTGATTAGAGTGTAATGTGAAGTGCTTGTTATCTACCTCATATGAACCATGTTAGCGTTACCCCTACTAATGGAAATGGGTGGGAATGGAACCCACGACCTTCGGGTTAGATCACCGTTGCTCTACCGACTGAGCTACAAGGTCAGACGGGAGCAGGCCGTGGGAAGTGAAGATGTTAGAGTAACGGCAATGGACATGTACAAGTATAAGGAAAGGTTACGTTTTTTCAAACGTTGGCCGTGAAGCACTATATTTCAACAGACTTAACTGATTAGAGTGCAATGTGAAGAGCTTGTTTTCTACCCCATGTGAACCATGTGTCGTTAACCCTACTAATGGAATGGGCCCACACAAGGACAGAGAGAAACTCTGACCAGGGTGGGAATTGAGAAGATTGCGGAGTAGCTACTGTTTTGGAGGTCAAGACGGGTTTGGTATGAAACATGTGCATGTCCATGCCCGGGTTCAGTCATCATTCCCTACTTCTCAACCTAAAAGATAATTAATGTACCATCCCATAGTTTTAGGCGGTTTCCTTTTTCACTGACAAACTATGCAATATCAACAAACAAATTCCCTATTCAACCGGCCGGAAAATTTATCATATTTGGATTCCCAGTGTAACGTTCGTCACCCTGGGAGTTGGTAACCAAAGTTATTTTGCAAACCGATGAGTTACACGGGGGAAAATAATCGAGTTAAACTAAACTGATGCAGACAGTGGCTTTTAAGGCTGTTGCCACAACAGCTTTTTTATGATCGAAATTCATTTGATATGTCGACAGTTTGTCATATGAAAGAAATGTATTTTGGCTAGTTCCTTTCTTTTATGCAATTTTTTTTTTAACTACAAAGGTTTTTGAGAACAAGAAAAAAATGAAACAATTTTGTGATAAGACGGGAACCGTCAACTTTATAATAAATTTATTTGACAACAGAGGAAAGATTGAATTGTTTTACAACAGAGAAAGGACTTAATTAAAAACATCAGGTTCCAAAAAGGAACATTATTAAAAGATCATGAGTTGCGGTGCGTGGCACAGTAATTTAGTTATAGACTCGTGAGCTGAAACTGAATCTGATTTAAAATGAATTTACAAATACTTTCATCGATCAATCGATCTTAAATAAGTTTAAAAGTGATTCATAATGCCCTTAACGTTAATACACGCGATCCAACGTATTTCCAGATCAGTCTTTTGTGTTCATTGATCGCCTATGACCTGCGGCTTGTCTGGTACAGCCTGATGATGATGTTTTCCTAGTTTCTATTTAAGGGTCCGATTTTGTATAGCTGTCTTGTTGGGAATTTTAGTTCAAGTCTCAATCTTATGATACTATTAAGCAACAGCAAAAGGATAGGCCACACTGCCAGTTCAGCGGATTAAAGCCAGTCTTTTTCCTCTCTAAACTAAATGCTTTTCCGTTCACTTGCATCCTACGGGAGTTCAAACTCCACGCATCTCTCGATGTGGAATCGTTCTGACCAGTGTGGACATCTCTTTTCGCCTTTAGAGGTAACCCAATAACCTCAGTCATATATATGGACTTCTTTCTTACAGGACCCAAATACTATTACATTGAATACCCTTAACTTAGTAAAATAAACGGTAATACGTAAGAGCCGAGTAAACGGTAATACGTAAGAGCAAAAGAACACAGCTATTTTGCAAGGTAACTTTCCTTACTTTAGGTCTTTTCAAGTTGAAGAAAAGTAAAATGTGCGAAAAGAACATGAAGGAGTACTGAAATGATCTTCATTGACTATTCCAAATTAGATCGCGTTGGATCAGTCAAAATCTGATTATTGTGCTTGTCGATGCTGCTTTAACGACTGTAAGTGCAAGTTCCGGAGTGCTGTAATTTAGGGAGAGAGCTTAATTCACCTCAGAAAGTTAAATTTGAATGTAAATAATTTAAAATGAGGGAGTTGAAATTCACTTAATTTTTTTTATGCAATCGTTAGGCGTTATAACGTTAACCGCCTTTGTAGAAATGAACTAAACCAAAGGTTTAGACCTTATACTTCCCATTAAAAACGCAATGTATACTTATTGAATCTCGACTGTTTTTTGTTCTTTTCACTGTAAGCAAATTTTTTATTGGTTATCGAATTCGATTTTGTAGAGAAGAGAAAACGACATAATTATGACTTACCTTGCCAAAATCGACAACCAAATGGATGCTAATCCATTCTTAATTCAAAATAAATTTTAAGGATGCAGACAGAAAGAAAGATTCCTTTCACCTATCAAGTGGTGGCTTTTCAATTATCCGATCAACTTTTAAATAAGTTAACATTCTGGTACTTGCGGTAAATGCACTTGAGAGAAAGGTCAATTACTATAAACAACCGGTATAGTTTATGATAAAAAGCGATAAACAATTCGCCCTTAAGACCATTACGAAAGAATTGCGATCGTCTTTAGGAACTTTCAGGCGTACAATATGGCCGGGTATTTTAGACGACTGTGTCATGATCCAGCACTTAACAATACTGAAGTGTGGGGCAATAATTTGAGAACTTCATTTATTTCGGCGTGTTGTGACGGCACAGCACGTGTCAAAAGGCAACAGGTATTTCCGAGAAATTCGTCGTCGGAAGGTTGGAAACAATAGCTATTGTTGATTTTGAATCGGTTGTCAATGTCTGTAGCTTGTAAAGAAACGTCTTGAACACTGTGATCAAACTTGACTAGGGCGCAGCTGTTAAAAACCCGTTAAAGCCATCTTTGGATTAATGGAAACTTAAATGGAAAAAACGATTTAACACAGGCCACATTGTTGAGTTTTTATGGGCAAAATTCAAACCTCGGTTGATATTAATCGCGGATTAGTGTTAATCGGCTTTTGTGGAACAACGGGGCGCAGGCAGCTCGTATGATGAGCTCGGAAATAGGGTAATCGACTGCACGACTACTACCCGGAAGATAAGACAAGCATCAACCGAGAACGACGTAATCTATACTAAAGGCTCGTGTCAGACACTGCATCACATTACTGGAGGATTTGTTCTGAATCTGGATATTTTTTCAACGTTATTAAGCCGAAGGAAACACTGATATGATTGAAGAAATATTCATAGGCTACTCAAGTTGTTGAATGTTCAGACTTTCCGTTAAGAGCTCAAAAATAATAGAGGCGATGTACTTTTACTAACAGCAACAACTTTCGTCTCCTTAACTCCTCAATATTACTGATTTGAATATCTTTCAGTGTTCTCGGCATTTTTGTCATAAATTGTTGGAGAAGTCTTTGCAATTGATTATTTTCGTTCATTTCAGTTTACAGCACATACCTTGCTTCGGGCAGCACGGCCAAGATTGTTTTAATTTGGGATTGCCGGTTACTTGGGACCTGAAGAAATGTTTAGTTCAATTGATCAGAATTTCACATCAGAGCAAAGCTCCTCTTGCAGTGTGCCCCCTAACAAGTGCAGACCGTAACATCGGGGACTCTAGTCTGAATAGATGAGATTAATGGGTGCGTTCTTTTTGCTCAAAAAAAATTGTGAACAAAGATAATGAGAGGAGGTACACGTTTTATGTTCCTTTTCCGAGAATACTTGAAAGTCTAAACGTTTGTAAATGCACCAAAAAAGTATACCCCTATATTCTTCATTTGTACTTGCTTAATTGAGTCGTATATATTTTAGAGTAACACGCGAAATGTAAAAAAAAAAAATTAAGAAGAAATATCCTCTGATATGAGCCTCAATCCTGACCAAAAATACTCCTGCAAACCAAGTCTGATACACAATTCAGTCAAACATGTTACTTCGTTTTTGTTGTTAAGGCACAATCGCGGCATGACAAAACAAATGGATTTAGGAATATATTTGCACACAAAAGTTGCGGTTGTCTCGGTTATTTTGAAGAAAGGATTTTCCAAGTCTGGACGAGATCACGTTGCCCCTTCGAGTGGCACCTGGAAACTTCATGACTACAGCATCAGCCCATTTCCGAGTTGCCGTTTGCCTCGGTTTCAAAGCGAGTCCTTGTGCACAACCATACAAATGGAAATTATTGGTGTATTTTCACGCAAATCAAACTCATTATCATTTGAATGGTTTAGCAAATAGCAATTCGGATGGCCTGTTAAAACTCGTGGATAACCCTTGCAAAATAAGAGCCCAGGATAATAGTCCAACCAGATTGCTAGTTGCATGATCGGACATTCTATTGGCTGTCATTGTCTTTAACCAAAGTACGAAGTTCATCTGTTTACCAAAACCTGCTGTTCACAAGAGCTGAAAAAATAATTAACAGATGAAGACATTTTGAGATGAATCTTTGTGTTCGCCCATATGCGTGTTTCTCGATTTCGAAAAGCAGTAGGAATGACTGGACTCAATTTTTGGCGAGATGACAGTTTGACTCACTCAGACAAAAACAAATAGCAGGTAATTTGTTTCTGTAATCCACGGGAAACAGTCAAACTTTATCTATCATTGTGTACTACCCTGATTCGAATACACTTCGTAATTTTCGATATTCGACAAATCTTTAATCCTCCATTCGCATCCTATAGACGAAGAATTACTTTACACAAGTTCGCTTTGTTCCAATAGTTACCATTATTTAAGTAACATTATAGTTTCCCGCATTATTGGTGCTGTAGCCCAAAAGAGTGGAGTACTCCCTCGCTTATCGATCGATCGGTAACCTCGCGTGAACTCGTTCTTTGTCAAATCGGCGCTTTAACCATGTTTGATGTCGCCGGGCGAATAAGCGACAGAACAGTAAAATTTATACATAAAAAAATTCTCGTTTGTAGTCTCATCAAGTTGATCTCTCTGATTTGTCAACGTGTATGATCAAATCAAAACCTGGCACAACACATGTTAAACGAACGATCAACTGGGGTGTGCCAATGCTTCAATTTGACAGAAAGTCCTAGCTTCGAGCAAGGAGGGTTGATATGAATGCAAACGAAAAATGAGGTAAATATTAAAAAAAAAACCAATAATTTACATGACCATGTTCTAAATAGAAGGAGAGTTTAAAGAACTCAGTGCAAATATGATGAACCAAATAGTGAAGTAATATTCCGGTTAATCCACCTGATCGGGAACGAGACATGCCAAATGCTTCCTAAGGTTTTTCTTTTGAATTTTGAACAGATCGAATGGACCGGTCGCACCAGATAGTCCCTGCAACATGTCGCCCCAGCATGTCCCCCGGGTGTGTGACGGCTCACAATGCGATTAGGTTAAAAATAAAATATAGTGCGATGCTCCTCTGGTTTAGAGAACCACGAATGTAGCTTAAGGGCCCACTGGCGTATTTTTTGGGGTGCGTTGCTAAGGATGTAATGGTAAAGTAATTATTTTGGTCAGTTTTCAACTTTTGTAAACCAATGACCCTAAAGATGACGTCACCATGCCACGCCCATGGTCACGTGACCAATAAAAGAAAACTCTAAATTTGTCTACGTTCTACACAATTTGGGTATTTAGTCTTTGGTTTGATAATCTGTATTCGTTTTTGCATCCAGCCAAGCATGATTTTTTTTTTATTTTGAAAAAATGTTCTTTTTAAAGAGATAAACGATACTGAAATACCCATAACATTTTCAAAAAAATATGATTTGAAAAAATCAATGCTTAGTTATGTTCTGTATTTGGGGGTGAAACGTGCCATATAAAAAAAATAATAATTCAATTTAAAGATCAAACCGGAAGTCAGTTCGTTTACGCACGCGCAGTTGATCTGAGAACCAGCTCGAGGAAGGGCGAGGAAAAACCTTCGATGGAAACAACAGTTCGTGCGGTGATTTTTGCTTGTGAGTGGGTTTTCTTGTCAGCTCATGATATGATGACGTCAGTCACCGGAAGTAACATGTCACTTCCTTAGCAACGCGCGAAAAATCCGTCTCTGGGCCCTTAAAGGGTCTTTGAATTGTAACCAGAGTATCATCTAACTATGTCTGATCTTTGCACTCGTCGTAAGTATATTGGCCACCGAAGATCTATCTTCTTTCATAAAAAAGATAAGCCTTTTAGACTAATATAGTTTGAAATTCATTTTTTTTTGTTTGGGGGGGTGGGGGGGGGGGAGTGAAGTGATAAAATTTTCTTGATGTAGTGAGTCAAACAAAGAATTTGATTTGCCAGCGACGTGAGCCTCACCACAAGCAAAATGATCAGAGACATCTGTGCCTGTTAAGTACATTGCTTGTGAAACCAGCCCACTGCCGCGCAGCAAGTATGTGTCAAAACTTTGATTCAGTCGGCGCATGCTGAGCTGATGTTGTAAGCCTTATTTTCGTACACTTCTCTTATGATTTTTCTTTGTAGGGACATGGAGGTCATCCCATTGTGTTTGTATTTGACCGTTTCATTCATTAGTAAGGGAGACGCGAGAGAAGGTGGGCCGTGTACACGTTCGCTAATGATAGCTTATTGAGTCTCTTTGCAAGCTGAAAGCAAGATGTCATTACGAAGTGGTTTTTAATCGGTCAGTGTAAAATGCAGAGCACATCATCGTCAGGTCAATTCGAATGAGAATACTCCCATGATTACAATATGCCCAACTTGGTCTTCAGTTTGCATTTCACTCCGCGCCAATTTTGATTAACAATGTCAATCAATATTTTGATCTTGCTTAAGTTAGATTACTCTTAAAAACTGCATCTCCAACCAGTTAGAAAAAGCTGTTATAAATATCATTTTTTCGCTGTTGGTGGTTAGTTGGTGGAATGACCAATCCAAGGATATTGTGGAATCCGGAAACCTAGGATTTTAAAATCAAGATTGAGAACTCTACTGTATCTTTAGTTTTAGCGACGATTATAGCCGCTATACCAATGAAAGAAATATGTAAATTCGAAGAGCGGATTATAGATGAAAGATAGGAGTGATCCTCGCAATTACGTGGACAACAACAATCACTTAAATTGTCCCCTGGAGTGCGGGGATCACAGACTCGTATCTTTCGTGTATAGCTCGGAACTCGAATCAATATATTTCTTCATATATAAATTGAACCTCGTCAGTAATTTCACCTTGCATAGTACAATTCACATAAATTATGTAGTACTCATGTATAGTACAAACGTTTCCCTAAATTGTGATGTATTATTGTAAGGGGATATTCCTAGTACATCGCAAGAGAGGATAATCCCAATTATTAAATTCTCAACCTCGGATAATGCAATTCTCGTGCTCTGATTGTTTCAATCAATCTCGGTTATCAGCTCATATACCTTAGTTTGACCATATATGGTAAATGATTGCGCTAAACGTTGCTAAGCTAAAATTTTTTACGCCAGAAATCGAAATTTCTCTTGGTATAAAGCACAAGAAAAACGTTTTGGGGGAAAGTTTGGATCAATTTCGAAGCTTAGAAGTACGCGAAAAGGTAAGAAAGGCTTTTGTGATGAGCCTGCGTCCGTCTGACCACCAGGTATTACACAACATCGCATCTTCATCAAGTTTTTTCGATTTCGCTAGGATTTTCTCCCTTTTTTCGCTCGTATTTCGTACTTCCAAACTTTTGGAGTTTAAGGAATTTAATAAAACAATTATTCCATTCGCGCTCGTTGGATATGAGACTGGTTATAGCCAACTCGGCGCTACGCGCCTCGTTGGCTATTTACCATCTCATATCCAACGCGCGCTCGTGGAATAATTGTTAAATATCCTCTGTTGTACATAGGGATGGACTCGAGACTCTCTTTCTAATATTTTGTTTACCAATTTGGATAGAATAGATAATTATTGCTCGTGTCGTTAAACATAGGTACGATAACGAATTTGCCAATAACACCTATACAATTTAATGGTGGATTCTTTTATCTTTCCCCTATGAAATATTTTTTATTCTTTGCAGACAGACAAACGGGGAAGCATAAGGATAGCCTCTTCCTGTACCTAAAAAAACCTTTCAAGGCGCCTTCTTTTTCTTCGGTCAAAAAGTCCTATATGGATCCAAATTACTTCAGGCAAAGCTCGTACCAGTACCCCCATCCATCCTCCTACCCTCAGTCGACATACAATTCATATTACTCGAACGCTTACCCTTCGCCATCTTCCTATCCCTACACCTCATTTGACAGTTATTCCGCGGGATATCCTGTTCAGATCAGCCAAACCAGTTGCACTCCCTCTGTCTTTCCTGGAGCAAATGCAAAATACCGAAGTGAGACGTTTGAAGTTAAGGGAAAAGGTAAGCTACAAAAACGTGGGAGGCGTTTACTAGTTTCTACTGAAAAAACCTGAGGTGCTACGTATTAGATGGGACCGAAGTGAGAATCTAGTTTTTTCATCAGCGTCAGAAAAATGCCTTTTTAAACCAAGTTTTGAGAGAAAGTAAGCAATAGACCAAATGTTCTACCCAATTTAAATTTCCCCGAGTTAAGATTCTTTGTGCTTTGTATTGCAATTATAATGTAGCATTCATATTAACTCCACATAACTCCTGTACTCTATGAGTTACACTGGCTACCAGTGCAAGCGCGCATTCAATTTAAGATCATTCTGTTATTAGCTTTCTAAGCCATTCATGGCCTCGCGCCTAGTTACATCAGCAATCTTTTATCTAGTAAATGCAAGCCCTCGTGTAATCTTAGGTCCAACTCAGGCATTTTATTGAAGCCACCAAGTGGGTAGATGCTCGTAACCTTGGGTGGGCACGCATTTCAGGCAGCAGCACCGCATTTGTGGAATGAGCTCCCTATTCAATCTGTAGATGTTTTCAAGAAGTCAATTAAGTCATTCCTTTTTAAACAATTTTTCCTTGATTAGTGGTTAAATGTATGAATGTTACATTGCCATTAAGACTTGTAATCACCTTTTATATTGTATTACTTTTAAGTTTTTAACTTATTATAAATATCCTAATTATTTGACTTGTTGATTTTATAGATCTTATACACCAAATTCCAAAATGGCCGCAGATTTATACGGATACAAATTGGCCCTTGTTGCCTCGATATTATTCTTTTGAATTTTAAGCTTAAGAACGAGGCATCAAGGGCTAATTTGAATGAAAACAAAAGAATATTTAAATTGCGGCCATTTTGGAATAAGGTGTATTATGTAAAGCGCTATCAATCTTTTTTTTTTTAATAGCGCTATATAAGCTAATAATTTATTATTATTTATTATTATTTATTAATAATATGGAAATACCTGGAAATACATGTTTAAGTCCCAAGGGCTTTGAATTGGGTGCAATATTGAATTAGCCGATTTGGGCAGCGTTTACACGAACGCGGTTTCACATCGACACGGTTTTTTGACTTCGAAACTGCGTCAAAATCGATGCGGTTTGGAAGTGTTTACACGGAACCGTTTTCCCCAGAAAATCCAAGTCGTGATGGTATAAGCGAGCGCTGCACTACGTTCTAAATTTACTATTTGGAATTGAACAATGCAAATTTCGCGCCAAAGTAGTAACCGTATTCAAATCCATGTGGTTTCGCTGTTTACACGACAGATGAAACCGCATCGTTTTGAAAACGCTCCACTTTTGGCAGCGGTTTCAAATCGACACGGTTTCGGAAACAGTCTCGATCGGTGTCGTGGAAACAGAAGGTGTAACCGCATCGAAAACGATGCAGTTACAAGTGAAACCACGTTCGTGTAAACGCTGTCTTGGTTTATAATTTATTTCCCGCAAAACAGCCCATTTCGGAGTTTAATAGTTGAATAATACTTTGTCAGGCTGATACAAGGAAAAAAAAAATTACAGAAGATACAAAAAGTGCATGACTGGAGAATAATTGGGGGAAACTAAATTCCCATAAAAAAATATATTCTCCAATATTCTGTTTGCCTCGGTTTCAAGGCGATTCCTGGTGTTAAACCATTCAAATGGCAATTAGCGGTGTATTTTTATGCAAATCAAATTCATTATTATTTGAATGGTTAAGCACCAAGACTCGTTTTTAACCAGAGGCAAATGGCTTATTTGGGTAAATCTTACTCTTGGGTAATGGACACTTTGTTTTATCAAACGAGTTGATAACTAAAGGATATTACATGGCCGCGCGGGGATACTTTCAGCACGAGAAGATAAAATTCGTACCCCAAGCGGCCATGAAATGTTCTGTTTATTATACAGATATTGATGAAATGTCTAGATTTAAAACAACTTGTTTTACTCATTTTCGAAATGATTAAAAAGTGGTCACCAACTGCTAAAACACGCATGTTGTGTAACATGAAACAAGATATGAAAGTTATGAAAAACAAATCATGATAATGTAAAATTTGCAATAAAATTGATAATGTAGTAGAGAAGAATTATATTAAAGCACAAAAGTATCTTACAATGAAGAGGAAGCTCGCGTTTTATTGGCTAATCGAGTTCGTTACCATGACGAAACCCATATTCCCACGTGTGAAAGATAAAAATAATATGTTCTGTCACTGCGCGCGGTGAAGATACGATTTTTTAGTAAAAGGATAAATCCTGGTATTTCATCAGTATCTATATTATAATAATAATAATGATAATAATAATAGTAATAATGATAATAATAATAATAATAATAATAATAATAATAATAATAATAATAATAATAACAATAATAATAATATTAATAATAAATTAAACACCGTAAGAAAGATATGGAAGGTGACGTATCAAGCGTTAGCCCTTCGTCAGAGCGCATCGGCAGTGCAATAACTTTGGTTAACTAGCTTACATAACTGCACACACAGGTGCTCTTCTCTATAGGAGAAAACAAGCAAACCAAACATCAACAATCAAGACGTCTCAGATCTAACTTTGTTTTATCGAAGTTGTAGTAAAACTGAACTCAGTGTGATAATACAGAACTGCGGTTCATAGTTAATCGAGGGACTAGTTATGCAACCTTAAAACTTTGAAAAGCGAAAACAAATTGAATGTTGTCGCAATCGATGTTGAAATGACCGGGACAGTGCTTATTCTTTTGTTTTCGCTTCGCACGGGTTCGCAAATTAGTTGCGCATATAGTTTAATCCAAAGATTTGATTGGTTATCTCGAAAAAAGGCGTGTTTTGTGCACTGCCAAGGCCAAAAAAAAAGATAGACAAAAAGACTTGTCGAGTTTTGTAACCCTGATGTATTAACTATGATTTCATGTAAATGTTACTGTGAAATTATCGGTTTGCTTTGGCGTGCTTGGCAATGCTTTTCCCCTAAATTCCGCATACGACAATGAAAAAATGAAGAAGTCACAGTTTCAAAAGCAAAAAATACCAAAGGTGAAATATTCAATTAGGCGTATTGCTAGCTATATAACGTCATAAATTGATGAAAGAAGGAAGAATGAATAAATTTATTTCTAAATTAATAAGTAATAGGCAAATTTATTAGTTGAGCTAGTAAAGAGGTGTTGCCAGAAATAAACAATAAAAATAAAAATTATCGTATTCACCACAAACTGTGCTTTTAGCTAAAATAGCATTATTATCAATATACGCGGCCAAATAGAAAATCGGCCTCTTCAAAACACACGCTCAGCGGGCCGCAAAAGACTGACAGCGGGCTGCTAATGCATTATCAGCCCTACAGCTGATTGGTTCTTGCTTTATCATCCGATGATGATTCTGTTACCAGCATAGACATTTTTAAGGTTAACTTTGTGATATGCCTATTATGTATAGACGATTTTACGCATTTTTCGGTAATTTTAAATAAGTTCACTGGACTGAGTTGATTCTTTAATAGCTTGTTCAATCAACACTTACATGATGATTTGAAGTGACTTTGAATTTGTTATTCTCTTAGCTTGTATTATTAAAAATCGCATTCTTGATATCATTTGGCCTTGTTTATTGATAATAATGATAATGACATGACTTTTTTCGGGAATATTCGCGGGCGCAAATAAACAACATTCCCTCAAAAAGTCATGTTATTCCCTTATTAACACTCTGCGATTGTACATCCGGTGAACAAAAAGTTTTCTAAGGTAGCAGTGATCCTCGCATTTATCTGGACAATTTAAGCAATTGTCTTTTACGGGTATATGTAGAAAATATTCAGGCGGCTTCAAAAGAATTCGAACCCTATGATCTCTGCGATGCTGGTTGGGGTTGGAAGAAGATATCTTTCGCCTATAACTCGCACTTCAAACATACAATATCTTTCATTCATCAGTCCTTTCACGGGAACGCCCCCATGAGCCAAACAAAGTGCCCTGCTCCCAACTAAGTGGCTTCAGAGCTCAGTTGGTAGAGGCAAGTTCCACCAGTATCGCGAATCCCATCGATCAAGCCGCCTGAATTTTTCAGGAGTCTTTGAAAGATCCATCTATCTTTGTTTCTATTCCGTTGCAACAGCTTTCAAAAGCATCGGCTGTTGGAGCGATAGTTCAGTTCGTGCCATGGAATCAATGGAAGGAAAACACAAGCTCCTTCAAGACGTGGATTACAAATCCCGTGTGAATGCCCTCATGAAGTGTGCCGAGGCAGCTGCTGACAGTAACTTTGTTATATTTGCTTTGCAAAACGGAGGACAGTGTTTTAGTGGACAAAACGCCGAGAGAACGTTCAGAAAATATGGTGAAAGCACGTCATGCTGCGGTGAGTTAAATAAGACCACATTGAAATGAATTTGTTGTTTGGCACTAAAGCAAATTTATTTTAAGGACTGTGACGATTCAGACCTTCTTCCCACTTGAAGCTACCGTAATTATCCATTTTTCTTTAAATTAGGAGATGGCGAAGGAGGTCCGTGGAGTAACGAGGTTTACAGGTGGGTGCATCGTGTTTCTAGAGGCGACCGGTCAGCTTAGTTGTGACACTTGAATTTGATTTACAGAAGTTTTAGAAATATTTAAACTATCAATACCCAGGGTCTCAAAAGAGGTTAAGAGGTAAAGTTGGCTTTATGCTGACATTGAAAATAGTCTTCTGAGAGGAGGCCGGTAAATAAGGAACTTACACTCTAGGTGCTCATATGGTGTTATGTCCCATGGCATATCATGGACGATTGGATAAAGACGCGAATATTTGAGGAAAGGTCATGACATCCCCTTACCCGGTTTCCCCCCCCCCCCCCTCCCCTCAAATCAGCACGCACTCTGCCCCCTTCTTCTACTCCCCTTTTAGCACTTGCTACGCATGCTACGTACACGAATACATTTAGCTCAAATTGTTTTTCACCCGGCTAAGGGTCAATATTTCTGTCATCTTTTAGTTTTACCAGAAATGATGGGAAGCCAGTGGTCAATGCTAGCTACAGCCCTTGGTCTGCCTGGTCACCTTGTCCACAAACTTGTAACAGTAATAACTTCAGTGCGATACAAGTTCGCAATCGCAGCTGCTTTAACGCATTAGCAACAACATATATCACTACCGATCTGGGATGTGGAAATTCAGGATATTTCCTAATTGAAAGTCGCCCTTGTCAAGTGAAAGTTTGCCAAGGTATTACATTTGAAACTCGTTGCTTCTCAAATATCATGATACATTCGGTACATGAGGTAACACCTTTAAATTGATTATGCACGATGCTGGTTATGATGATGAACTTCGTTTAATTTTAAAGAGCTATTGATTAGCACTAACTGAGGACGGTAGAATCGAGTACATAAATAAAGGTACATTAAAGGAAAGGTTAAACCGGATAAGCCATGGATAAGTTTGTCACAAACTCAACCCAAGAGTCCGGAAGGTGAACCCTGGCGTTTACAAATGGAACACGACTCACAAGTCCAACACTGCCCCTATGCCCCCTTTGCTCCTCCAAGTACTGTAAGGCTCTTTATTTGACGTTTTGGTCTTTTTTAGGTAACAGAAGCACGAGTACAACCTCTCGACCTTTTACAATCCAACCACCAAGTAAGTACTTGACAAGACCAAGACAGAGAAACTTCAGCCTTTGAGGGCTCTATTCAGTTTTAGCTGCCTTAGTTAAAAACATGGGACACTCTTGATCAAGGAATCATTTAGAGGAAACTCGAGTCAATTACGTACAAGTCTGATTTACTATGGGAGTAGGAAAGGAAAATTTGTTTAGGAAAAAGCGCGGTAACGGAGGGGTACTGTTGAAAAAGGTCTCAGCCATTTTAAATTTAAAAAGTCTAGTTCTCTGCTTGGCATTGGTTGACACAATTATTTTATTGTTGTACAGCCTAGTTATTTATTGTATTATGTTTATTTCATAACATAACCGCAGTCACAACACCACCTCCTCCTCCAGCAATCAAAACGCCGGGTAAGCAGATTCCTGTTACGTCATTTATTCAAATCAGCGAAATGGTCTAACCGAGAATGGTGGCATTTGCAACCAGTTCATATAGAGCGTTTTCACATGGCGTCACGGCAGCCATGTTGGTGTTCCAAAACAAAGAAACGGCGGCCATGTTGGTGTTCCATACTAATCCTCTTGGAATTGAACTCTATTTTTAACCAAATAGTTTCTTTTGTTTCATCAAATAGTATTTATTTTAGTCACGTGAGTGAAAACGCTCTATAGCGACAAACAGTAGCTAGAATGCGCTTTAGAGCAGTTTGAAAATGACTGTCGAAAGTAATTCCCCGATTGCAATTGTTACGCTAAGTAATCGGTCCAAAGATCTCGCTCCAGTTTATCAACAAATGAGAAGTAAAACCAATACTAATCGTGAATTGCATGCTCAATTTTTTCCGCGCTTCTGAGCAAGTTACATGTCATTGCTAAGAATTTGTATTGGTTCATTGCGTTGTTTGCACCTGCTGTGATTGATCGAAGTATTTACTCTGGTATTTGTTTTACGACACTCAGTTGAAAACCACTCTATGAACAAGGGTGTGGTGGAAATGGGGAGCAGAGGGCAAGATATAAGCAAACCAGTGATGCGCTCTTTATAAAAAAAAAAGAAATCCTAGCAAACGTGAAATGAACCGGAACGTCCTCTTTGTAAATCATAATTTGCTTTTATAAGCTGCACTAACGTAAAGCAAAATACAAACGTTTTAGCGCCGCCCACACAGCCTACATCTGGGATTTCCCCAACTCCAGTCAGACTGATATCTCCTAGTACCCAGCCTACAGGTGAGTTACGGTGAACGGCTCGACTCTTATGGCTATTAATAAGCATCAGGATACAATTACGACACATTTGAAACAAGCGTAAATACCAGAGTTTACCATGTCGTGGTTACTGGTCGACTGTATCTGAATATGGCAGAGGGGGGCCTGAGCCCTATTTTTTTTACCTTGCACCTCTTTGCAAAACCAGTCATCAGACACTCAGCAGAGTGAAGGAAAACTAAGAATTTAAAAAGATATTCCAAGACAAGTGAAATGAGTGAGTGTAGTTTACTTAGACTGAATATCTCACCATTTTTTTGTTGGTGTATTTCAGCTGTTTGTACGGCAACAGTGGATCTGGGTTTTCTTATTGACGGCTCTGGTAGCATAGAACAAGCAGGAGCTGGAAACTTTAAAAAAGAGCTTAATTTTGTTAAGCAAATCGTCAACGGCTTTAAAGTGTCCAAGAAAGATACACACGTCGGTGTTATAATTTTCTCTAGCGATGCAAGGGTTTGTATAAGATAAACGATTCTCTTTACTTCTGTCGACTTCAAAGCCGCACATCTGGGCCATAATCGAAATAATCACGAGCAAGACCAACAAACCTCCGTGATGCGTTCCTTCGAAATGTGTTCAAAACTCGATGGTTGCTCTTCTGCCAAGCTTAACAGTTCTTTTATATATGGTGTTAAACGTTTTCCAAATAAATTGCTCTTAAGTTAAATGTTTTTTTTTTACGCCGGAAGTGTTTTATACTAAAAGCTTACGCGAATATGTTTATTTACCATAACTACATCACTAAAAACTCTTCAGAATTACTTCTATAAACGTAACTTACTTCGAAAGAATGATACGGACCAGTTTGTTGATTCTTTTGGTCTTATAGGAGGGTCCAAATCTTCTAACAGGACTTTCAGCTCTCTTTGGCGCCGCGAATCTCTGAGTCAGCTCAGCATCTCAGCTGACAATCTGTCAAACAAGTTGAGCTCGAAGTCAGAAACAACACTGGCATTATTTCCTTATGTCCAGATTTTTTTCCACAATAACGTTGAGTAAAAATAGGAGTTGTGGTCTGAAAACTAGAAACTTGAAAAAAAATAGTTGCTGGCAGGTTTTGCCGGCGAAGAGAAAAGAAACAACCTCAAGTCACCATGCAACCTGCCGGAAAATCAGAGCTAGACACTTGGCACGCTTATATATTAAGAGTGGGGGCTGGAGTATTTTCAGCTTGCAGGTTAAATTTTGTAATCTAATTAATTTATGCAGGATGGTTTTGAAGCGGTAGAAATCCACTGCAAGTCAGACAAAGACACCCCTTCTTCAGTCGTTTACAGGAAGTTGTTAAACTTCCGGCGATATAGGTATATATGTTGCGGGTAAAATCCGTTCTCCAGGTTAAATTGGTGATAATGGATTCTAATTTTGCCTGTACTGTTTACTTACCGGTATTCGAACTCGGACCCTCGAGATCTATAATCCTGTGTCTTCACCACTACACTACAACGACGAACATGCTCAACCCAACACACTTCTTTTCTCACTCACTCAGATGAATTGCAAAAACGTTCTTTGGAGCCGTGCTCAACCCAACACACTTCTTTTCATTATTTACTTGAGTAAAATCAGTCAATTGATATCCATGTATAATAACCAGAATTAATCCTAACCTGACCCCAATTTTTCTCTAGGCTTAACTTAGGCTCCAAAGAACGTTTTTGCAATTCATCTGAGTGAGTATTCTACCTTGGTAAAATGAGGATCATCAATTTAACCAAGGTAGAAACGGATTCAACCTGAAAACGGATGTTACCGGCAACATTACAACAACAAATTTTCATTGCTCCTTTTAGTTTCATCGACAAGGGTGGTAAGTTCAGTAGCCAATAACTTCATATCCCAGTGAAAAACTGGCCTAGTCCGAAATAAAACGCGGTGGATCTCTAAATTACTGAAAGGATTCCAAAACCACTCGGCCACTAAACCCACGACACTTAGATCTCGTTTACAACACATACAAATGATTTTTCCCAACAATGGCGAACTCACTGAGGATGTGCGCGCACTCTTTTCACTCCAAACAACAAGGGTATTCCTTCTGTTCGAAGAGCTTTACGCTTACTTCTGTGTTGCGCATTTTTTTCTGTTTTCCTTGCTTAAATATTTATGAAAATCTTCTACACCCATCTCTCTTCACTTTTATAATGGTCCGCCCCTTTAAGTCGCGATTAGATGGAACGCAACATAGATGGAGTCTACACAAGAATGCTGAGGACGGTTCTCAACGTCACCTGGGAAGACCACACCAAAAACGTCGACCTTTACGGCACACTTCCCCGGGTTACCGAAAAAATCAGAGCCAGACGAATGGGCCTCGCTGGTCACTGTGTCCGCCACCCTGAGCTGGTTGCATCAAATCTCATCGTCTGGGAACCAAAGCACGGTACTCGTACTCGCAGCAGGGGAAGACCAGCAACCACTTACATAGACACCCTCAGAAGAGATACTGGACACTAACACTGGCGAGATTCGCGCCCTTATGAACAACAGGGACCATTGGCCCATATCACTCAATGTCCAAACAAAAGATTTTGCCCGTCGAACCTCTCATTCAGTGTGAGGCTGGACGGGCAAAGACAATGCAAAGACAATGCCTTTATTCCCCACGGACTCCAAAATGGCCGCCGAGTGATAAAGGTGAATTGGAGAGCAGCTATCCGTGATTCCCGAGTTGGTGTTGGCTAATACCCTCGTCTGTAGTAGTAGTAGTAGTAGTAGTAGTAGTAGTAGTAGTAGTAGTAGTAGTAGTAGTAGTAGTAGTAGTGGCAGTAGTGTAGTAGTAGTAGTAGATCGTCTATAAAGGGATCACGGATTGCCAAACAATACTAACGTTCAAGCTCTTGACCACCTCAATTTAATTGTGTATTTATCCAGGTTGGTCCTGAAGTTTAACCTGCTTTCGTCAGTCGATCCTTAAACGTTATTCGTCATCTGTTTTCATATCTCAGGTTGTTTCTGCCTTTGATGAACACTATGACAAAAGAAGTGTATTAGCAGCAATCGAATCAATCCAATATCCAGGAACAGGAACTAAGATTGGCAAAGCTTTAGATTTAGCCAGAACCCAGCTTTACGCCAAAAGTGCGCGTTCAGGCATTCCAAATATGCTTATCGTCCTAACAGACGGTCAGTCGATGGATCAAGTAACTGGGCCTGCGCAACGTCTAAGAGACTCCGGAGTGACCATATTTGCTGTGGGCATCGGTGGAGGTTATAACCTTGCCGAACTGAAGGCCATGGCCACAGATCCCGATTCTCAGCACGTGTATAGAGCCAGCTTCAACAATCTGAACGCCATTGTTCAATCGATCAAGAATAGAGCTTGCCAGGGTAAATAATACTCGCCGGTTATTCAATCCGAAAAAATTGACAAAACATTATACAGTGCTTCATATTAACGCATTTTTCTTTTTTGCAATGGGGGACGGGTTGGTGGGTAATAGGTTATCTCCCTATATTATATCAGGTGAGATAATCGCGCTTGCGTTATTGCGTGTTGCTTTACATGGGAATGCATGATCATTTGATCTCCTAATGGAAACTTGCAGTGCATGGTTAGGCTAAAACCCGGCGCAAATTCTCCGGAAGTACAGCTATTGGTTTTATTTCTTGCCGGAATATGTTAGGGATAATGAAAAACTTCCTACGTGTCAGCAAGTTACGGGTGTTAATGCTTACTCGCATCAGTCTCTTTTTCTTTAGGATCTGGAGGAACCTCACAACCAGCACCTGCCATAGCCTCAAGTGCAACACCAAGAGCTCCTACAACAACTCAACCACCGAGTAAGCAAATGTCGGTTATGCTGTTGAATCAGATCTAACTGCAATGTCTTCTAACGAAGAATAGCGACATTTCCAACAAGATAAGTAGCTAGCTAGAATGCTCATTATAAAAAAAAGAAGGGTTGTGTGGAAATGGGTAGGCCAAGGTATAGGGAAACTCGTGACGTGCTCTCTAGACAAATTAAATAAGAACTCCGGTGAACGTGAAATGAACCTGGAGGTCCCCTTTGTAAAGCTTAGTTTGCATTTTATAAGTTGCACTAACATCAAGAAAAACTCAAACGTTTTAGCGCAGCCCACGCAGCCTACTTCTTGGGTTTCCCCGACTCCAGGCAGACAGATATCTCCTACCCAGCCCACAGGTGAGTGTACAATAAACTGCTCCGATCTTGCTCGAATCTTATGGCGCTGTTGATAAGCAGAAAGGTGCAATTTAAGGAAGTAAATCTATATTAGCCGTGCGGTTTATAAAAGAAATAGAGAAACGATCCTTTGGCTGCACTTATCTGAACTGTTGCCTCTGCAGACTCTTGAAAAATTCAGGCAGCTTCAACGAGATCCGAATTAACCCATGATTTCTGTCATGTCGGTGCAATGCTTTACCAACTAAACTGTGAAGCCACTCAGTTGGGATTCTACACGAGGCGTCTTGGTTTCTTTGTCGTTAATAATTGACAGCTTGTGGAAAAGGTTGCGAAAAGAGAAAACTGCGGAGTAAGTCATGTCAGTGAATGAAGACGTTATCGTGTTCTGAGGAAACTATAGCGAGACAAAAAAAGAGTTGAAGATACACGGACCGTTTATATTTCCCACTGAAAAAACATGATATTGGATTTCGGGCCCGATAAGAAACTAAAAACTATCCAATCGAAATCGACCCCGAGATTTCCGAGTATAACAGACTCGAATGCCATATTAAGACATCGACCTCTGAAGGGCACCAAAAAATAGTGACTTGGGCTTAATGATAGACCTGCTATATTCTCGAGCACGTAGTCTTTTATGGGATCCTCGTTTCCTAAGCAGGCTCTCTTTGAAAAAGAAGGGCTCGGTTGCTCATTAACTCCATATGATCCAATTCGGTCTCTTTATAAGCGGTTCCCGGGCGCGGTTACCTTACGCGGTGAGTGGACACGGTTAGCAGTTGCGGTTGGCGGACTCGGCTAGCGGACTCGGTTAGCGGCCGGGCTGGAGGACGGGTCGTGAATAGTGGTCGTGGTTAGTGGTCGGACTTGCGTTCGCGGTGGTGGTTAGCGGTCGCGGATAGGAAAAAGTATCCCAACTGAGTGGCTTCATAGCTTAGTTGGACAGGTAAAGCATTCCACCGACATCGCAGACATCTCAGGAGTCTGCAAGACTGAGACATTTGCCTAAATTGTCAACATGAGTAGGAGGACCATTTCTTCCTTCAAAGATACAATTTCCGAGACATTTGACACATCCATAGACACTGCAGCTTCCGGTGTTGTGGCTCACCAGAAAGTAACAAATCATGTTACAAGGAGGGCCGTTAGCGTTCTTCTATAACACTTTAAGTTGTCCTTCGGTGCAAAACCAGTCCAAATCAATAAATTATATCATCAGGCTTCAGCACAGTAAGGGACAAAAGAGAATTAAAAAAGAACTTCCTAAACAGATAGAGGACTTAAAAAAGAACAACAATTATCTTTCAGGACAACTTATCAAATCTGAGGTCACGAGTTAAGCTTAATATTCACGCTGTGGATTCCTCGCCTTTCCTTTGTCGTTTTTTGTATTTCAGCTGTTTGTACAGCAACAGTGGATCTGGGTTTTCTGATTGACGGCTCTGGTAGCATAGAACAAGCAGGACGGGGAAACTTCAAAAAAGAGCTTAATTTTGTCAAGCAAATCGTCAACGGCTTTAAAGTGTGCAAGAAAAGTACACACGTCGGTGTTATAATTTTCTCTAGCAATGCAAAGGTTTGTATGAAAGTGAACGATTTTGTTTAGTTTTGGTGACTTTAAAACGCTCCTCACTGTCATAATCGAACAGGGACACCAACTGAAAGCTCCATAAGGTGTCCCTCCCAAATGCGCCCACTACTCGATAGTTACACTGCTGACACATTGAACATTTCTTTGGCAACCTTAAGATTGAGTTTTATGATGTTAAATGAATTCAAAACAATGAGGAAAGCAAGCGCGGATATGCTTAATTTAACAAAATGACAAACCTACACATGACGAATATTCTTAAACATGGGCACGAGTTCAGTATTTTTTGTTTATCTATCTAGCAAAACTTACAGTCTTAAACTTCTTGGTTAACGCTTGTATTTAAATTGAGAACACAAAAGAAAGAAGAGACGAGCTTGGGATAAAAACTAAAAAAACATGAAAATGTAAGCTTACGTGATGCGTTCGCTTCCTAACTTCTTCAAGACTTTCCCTTATAGTTTAAAACATCTTCTATTAGTGTTCGGTAAAATTATTGGGTTTTGATAATTTGAAACAAATAGGACTGAAAATAATCATCTGTTTTCGTATCTCAGGTTATTTCTGCCTTTGATGAACACTATGACAAAAGAAGTGTATTAGCAGCAATCGAATCAATTCCATATCCAGGAGCAGGAACCAAGATTGGCAAAGCTTTAGATTTAGCCAGAACCCAGCTTTACGGCAAAAGTGCGCGTTCAGGCATTCCAAATATGCTTATCGTCCTAACAGACGGTCAGTCGATGGATCAAGTAACTGGGCCTGCGCAACGATTAAGAGACTCCGGAGTGAACATATTTGCTGTGGGCATCGGTGGAGGTTATAACCTTGCCGAACTGAAGGCCATGGCCACAGATCCCGATTCTCAGCACGTGTATAGAGCCAGCTTCAACAATCTGAACGCAGTTGTTCAATCGATCAAGAATAGAGCTTGCCTGGGTAAACAATACTCGCTGGTTATTCTATCCGAAAAAATTGACAAAACATTATACAGTGCTTCATATTAATACAATTTTTTTTTTCAATGGGGAAGGGGGTGGTGGGTAATAGGTTATCTCCCTATATTATATCAGGTGAGATAATCGCGCTTGCCGTATTGCGTGTTGCTTTGCACGGAAATGCATGATCATTTGATCTCCTAATGGAAACTTGCAGTGCATGGTTAGGCTAAAACCCGGCGCAAATTCTCCGGAAGTACAGCTATTGGTTTTATTTCTTGCCGGAATATGTTAGGGGTAATTAAAAACTTCCTACGTGTCAGCACGTTACGGCTGTTAATGCATACTCGCATCTTTTCGTGTTGTTAAGCGCGCCATCTCTTTTTCTTCAGGATCTGGAGGAACCTCACAACCAGCATCTCCCATAGCATCAAGAGCTCCTACACCAACTCAACCCCCGAGTAAGCAAATGTCGGTTATGCTGTTGAATTAGATCTCACTGCAATGTCTTCTAACGAAGAATAGCAACATTTTCAACCGATAAGTAGCTACGTAGCTAGAATGCTTATTATAAAAAAGGAAGGGTTGGGTAGAAATGGGTAGGGCAAGGTATAAAGAAACTCGTGATGTGCTCTCTAGACAAATTAAATAAGAATTTCCGGTGGACGTGAAAGGAACCGGGAGGTCCCCTTTGTATAGCTTAGTTTGCATTTTATAAGTTGCACTAACATCAAGAAAAACTCAAACGTTTTAGCGCAGCCCACACAACCTACATCTTGGCGGATTTCCCCGACTCCAGGCAGACAGATATCCCCTAACCAGCCTACAGGTGAGTGTACGGTGAACGGCTGAGATATTGCTTGAATGGGATCCTCGTTTCCTGAGGAGGCTCTGTATGAAATAGAAGGGCCCAGTTACTCACAAACTCCATATAAATCCAATACGGTCTCTTTAATATAAGAGGTTACCGTGCGCGGTTAGCTTGCGGTTACCGTGCGACGTTCGCAGTTGCGGTTAGCGGACTCGGTAAGCGCTCGTGGTTGGTAAACGGGAAGTGAATAGCGGTTGGAGATGCGTCCGTGGTGGTGGTTAGCGGTCCCGGATAGGAAAATGTTTCCCAAGTGAGTGGCTTCATAGCTTAGTTGGACAGGCAATGCATTCCACCAACATCACAGAGGCCACGTGTCCGAATCCCGTTAAAGCCGCCTGAATTTCTCAGTTGTCTGCAAGAGACATTTGCCTAAATTGTCCACATAAGTAGGAGGATCATTTCTTCCTTCAAAGATACCATTTCCGAGACATTTGACACATCCATAGACACTGCAGATTCCGGTGTTGTGGTTCACCAGAAAGTAACAAATCATGTTACAAGGAGGGCCGTTAGCGTTCTTCTGTAACACTTTAAGTTGTCCTTCGGTGCAAAACCAGTCCAAATCAATAAATTATATCATCAGGCTTCAGCACAGTAAGGGACAAAAGAGAATTAAAAGAGAACTTCCTAAACAGATAGAGGACTTAAAAAACTCAAGTATCCTTCAGGACAAAGTTATCAAATCTGAGGTCACGAGTTAAGCTTAATATTCACGCTGTGAATTCCTCGCCTTTCCTTTGTCGTTTCTTGTATTTCAGCTGTTTGTACAGCAACAGTGGATCTGGGTTTTCTGATTGACGGCTCTGGTAGCATAGAACAAGCAGGACGGGGAAACTTCAAAAAAGAGCTTAATTTTGTCAAGCAAATCGTCAACGGCTTTAAGGTGTGCAAGAAAAGTACACACGTCGGTGTTATAATTTTCTCTAGCAATGCAAAGGTTTGTATGAAAATGATTGATTTTTTTTTTGTTTCAAACAGGACCAGCTGAAAGCTTTACAATGTGTCCCTCCCAAATGAGTCCAAAAAGTCGATGGTTACATTGCTGTCACACTTAGCATTTCATTTGAAACATAAAGACTGAGGTTTACGTTGTTAAGGACGGTGCCTACTATTGTTATTACGCATACGTTCTGCTCATGTCGAGATACTCGGATTTCCTATCGGCAGTGCTTATTAATACAGGGATATTTTTGCGCGGTTCAAAACTATGCGGAGAAAGTAGAACTTAACTTAGCAAGTGCTCTTGGTATCCAAAAAAAAATTTGGGGGTAACCATGCATTTTTCAGAGATAATTAAGCTTCAAGTTGTATTTTAAAGCTTTTTACAAATATTGTTGATTAGTTATCTTCGAAAAATGCGTGGTTACCCCCAATTTTCTTTTTGGATTTCAATAATGCTTGTTAAGATGTGCTTTTCCCACATATTCAGTAAACCGCGCAAAAATACCTTTGAATTAGTATTCACCTTCCTTAAATGAATTCAAAACAGTGTTTAAACTAAGCAGGAGAATACTCAAAAAATTCGCAAAGCTACACATGACGAATATTCTTAAACATGGGCACGAGTTCAGCATTTTGTGTTTATCTATCTAGCAAAACTAACAGCCTTAAAATTCTCGGTTAACCCTCGTATTTTAATTGAAAACATGAAAGAAAGAACTGACGCGTTTGGGCTGAAAACTAAGAAATCTTTTAGAAATGTAAGCTTACATGATGCGTCCCTATCTGTGAATTTCCTATTGTAGACTTTGCCTTGCAGTTGAAAACGTCTCTTATTTGGTTTTGAAATTGAAAACAAATACATGCATTAATATATATGACCTTAATTAATCATCTGTTTTCGTATCTCAGGTTATTTCTGGCTTTGATGAACACTATGACAAAAGAAGTGTCTTAGCGGCAATCGAATCAATCCCATATCCAGGAGCAGGAACTAAGATTGGCAAAGCCTTAGATTTAGCCAGAACCCAGCTTTACGGCAAAAGTGCTCGGTCAGGCATTCCAAATATGCTCATCGTCCTAACAGACGGTCGGTCAATGGATCAAGTAACTGGGCCTGCGCTACGATTAAGAGACTCCGGAGTGACCATATTTGTTGTGGGCATCGGTGGAGGTTGTAGCCGTTCCGAACTGAAGGCCATGGCAACAGATCCCGATTCTCAGCACGTGTATAGAGCCAGCTTCAAGAATCTGAACGCCATTGTTCAATCGATCAAGAATAGAGCTTGCGCGGGTAAATAATGGTCACCGATTGTTTCCATTAAGCTGGTTCCCTAGAGTATTTGCAAATACCCTCACTACACAGCACGAGTTAGAAAAGGAAACCTAGTTATTTTTCCTTGTGGAGATTTACGAGTATGTGTATCGATATAATAAGGCTTAGTTTTTGGGTGTCAATTTTTAGGTTATTGCCATTAACGTGGCAACATCACATTTAATGACAGGCAGGTATATTCCTATTTCTGGTCTAAATTCCTTTTAATATTTATACTTTCCTTCGGTGAATTTTTTGCCACGTTATGGAAATGATATTTTTTAATATTATTATATTAAAAGTCAAGGTCGTTCAGACGGATTTGCGAATATTCTGTATTTGTCATTTTGTAAATATATGCGATTAGCTCTGACATATTTTAACAAATATGGGGTATTTGATAGGAACTGTATGTGGTTAGAACTGAGCCAATTTTCAAAAAAAAAAAAAAAATTACCGAAAGGAACTCGAGAAAATTAGCAGTTAATTTTCATATTTGGTCACGTTCACGTCACAAAACTCAGAAAAAACACGCGCGATTCAGGCTTTACAGGTCATACTAGTGCCCAGCTTGCGCGCGGTCCTAAAATTCTGGGGAGCCTCCTTAGCAAGTGCTGTATATTTATACCTTTTCTTTGGGGAGGGGGGCAGAGGGAAGGAGGGGGGTTGGGAGAGTGGTGGCGGGTGTTAGGTTATCTCCCTTTATTATAGGATGAGAAAGTAGATCTTATTGCGTGTTTCTTTAAAGGGGTGGAGGTGTACTGAATGTTAGATCTCCTTATGGAAACTTGCAGTGCATGGGTATGCCAAAGCTCCAGGAGTACTCAGTGTTATTGGTTTATTTTTGTTGCTGGAAAGAGTGATGTGTAGGGGAAAAGAGCTTCTTATCTGGGATGCATCCAATATTTGCATGTTTTCTTGTTAAGTGCACCGTCTCTTTCTCTTTAGGATCTGGAGGCGTCACGCAACGAACACGTAAGTAATGGCGACAAAGGCGTTGTGGCAAAAGCGAGACAGTAAGTTACCATTTATTAATTTCTAATAACATTCTAATTTCCAGTAAAACGGAAATTAGATTGTCGCGGAGATGCTGTGCGTTTTCTTGATCTTTAGTGTAAATAATGAGTACATAGAGAAGACATGCACGCACCAGCTCAGTTGGGGCGGTAAAAAGGTGACCACCGAGGATCACAAATTTATCAGCCTGAAATGTAGTTCACTGTCACGTGTTAACGTCGTAAAATAGGGACTTTTCCTTTTTAATATGGTAAGGAAGGTAACATCGCGGTTCTAATTTCCATGATCTGTTTACTTTTCAGAAAAAGATCCCTTTCTACAAAGCCCTTTAACAGGTTCGTTAGAGTTATTTATTTGATACTTATATGGTGATAAAGAACTTTTATGGTCCTCTGAAGGGCGTGAATTCGCTCTTGTCACACGGCGGCCATATTGTCCCGGGAGACCAAAAAAGGTTTTGTTTTACCACGCTAATGGTAGCCTCGCAGTGGCTACTAATGGTAGCCTCGCAGTGGAAACCATGGGGTTGAGGCTTGGCGTGGTAAAACAAAGGTTGTTTGGTCTCCCGGGACAATATGGCCGCCGTTTGACAAGGGCGAATTGGGTTAACCAGCAGCCTATTGTAAAGAGCAAACAACTGGTACACCCACTTTGACCTGGCTATTCTTAGATCCATGTTCTGCGCGAATTTATATGTTGGAGTCGTTGGCGGGTGATTGGTTAAAAGGCACAATACTTGGCCATAAATCTGTGTTAAATAGAAAGGCACTGAGAAAACTTACCAAAAGGAGAGAAATGGGAGTTGTATGCTCCATGTCCTGGCTCCATGTCGTCTATTGTTAAGAATTACGCGTGGAAAGAAAATTACGTATTAGCTGAGAAAAATTACCTTTTCTCAACTAATTACATAATACGTGAGCCACTTCGAGACATAGTCAAGAAGAATAAATATTCTGGGATAACTAAATGTTTTAAAATCCATTAGCACCGGACCATGGAGACTATCTCTTTTCGATTTCCTTTGCAGTGTGTGAAGCTAGGATGGACCTCGCCATCCTTATAGATGGCTCACAGAGTGTAGAATACTTCGGAGCTGGAAATTTTCGAAAATGTCTTAGATTTGTTCAATACCTTGTAAGTAGTTTTAACATTGCTAGAGAGGGAACACACGTCGGAATGGTAGTCTTTTCCAATACCGCGGAAGTCGTCTTTCGATTTGAAGAGTACTTGAGCCTCAAATTGGTTTCAAGAGCTATTGCCAACACAAAATATCTCCAAGGTGGTATACACATTGGAAACGCTCTTGACGTAGCTTGGAATCAGTTGATAGATGCTAGTGCACGGCAAGACGTTCCTAAAGTATTACTGGTCATGACTGTTGGTGCATCACAGGTCAGTCTCAAATTTACTTATAGGAAATGGGCCCTTTGCATGAAACTGTCACAAAGAAATCGTTTTGTTTTGGAGGCTGTTACATACGGTTTGCCATCCAGTGTGGCGGATTTTGTACCATGTGACAGTATCATGCAAAGAGCCCATTGGGAAGAGTCTTAATACATGTATTTTGTTAAATATGTTATTTTGCTCCGGTGAGCAAGAAGCTATCTACTTTACTTCCTCTTGGCGGTGCCTCGAACAACCCTATTCTTCCTTTGTGCTCTCCAATCCTTCCTCTTACTTCTGATCATAGCTGTATATGTTGCCTGTTAAAATCCGTTCTCCGACGGCTAGAATCCGTTTTTACCTAGGTTGAATACGCACTCAGATGAACTGAAGAACCGAAGGCCCGTTTAAAACGACGCATTTTACATGTGCCGAATCGAATGCAAATGAGAAATTAAAAATCTATTGTTTTTGCTCATTTGCATTAGATTCGGCACATGTAAAATGCAACGTTTAAAACGGGCCTTAATTAAGCCTACAGAAAAATTTTGTTCAGGTTAGGAATTGTTTTGGTTATTATACATGGAAATCAATTGACCTATTATACTAAAGTAAATAATGAAAGGAACTTTGTTCGGTTGAGGATATTCGTCGTTGTAGTGTAGTGGTGAAGACACGGGACTTATATAGAACTGGAGGGTCCGCGCTCGAGTACCGATGGTAAGTGGATAGCACAGTTCTTTGTTCCCTTACTATGTTGCAATGTTGAGATTGAATGGGTAAGTTTATTAACACAGAAACCGATAAGGTGACACGAAACAGTAGGAAGCTTGAGGGAAGGTATAGTTGTTTTCAATCCATTAATTTTTTGGGGGTTGATATCTGCTTTAAACTAGGTAGAGTGCATATTTCACCTCGGTAAAACGAGGAGCACGATTTAAACTTACGTGAAAACGGATTCAACCTGAGACCGGAGATACACTCGTACCATGAAGAATGCATCATGGAGGATATCTAGACTACCGTTTTATCTACACTTCATTATTCAATACCCTTTGAATTAAAAGCTGTAAACTATGTTTGTAATATTCTTTTAGGACGATGTTGATGAGCCATCAAGAAGGCTAAGAAATATGGGAGTAACAATCTTCACTTTGGGCCTTGGAGAATCGTTCGACATTAATCAGCTGAATGAAATGGCAACAGATCCAAACAGTAAACACGTGTTTACAGCAGAATTTGCGGCTCTAGACTCACCATTGATAGAAAAGATAAAAAATAATGTTTGCAAAGGTTGGTTTCTCTGTGAGGCCACTTTTCGCCTACATAAAAGAAGCTAGGTGGCCCTCGAATCCCAGATTCCCTCCCCCTCCTCCTCCCCCCCGGAGATTCCGGATCCCGGATTCCGCATTCCAAACTCACGGGCAATTCTGGATTCTGGATTCCACGCTCTGGATTTCGGATTCTAAAGCCTCACATTTGCTGGATTCCAGATTCCGGATTCTTGCACATCGGGCGAACATTTTTTAGCTTTACATGTTGAGCACCATTGAACCATCGTTACGAATTGCAGGTGGACTTTCAGCTCATAAACAAAGTTCGAAAAATCTGTTTCCCACGCTTCAGTAACATTTGATAATACCTACAACAGGAATGATTTGTTTTGTTTTGCTTTTGTTTTTTTTAACAGCTTTATTGGGTACTCCTCCTGCAACGTACAATATAAATTTATAATACAACACAAGAGGAAAAAAAAAGATAATAATAATAATAATAATAATAATAATAATAATAATAATAATAATAATAATGATAAAGAAAATAAATAAAGAAAAGAAAAGAAGCAAAACCCAAAAGGGGTAGGTGCAACGGGACCAACGTCCCGTGCGAGGCCCCGCTTGCCTGAACATAATTTATCAAGGAATTAACCATGCATGATAATGAAGTAGAATTAACCGTTGCGTTGGATCATGAAGATAAGATCATGGCAAATACGCTAACGAGGAACCTAGCACCCGGTTGGCTATAACAAATCAAATATCCAAAAAACGCGAATGAAATGCGTGTTTTGTTAAATTTTCATTGAATTTCTGTACTCTTTCAAATTTTCAAAACGACTGACGTAATAAAGTTCCATAATAGGTCATATTGTTTATTAGCTGGTAACCGAGATTGAGAGTACCAATCACAGCACAACGTACGGAAACGCAATGTCCAAGATAGGAAATTTAGTAACTCTAATTAAAGCTTATGATAACTGATACTCGACGAAGATGATTTAAGGGGAATCGATTTCCTCGATTCTGACCTTCATTGCTCAGTTACTAACATATAACACTTTTCTATTGGTCTCACTTTTCAGTTGCCGGTGGAGTATTCAAGTCTAAAGGCAAGTAAATTCCCCGAGAAAGGTTGCCGGAGAAAACTGAGGAAACTTGACGTTAGCATGAATCAGGGGTCAGAGCCATTCGCAGAGCTTGTACATCAATGCCAATTCGTTAGACTGAGGCTAAAAATATTCAATGTGCAGTTCAATTGAAAGGAACTTTTCTCGTGTCACCAAGTAACCATATATTTCTTAGTTCATATCTTGTCCATTTATTCATACAGCTGATCACGGCGCCAACTTCCAACCTCCTCATGAAAATACATCGGACAATGATATTTACAAAGGCGAGATCTTCGGGGAAGGTGGAAGGACAGCTGACGAAGCAAGTTCTGTGAAACGTCACGGAGAATTCCATGGTGGTAGTATTGGTGGTGCGGAGAGAGGTCAGTTAATCAAAGTAGACTCGACACTGGTGCATCATGGCAGAGGTGGGCTATTACGGACTTTAAGATCTACGACGACGGTGGACGAAAACGTCAATTCAAAATACAACTTTGCATCAGCGCAAGTCTTTTGCGATTATTCCATTTCATTCACGTCGTATAATCCAGGTGATCTGGTGACGTAATTCGGAGGACTGGGAGGAAAAATTTTAACGCCGTATCCCACAACCGCGCGCGGCCTTGAATGTTATTTCCGAATTCAACATGGCAGAGGCAAGCTTATCTCTCGGCGGTTTCCACTTGTATGTTCGTTCAGTAACAGGAAATGAGGGAGACATGGAATAATCTTTTGAGTTTTGCCGATGGAAATATTGCAGGAAATTTGGAAACAAAACCTAAGGCAGCGCGCGGTTGAGGGATACTGAGTTAAAATTTTCCTTCCCAGTCCTCCAAATTACGTCACCAGATCACCTGGATGTAGGCGATGTATCCCAAATATAAACTGGAACGGGCCGTTTCAAATAAAAGCAGAGAATAAAATGTTGACATTTATATGCTCACGTTGCTGTCAAAACCTCAAATTTAGTAATTTCGCGTCGTTTTTGTGCAAGTCTAAGGTTATTGCTGGAGTTTGCACAATAATTCAACTAGAGATTTCAGGTGGATAAATTGGACCATTTCAGGACGAAAGGGGAGCTAGAACCATGATCGTTTTGGTGATCAAGGTGTTTTCCATCGTCAGACGGCAAACTCGAATTTCAATCAGTTTCTAGAAACCTTGAGTGGTAGAAGGAGGTACAGAACAAAATGAATCGAGATCTTCTAAAAGAAATAGCTAGTAAATTGCCCAAGTGAAAGCAAGATTAGGTTAATCCTTTGATTGTTCGGTGCTTACTTTCTTCTTTTCATTGCAGATTATCCAGTACCAGTAGCCCTATATCCACTCAATGAAAAATACCGAGCAAGAGATGTGATTGGTGGAAATTTGCCTGGCGTAGCAAGTAAGGTTATTCCAGCAGACGGACCCTTCAATAAAAGCAAAAATTCGTATTTATTTTTTGGAAAACCAGACAGCTTCATTGAGCTTCCAAATAATGGAAAATTGGACACCAAAAATTCCATGTCAATCTTGGCGTGGATCTTACCCAGGTCTGCGGGACCCATTTTTAACTATAAAATAGATGGCTGGGGCGTAAATTTTTGGATGGCAAAGCCAAGAAAGCTATTTGCCCAATTTGTTAGTCGCACACCAGCGGCTCCTCTTCCAGCAATAAAAAGCACTCATGTTAAACCTAACAAGTGGAACTTTGTCGGAATAACATTTGATCAGAACTCTGGACAGGCAAGCTTGTGGATCAATGGAAAAAAGGAAGACGAACGACACTTAGGCAATATCACACTGGCCACGAACTATCCGGTCAGAATTGGATCTCGTATTGGTGATAATCGAAATTATCGTGGTCGCATTTCATGCTTGCAAGTTTATGGCATGGCTTTGAGTAGGGAACAGATAAATAACGCCAAAATAAGATGCAAATCTCTTGCAAGTGTTTGAAGAAGGAAACGTTTGATTTTTTTTTAAGCAGTGTGCTTATCGCTCTCGACATTTAGATATCATTCTGATCATGATTATTACAATAATCATTATCAATGTTATTATTAATATTATTGTTAATGTTAATATAAATATTAATAGGTTGTTCCCATTTATATTTTAGTAACTTTCGGTAAGCTTGTTGTCATCAAGATTTTTTTTATTATAATATCTACAACAACTTGCTAACCTTACCAAAAGAAAAACAACTACAACAAGAGCAAGCCAATATTAACGTTGAAAGCCGACATTTCGGCGTCATCATGACACCATTCTCAAGACAAAGTGAGCAAGTAATGGGAAGATTTGATTTCTATAGTCTCTAAAAATTAGCATAATAACAAAGGATCACAAGTTCTTCAAGTGAATACCCTTGCGCGAATCGAGTCCGTTTGCACGTTTAGGGATAGTTTAAATTTTCTTATAAAAGCATCTCATTAATTAGGCAATCAAATTTGTTAGAACATTTAGTAAACACTTGAAATTGTTCTAAAAGAAATAACATTATTTTAGCGAACATAACTCGAATGTACCACCTTGTCTTATGTTTTAAGAAATCGTTTTTGATCAAGACTTTAGAACTACAACAAGAACGACGAAAATAACAATCTTATGGTAACTGTTTATCTACTAGCGAATATTTTCAGAAGTGGACGATGTTTGTTAAAGATACACAACTGGAATAAATGAAAAAACGGAAGCAATCATCGTTTCAAGCTTGGTGTCTGATTTCCTGGGAACTCCATGATGACCAGTCCATCCCACTGAAAATTACTGCGGGAATCTCAGGAGTCGGGAAATACTTCGTTTCTTTTTGAATGGGTCAGCGTCAGCGATTTCGCACTTGCCATTGTAGCAGTCGAGTGGGCGTTGCTCACACGCTCCAGAACAGTTGACTTCACTGCATGGTCGATAAAGCCGATCACATGGGTCGTCCTCTTGTGCTTCGCTTTTCAGGGTAGACCGCCCGAGCTGCAAGGCAAATTCATAATCAAAGAATGTCAAACCAATTTCTCAAACAAATATATTTAAATTAGTGGGAGCTACTTGTAAAGCATTCATTGAAGCTGAGAAGCTTCTTTTAAAAATGACAGAAACAATAAAAAAATAAAAAAAAAAACACCAAAAAAACAAAACACCAATCTTCAGAAAAGTTACCGGTCGTTTCTCTTTAAACTTGCAACGTTTCAGTTAACTCTCTCTAGCTACAGTGGTTTTGTCCAGTTTTGCTAACATACATTAGCAATTATTTATTTTTTTTTGTAATAAGTGCTTTTAACACTGTGCGCAAGTCATTTTAAGAAATAATGTGCACCCTTAAGCTCATATTGGGCTCAGTTAAAGTTGAATACGTATACCAGTAGTTGGCCAGTACGGTCTCTAGTTTGTCACATCTCGCGATCTTATTCGCCATCGGCCGAAGCCATAATGAGCTGTAGCTATGTCAGGCCGTTTTGTTTCTCCACGTTTACAGTTTACCCAAAATTCACGTTGTTTGTTTAAGATGCTACACTGATTTTAAGTGCTTCAGTTTTCGATTTTAAAGTATTAATCTCCAGTCTTTATCGTTTGCGTTCGATTGACCGTATTCCGGAATAGGAATACATGGGAATATAAGTTAGAAATCCTTCGCTTTTACGGAGATTCACATCAAAATTTTCAAATATCTGCTCAAATGCTATTTTAAACATATTTTTGTTATCTTTGCTACTTCGAAACGCGCCAAACATACCGTTTTAATCATCACTCCACGTATTCTTATTCCGGAATAGGGTCAATCGAACGCGCCCTTAATTTAAAAACACTGATCAGCTGATGGTAAGCAGAGGGACCGACACTATACATTAAATCAATCATCGAGACACTGTTAAAGAACGGACGAGGCCGGGACACACCGCAAAACCCTGCCTAACTACAGGGTCCACGATGCAGTTGACAAAGGAAATGGCTACCAGTGAATCTCAGTGTTTACAGGTTATATATTCCACTGGGCTAAGCCATTTACGTCCTCGTTAGTTATTTCGTTATCCTCAGATCACGATCGGGAAACACTGCCAATCCTGAAAAACGTTAGCCATAGTGAAAACGCCTTACCAATGATTAAGCGGATAAATTCATTGACCATATAGGACATATCAGAGCCAGGGAGCAATTTGAACACGCGGGATTTCTGACCAGCTACCTTCTTATAGATGAGAAACATCATTTTGACTAGAAATGAGATCACTAAAATTGCTTACCTCTGAAGATCTTTTACGTCCTTTTAAAGCACTTCTTGTCTCTATTTCTTCGGGGCAGATGGCCACAACAATCAAGGAGATCAAAAACAATTTCTTTGTCATTGCTTCAGTTTGACTGATAAATCTGGTACTGTGTCGACCGGGAGTCAGAGCGAGCTTTTTCACCTGAAATGATATCGATGGGCCGGTATGTTAGCTAGCTACTCAGGTGCCAAAATCAATTGGAGTCTGATTGAAAACCAGTAGCCAATTTTATATTGAATTATCAGACATTCGGGATTGATATGTGTCACATGACTTCCCCTGATGTACGAAATAGTCCAATTCAGGGCACGCGTCAAGGAAGGGATCGGAAATTGAATGTAACAGCGGTATAATTGCCAGTGTTTTCAGTTATTGCTTAGTTGGTTCTCCAATGAAACAGTTTTATAGGTTGCGCTAACAAATTAAATTTGGATTGCACACAAACTGTAATAGTATCTAAGTACTATATTTTCAGTCTTGTTTCATTTGAATGGTTGCCAAAATTTACAAATTAGTCAATTTCTTACGGAGATATCTTTTTTGATTGAAGGTATATGATCACAATTGGAATTAACAGTTTACGCCATTGGAAGTTCTTGTCAAAATGCTTTGTTTAGGTTAAAATTGGACAAAGAGCGATAAAGCGCACAATATAGTGGCTATAAAACAACTAAAGAAGACTACATATAGCTTGAAAGTTAATCAGGAAAACCGTGTTTAGCCCAAATTGTGAAATGGCTCAGGTGGAATTGTAACCTTTACTCATATTGCTCATTGATCTCTAAAAAAACCTGTGGAAAGTGTTTTACCGTCATCATGCATGTATGTAATATATTAAAGAAAACAACTGAGGTTGTGCAATCCTCGGGAACCGTTCACGTTCTGTCTTGCCAATTTCCACTCATCTGGAAAGATACCAGTCTCGATCGATTTAGCAAAGATTAGTGTAAGAGATGGTGAAACTATGCTGACAACCATTTTTAATAGTTTATTTGGAATATTATCTAGTCCAGCCGACTTCCTCTCATTTAGTTTGGACAACAGCTTATAAACTGTCTAAACTACACTACATTCAGCGATGGTGCTTTCAATGAGAACGAGATTTCAGTTGGTGTGAGATATAGCCTTATAGAGCATAGCATTTACAACATTAGTTGCGGTTCCACTAGACCTTTTGCTCACGGGAAAGTGAGACTTTACCCATGGGAAGTCTGTGTTTTGTATGTAACCTCTATTCCAACAGTGAAACTGCCCATGGGGAATCACTATGGATACATGAAAAAGAACAAAAGAATTACCCATGACGTTTCCCGAACCAAGTCGTAGGGTTTAGTCTTGGTTTATAAAACCACAAGAGTAGTTCAACCAATCGGGTGGAAGAAATAATTAATTCCGGAAACCGCAGCACATGCAGGGCACATTTTTGTGGTGCTGCGCTGAAATTGCGGCAAATATCCTGGCACGTACCAAATCAGCATGCAATCAGCATGCCAAATGACCATGCAAATTAATGATCAACTAAACTCTCGCCTCGGAATACCAGCGAAACGCAGGATAAATAATCTTCAAATTCCCTTACGTTCGTCCATTTCTAATAATCAAAACCACTCCAGCGATAAGATACCCCATTTAGAAGTCTTCTAGACTGTTCTATCGCGCAGAACAGTTGTCCGTAAAGGACAAAGTTTACAAAGTTGAGAAATATCCAGATCTTGTTGTAGTTGAACATTGAAGCATTCCTTTACGATAAGAAGCAACCACGAATTCATTCTTTCCTAGCTATGTGGTTATCCTTTGGTACTTCATAGGCTTTTGAAAGGGCTCCGAAATAATAAGGACCATGGTGTAAAAAGAAACAACTTTAGTGTTCCGAGATGTTAATAAAGAATTTGCTTATTTTACTTCGCTGATTAAAAATACTTCCTTTCTAATCTCAATGGCTTCTTAACGTCGAACTAACATGAAATTTCAACCACCATGAGCACCAGCTAGAGTTCTAAAGGCCCTCTACAGATGAGGTAAATTGTCATCGACTACTATTTACTTGATTTTTCGCTATTTGTTAATTGTAGTCGATAACTTGATTCACACACGCATTGCTTTGTAGCTTTGTCGTCGATAATTTTTTGTTATCGACAACTAAAAAGTTATCAATAACTTGCAACTTTCCTCGTCTGTCGGTTTCCTAAGAACTTTGAATAATCGTTTACTAAACTTAATTACGGAGTTTAAAACTTACCAAAAGATCCCCAAGGAAAACTGAGGAAGAAATACTTGTGAAAGAAATTCTTTCCTGATAAGTAGCGAATAACGAAAGTCACTTATATCGGCTACTTCAGACCCATGTTGAAAGGCAGTCATCAAATGACGTCATCAATCAGAAAGAAAAAAGAAAAGGGCGGGGATAAATTAGGGACAAGTTAGGGCATGACCCAACGCAGCGTAACCCTAACCCTAACACGTCTATAACAACACGTGCATCCCATGTCTTCGCATAAATTAGGGTTTGGTTGATAAGATGTAAAGCCCCATTTACACGAGCAATTTTTCCTTGACAAGTTTTCCTTGACAAGGAAAAATTGCTCGTGTAGATGGGGAATAGTGGACAAATTTTCCTTGTCAAGGAAAATCTGGCGTGCTAGCTTTTCCTTGACAAGGAAAAATTGTCAAGTCTGAAATTTGCTCGTGTAGATGGACAACAAGGAAAATGTGACAAGGAAAACTTGTCATATTTTTCATTTACACTACCAAGGAAAACTTGTCAAGGAAAACTTGTCAAGGAAAACTTGTCAAGGAAAACTTGCTAGTGTGTACAGTCGGCAAGTTTTCCTTGACAAGTCCACTTGTCAAGGAAAAAATGCTCGTGTAAATGAGGCTTAAGTCACGTACGTACACGAGATGAAAAGGCGAAGGGTGTGTATAAATTAGGGGCAAGTTTGAACACGTAACCCTAGCGCAAAAACACGTGCAAATTTCGGCTAGGAAACATATTAAGCGCGCGCGTCTGTGGCGAAATGAAAATAGCAGTCAAAGAAAAAAACCGAGAGAATATCCTGTCTTGATATAAGCGCTGTGTTTCACCGGTTTTCTGATCATGTGAAGTTGTTTTTAAGCGCGATGCAATTCGAATATTTAATTGGCTTACGGGGTTTTATTTGCGCAAAGTTTGGTTGGTTTATCAATGAAGTAGAGACGAGAAAGGAAACATTGTAAACGTTTGATTGAATGAACAGAAGCCCCTTATCACAAAGTTATGAGTTGGCTGAACGCTCCGTATGAAGGAAACTCGTGAAGGGATGCTTGATCTTTTTAGTCACGGTTGAACATTCCAATTTTTTTGTTCAGCTTCAAGACACATTTTTCCGTGCGGTCTATTGTTACAGACAGCGTGTATACTCCAGGCGTTTATACAAGCCTCGGCAAGTTTGGCTTATTTAAGGAACTATGAATATTCATTGTTGCAGTCAGTTAATGAATTGTTTGAAGTAATCTTCTCTGAGCATATAAAAAGACATCGCTCGATAACTCAAAATCATTAGGTTTTAAACCTTGTTCAAGAAAGAATCAAGAGCGGTCTTTTTCGATAACAAAATATGGAATACTTGTCTTTATTACCACCTATCGGATAGCATGCTGACAAGCCTATGATGAGTTCGAGTACGAAATGTGTTTGGCGCAAGGTAAGAATATTTTAATTCTTATATGTTCCTTATATAATTCAGTCAAGAGAGCGAACGATATCTCCTGTCCTAAGTATTTGACTGAGTACTACTTATCGTTCGTGTGATTAAAATCTTACGATAGGAAATTTCCACAACAACTCTGTTTTTTCGATGCAGATCCATTAAATAATTAAAATTAATTACGTACTTGATAAGATAGTCGGGTGAACACACAAAGGATCAGATTCCAATAGACCTAATCGGCTAACTCAATGTTGTACCCAATTCAAACCGTTTGGGAATAAAACGTTTTGTTCCAGGTATTTCCATATCATTTAAATATGAATGCTACATTATCATGCAAATACAATACACAAAGAATCTTAGTCCCGGGAGATTTGAATTGGGTACAACATTGAGTTAGCCGATTAGGTCTATGTGACATATCGTCGTTACCATGGTTCAAGCGATGAATGTTTGGCGTAAACCTTACGCGCGTTAAGGTGGTCGAGGGGTTCGACATCCTGGTAGTGTCACCGCTTTATTTTTATTTTCTTCTCTTTTTAATTTTTTTATTTTAATTTTTTAATTTTACGTTATTTATTTATTTTTACCAAGCGTAATTAGAAACTGAAAATTTACTTCAGCGTGTGACTTCTTTGAAGGGTCGTCTTTGATACTCGTAAATTGTACATCAATGATCAAGGTCGGGCCGGACAAAACCGCTGGCTAGTAAGCTACTTTCGTCTCATTTTACCATCAGTCAAGATGAAAAATCTTACTCTTGTTAATGTATCGTCGAAGAAACTTTTAAAATATTTACCCCGTTTTGAGGGTGACAAGAGAAATACTAGCGCTCGTTCGTTCTTTCCAATTTATCGCCTGACACAGTTATAACTGAATAGTTCCCAGTGTCGCGCTTAATCTGACGTAAAAAAAAATTGGGGTCCACGCCGTAGGCAAGCGCTAATAAGAACGTTGTTTATACATCTGTGTGTTGTGTGTGTTTGTATGCGTATTCTTGTGATTGTCTCGTTTCTTTATTGGCCTACGAAACAGTACTTTGGTCTGGCACAATACACCATCCTCCCGCCACGTGGTCTGTTCCATCCTGTGCTGCCTTACCGTACCCACGGTAAATTAACCTTTCTATTGTGCTGTACCTGCGTCTAACGAGATATCGAGAAACCATTGCACGAGAAGGCGGCCTGGTGCGATCATGATGACCAAGAACTTTCTTTGATGGGAAGGTGGAAAAAGACTACACCATCCTTAATCGTCATGAAGGCTGGCACTTTCCCGAATCCAAAGTGGACTTACTTGAAGATTATGTGAACACCTGGTTCAAGTTGAAAACGGAAGCTTGAGGCTGGCCCGCATGGTGTGACACGAAGACAAGAAAGAGCAGTACGTGAGAGAGTTTGAGCAGCCAGCAAGAGCAGCCAGCATCCAGCTCGAGTCCCAGAAGATCGCTAAGAACCCTAGTCAATGTGCTCTAGCGAAAATGATGCTGAATTGCATGCGGGGGGAATTTGGTCAACAGACCAACAAGATGCAAGTGAAAGAGTTTGCCGAGCCTCAAGTCTTTTGCCAATTTAAGGACTCCGACCAGCATGATGTCCGGTATGTCAGCAGTTTGAACAAAGACCGTGTAGAAGCCCACTATCGTAAAGAAGCTCTCTGCGATAACGTGTCGCCGAACCTTAACATCTTTATAGCCTGTTTCACCACCTGCTGGGTTGGGTTGCGTCTTGACGATGTTCTCGAACGGCTGAATGACCGTGTCTTTTATTTTGACTCGGACTCGGTCATTTGCGTGCACCGACCGGACAAAGTTGATCCAATGTTAGACGACAACCCTGGCGACTTCACAGACGAGTTGGGGAATGGTCAGTTTATCGTGGATTTTTGTTCGGGTGGTCTCAAGAACTACGGCTATCGGTGCAACAATAGGATAACGGCTCGCAAGATCGTCCGCGATGCGAAAGCGTACGCCTTTTACACCCAAGCCGCTCATAAAGACTACCATTTAGTCTTTAACAAACGCGTGTTGGATCCGCGAACGGGCATGACCTACCCGTACGGGTGCCAGTTCCCAGATACCGATGATGTGGGCTTCTCTTTGTTCTACCAAGGATAAGGAAGGGACTCAAGTTGTAAACGTACACGTTTGGGCTTGGGCGGTAAGGAAGGACGATGTGGTGTCTCTGTTGCGTCACCAGACGGTATGGTAGCGCCTTTCCTGCGATGCGCTTTTTTAAGCGAACTCCGCACCAGTGTGGCTGTCGGTCCTTCAACTATAGCATCTGTTTTTTCATCTACCTCTTCTCCTCCAGGTAGTGGGGCTGCTATCGGAGGTCCCCCTCGAATCTTTTTGATTAATCGGTTCAATGGACGTGACCCGTTTTTGAGGAGCGCTTCTTTCAAACCGCTTGGCAGGCTACAATCTTGGACAAAATTGTTGAGAAAACTCTGCCTTTGGACTAAACTCCGATCACGAATATGAAAAATAAGCTCTCTTTTTGCCCCCACCCCCCCTGATCAATGTTGCTAGACGAAACAAAGCATGTCGAACCTGGGCTTATCAACATTGGTTTTAGGGGGGAGGGGGATCGCTAATAATGTGCGATATTGAGGACGTAGTGCGCAAAATAACCCCAGTTTTTAATATTCTCAACCCTTTTTGTCCAAGATTGTCTGAGGATCATTTTGCCCAAGAACACAAAACGCGTGTATGTATGAGTTCTGTAAGTACAAAAAAGAAAATATATCAGTCGTAGGCAAGTCGTCATGGTATTCGATTGACAATTAGAGTTAATTAACCCTAATAAAGAAAAACAATGTTACGTCATCATTGAGGTTCATTATCAAAACAACTGGAAATGGTACATAATAGTCATGTTGACGACGCTTTAGGAGCGTTTATTTTATTACAGGTGCAAGATCATAACGACAAAGCTAAAGATGTTGCTGAGGAAGTAGGAGTTTCATTAGTAACAATCTTTAGGATACAGAAAGGTGTCCAAGGCCTTAAAAGGGAAGTTGTCACGCTGTTCGTTGGTAAAAGCCACAACAAAGGTGTGATCAGATGTGACCCATACGATAAACTATATGGACCCTTCTTTGAAAAATATGTCAGAGAACAGTTCCCTAAACGTTTTGGGAAAGCAAAGAAGAATGTGGTATAACAGGAGCAAAATGGTAATAGAGCAAATTACTTCCGGTTGCAAGAAACCCACTTCCTGTTTGTAAACCGTGCGTCTTCGAATACGAATTGTGACGAATTTTAAGTATAACTGCAAGGCATTATATTTATTTCCCCTACTGTTTTCTCAAGGCGTTGCTAATGAGTATAAACTATGCACAAAATCAATGAGATTTCTACATTTCTTACAAAAAGTGACGCATTTCAACGGTTAACACACCGGCTGGCTAAAAACAGACTGGTCATAAAAAATATTTCAAATCTGTTCAAATCACGTTAACCGACCAAAATTTCTCATTCCTTCGCCGTAAATCTATGTCAGTTAAAGAACACACAAAATTAACCGTTGTTAACCGTGCAATTTCCTTATTGCGTGTAATCTTACAGAAATATATCTGCGATAATTTCATATCTGTATATACATATTGATCAGAGTAAAGCAAAGTGGGCAAAAACAGCTAGGGCAAGGCCGACTGGTTTTGATATAACTCCTTCATATTGTCCTCGTTATAGGACTCAGTAGGTCTCTTACTTCTTAATCGTACTAATTAATGTATGAATTCCACGATGTAAAAGAACGGCAATTCGCAGTGCAGTAAAGTAACGTAAACAGAACCCTATCTTATGTAAACAATTCACGTATATGGCTAATGCGCTAGTACTGCTGTAACAATGTTTGTTTCACGCAATATTATTGTATGACAAGTAATCCTCGACAACTTACTGTGTATCAGCTATGAGAAGACGAGTTTTACATACTATAAACATATGAGAGTGTTCACACTCTCATATAGACAGATATTTGATAGTTTATACCAAATACAATCTTGGACAAAATTGTTGAGAAAACTCTGCCTTTGGACTAAACTCCGATCACGAATATGAAAAATAAGCTCTCTTTTTGCCCCCACCCCCCCTGATCAATGTTGCTAGACGAAACAAAGCATGTCGAACCTGGGCTTATCAACATTGGTTGTAGGGGGGAGGGGGATCGCTAATAATGTGCGATATTGAGGACGTAGTGCGCAAAATAACCCCAGTTTTTAATATTCTCAACCCTTTTTGTCCAAGATTGTCTGAGGATCATTTTGCCCAAGAACACAAAACGCGTGTATGTATGAGTTCTGTAAGTACAAAAAAGAAAATATATCAGTCGTAGGCAAGTCGTCATGGTATTCGATTGACAATTAGAGTTAATTAACCCTAATAAAGAAAAACAATGTTACGTCATCATTGAGGTTCATTATCAAAACAACTGGAAATGGTACATAATAGTCATGTTGACGACGCTTTAGGAGCGTTTATTTTATTACAGGTGCAAGATCATAACGACAAAGCTAAAGATGTTGCTGAGGAAGTAGGAGTTTCATTAGTAACAATCTTTAGGATACAGAAAGGTGTCCAAGGCCTTAAAAGGGAAGTTGTCACGCTGTTCGTTGGTAAAAGCCACAACAAAGGTGTGATCAGATGTGACCCATACGATAAACTATATGGACCCTTCTTTGAAAAATATGTCAGAGAACAGTTCCCTAAACGTTTTGGGAAAGCAAAGAAGAATGTGGTATAACAGGAGCAAAATGGTAATAGAGCAAATTACTTCCGGTTGCAAGAAACCCACTTCCTGTTTGTAAACCGTGCGTCTTCGAATACGAATTGTGACGAATTTTAAGTATAACTGCAAGGCATTATATTTATTTCCCCTACTGTTTTCTCAAGGCGTTGCTAATGAGTATAAACTATGCACAAAATCAATGAGATTTCTACATTTCTTACAAAAAGTGACGCATTTCAACGGTTAACACACCGGCTGGCTAAAAACAGACTGGTCATAAAAAATATTTCAAATCTGTTCAAATCACGTTAACCGACCAAAATTTCTCATTCCTTCGCCGTAAATCTATGTCAGTTAAAGAACACACAAAATTAACCGTTGTTAACCGTGCAATTTCCTTATTGCGTGTAATCTTACAGAAATATATCTGCGATAATTTCATATCTGTATATACATATTGATCAGAGTAAAGCAAAGTGGGCAAAAACAGCTAGGGCAAGGCCGACTGGTTTTGATATAACTCCTTCATATTGTCCTCGTTATAGGACTCAGTAGGTCTCTTACTTCTTAATCGTACTAATTAATGTATGAATTCCACGATGTAAAAGAACGGCAATTCGCAGTGCAGTAAAGTAACGTAAACAGAACCCTATCTTATGTAAACAATTCACGTATATGGCTAATGCGCTAGTACTGCTGTAACAATGTTTGTTTCACGCAATATTATTGTATGACAAGTAATCCTCGACAACTTACTGTGTATCAGCTATGAGAAGACGAGTTTTACATACTATAAACATATGAGAGTGTTCACACTCTCATATAGACAGATATTTGATAGTTTATACCAAATACAATCTTGGACAAAATTGTTGAGAAAACTCTGCCTTTGGACTAAACTCCGATCACGAATATGAAAAATAAGCTCTCTTTTTGCCCCCACCCCCCCTGATCAATGTTGCTAGACGAAACAAAGCATGTCGAACCTGGGCTTATCAACATTGGTTGTAGGGGGGAGGGGGATCGCTAATAATGTGCGATATTGAGGACGTAGTGCGCAAAATAACCCCAGTTTTTAATATTCTCAACCCTTTTTGTCCAAGATTGTCTGAGGATCATTTTGCCCAAGAACACAAAACGCGTGTATGTATGAGTTCTGTAAGTACAAAAAAGAAAATATATCAGTCGTAGGCAAGTCGTCATGGTATTCGATTGACAATTAGAGTTAATTAACCCTAATAAAGAAAAACAATGTTACGTCATCATTGAGGTTCATTATCAAAACAACTGGAAATGGTACATAATAGTCATGTTGACGACGCTTTAGGAGCGTTTATTTTATTACAGGTGCAAGATCATAACGACAAAGCTAAAGATGTTGCTGAGGAAGTAGGAGTTTCATTAGTAACAATCTTTAGGATACAGAAAGGTGTCCAAGGCCTTAAAAGGGAAGTTGTCACGCTGTTCGTTGGTAAAAGCCACAACAAAGGTGTGATCAGATGTGACCCATACGATAAACTATATGGACCCTTCTTTGAAAAATATGTCAGAGAACAGTTCCCTAAACGTTTTGGGAAAGCAAAGAAGAATGTGGTATAACAGGAGCAAAATGGTAATAGAGCAAATTACTTCCGGTTGCAAGAAACCCACTTCCTGTTTGTAAACCGTGCGTCTTCGAATACGAATTGTGACGAATTTTAAGTATAACTGCAAGGCATTATATTTATTTCCCCTACTGTTTTCTCAAGGCGTTGCTAATGAGTATAAACTATGCACAAAATCAATGAGATTTCTACATTTCTTACAAAAAGTGACGCATTTCAACGGTTAACACACCGGCTGGCTAAAAACAGACTGGTCATAAAAAATATTTCAAATCTGTTCAAATCACGTTAACCGACCAAAATTTCTCATTCCTTCGCCGTAAATCTATGTCAGTTAAAGAACACACAAAATTAACCGTTGTTAACCGTGCAATTTCCTTATTGCGTGTAATCTTACAGAAATATATCTGCGATAATTTCATATCTGTATATACATATTGATCAGAGTAAAGCAAAGTGGGCAAAAACAGCTAGGGCAAGGCCGACTGGTTTTGATATAACTCCTTCATATTGTCCTCGTTATAGGACTCAGTAGGTCTCTTACTTCTTAATCGTACTAATTAATGTATGAATTCCACGATGTAAAAGAACGGCAATTCGCAGTGCAGTAAAGTAACGTAAACAGAACCCTATCTTATGTAAACAATTCACGTATATGGCTAATGCGCTAGTACTGCTGTAACAATGTTTGTTTCACGCAATATTATTGTATGACAAGTAATCCTCGACAACTTACTGTGTATCAGCTATGAGAAGACGAGTTTTACATACTATAAACATATGAGAGTGTTCACACTCTCATATAGACAGATATTTGATAGTTTATACCAAATACAATCTTGGACAAAATTGTTGAGAAAACTCTGCCTTTGGACTAAACTCCGATCACGAATATGAAAAATAAGCTCTCTTTTTGCCCCCACCCCCCCTGATCAATGTTGCTAGACGAAACAAAGCATGTCGAACCTGGGCTTATCAACATTGGTTGTAGGGGGGAGGGGGATCGCTAATAATGTGCGATATTGAGGACGTAGTGCGCAAAATAACCCCAGTTTTTAATATTCTCAACCCTTTTTGTCCAAGATTGTCTGAGGATCATTTTGCCCAAGAACACAAAACGCGTGTATGTATGAGTTCTGTAAGTACAAAAAAGAAAATATATCAGTCGTAGGCAAGTCGTCATGGTATTCGATTGACAATTAGAGTTAATTAACCCTAATAAAGAAAAACAATGTTACGTCATCATTGAGGTTCATTATCAAAACAACTGGAAATGGTACATAATAGTCATGTTGACGACGCTTTAGGAGCGTTTATTTTATTACAGGTGCAAGATCATAACGACAAAGCTAAAGATGTTGCTGAGGAAGTAGGAGTTTCATTAGTAACAATCTTTAGGATACAGAAAGGTGTCCAAGGCCTTAAAAGGGAAGTTGTCACGCTGTTCGTTGGTAAAAGCCACAACAAAGGTGTGATCAGATGTGACCCATACGATAAACTATATGGACCCTTCTTTGAAAAATATGTCAGAGAACAGTTCCCTAAACGTTTTGGGAAAGCAAAGAAGAATGTGGTATAACAGGAGCAAAATGGTAATAGAGCAAATTACTTCCGGTTGCAAGAAACCCACTTCCTGTTTGTAAACCGTGCGTCTTCGAATACGAATTGTGACGAATTTTAAGTATAACTGCAAGGCATTATATTTATTTCCCCTACTGTTTTCTCAAGGCGTTGCTAATGAGTATGAACTATGCACAAAATCAATGAGATTTCTACATTTCTTACAAAAAGTGACGCATTTCAACGGTTAACACACCGGCTGGCTAAAAACAGACTGGTCATAAAAAATATTTCAAATCTGTTCAAATCACGTTAACCGACCAAAATTTCTCATTCCTTCGCCGTAAATCTATGTCAGTTAAAGAACACACAAAATTAACCGTTGTTAACCGTGCAATTTCCTTATTGCGTGTAATCTTACAGAAATATATCTGCGATAATTTCATATCTGTATATACATATTGATCAGAGTAAAGCAAAGTGGGCAAAAACAGCTAGGGCAAGGCCGACTGGTTTTGATATAACTCCTTCATATTGTCCTCGTTATAGGACTCAGTAGGTCTCTTACTTCTTAATCGTACTAATTAATGTATGAATTCCACGATGTAAAAGAACGGCAATTCGCAGTGCAGTAAAGTAACGTAAACAGAACCCTATCTTATGTAAACAATTCACGTATATGGCTAATGCGCTAGTACTGCTGTAACAATGTTTGTTTCACGCAATATTATTGTATGACAAGTAATCCTCGACAACTTACTGTGTATCAGCTATGAGAAGACGAGTTTTACATACTATAAACATATGAGAGTGTTCACACTCTCATATAGACAGATATTTGATAGTTTATACCAAATGCAATCTTGGACAAAATTGTTGAGAAAACTCTGCCTTTGGACTAAACTCCGATCACGAATATGAAAAATAAGCTCTCTTTTTGCCCCCACCCCCCCTGATCAATGTTGCTAGACGAAACAAAGCATGTCGAACCTGGGCTTATCAACATTGGTTGTAGGGGGGAGGGGGATCGCTAATAATGTGCGATATTGAGGACGTAGTGCGCAAAATAACCCCAGTTTTTAATATTCTCAACCCTTTTTGTCCAAGATTGTCTGGGGATCATTTTGCCCAAGAACACAAAACGCGTGTATGTATGAGTTCTGTAAGTACAAAAAAGAAAATATATCAGTCGTAGGCAAGTCGTCATGGTATTCGATTGACAATTAGAGTTAATTAACCCTAATAAAGAAAAACAATGTTACGTCATCATTGAGGTTCATTATCAAAACAACTGGAAATGGTACATAATAGTCATGTTGACGACGCTTTAGGAGCGTTTATTTTATTACAGGTGCAAGATCATAACGACAAAGCTAAAGATGTTGCTGAGGAAGTAGGAGTTTCATTAGTAACAATCTTTAGGATACAGAAAGGTGTCCAAGGCCTTAAAAGGGAAGTTGTCACGCTGTTCGTTGGTAAAAGCCACAACAAAGGTGTGATCAGATGTGACCCATACGATAAACTATATGGACCCTTCTTTGAAAAATATGTCAGAGAACAGTTCCCTAAACGTTTTGGGAAAGCAAAGAAGAATGTGGTATAACAGGAGCAAAATGGTAATAGAGCAAATTACTTCCGGTTGCAAGAAACCCACTTCCTGTTTGTAAACCGTGCGTCTTCGAATACGAATTGTGACGAATTTTAAGTATAACTGCAAGGCATTATATTTATTTCCCCTACTGTTTTCTCAAGGCGTTGCTAATGAGTATAAACTATGCACAAAATCAATGAGATTTCTACATTTCTTACAAAAAGTGACGCATTTCAACGGTTAACACACCGGCTGGCTAAAAACAGACTGGTCATAAAAAATATTTCAAATCTGTTCAAATCACGTTAACCGACCAAAATTTCTCATTCCTTCGCCGTAAATCTATGTCAGTTAAAGAACACACAAAATTAACCGTTGTTAACCGTGCAATTTCCTTATTGCGTGTAATCTTACAGAAATATATCTGCGATAATTTCATATCTGTATATACATATTGATCAGAGTAAAGCAAAGTGGGCAAAAACAGCTAGGGCAAGGCCGACTGGTTTTGATATAACTCCTTCATATTGTCCTCGTTATAGGACTCAGTAGGTCTCTTACTTCTTAATCGTACTAATTAATGTATGAATTCCACGATGTAAAAGAACGGCAATTCGCAGTGCAGTAAAGTAACGTAAACAGAACCCTATCTTATGTAAACAATTCACGTATATGGCTAATGCGCTAGTACTGCTGTAACAATGTTTGTTTCACGCAATATTATTGTATGACAAGTAATCCTCGACAACTTACTGTGTATCAGCTATGAGAAGACGAGTTTTACATACTATAAACATATGAGAGTGTTCACACTCTCATATAGACAGATATTTGATAGTTTATACCAAATACAGGTCTGGGGATCATTTTGCCCAAGAACACAAAACGCGTGTATGTATGAGTTCTGTAAGTACAAAAAAGAAAATATATCAGTCGTAGGCAAGTCGTCATGGTATTCGATTGACAATTAGAGTTAATTAACCCTAATAAAGAAAAACAATGTTACGTCATCATTGAGGTTCATTATCAAAACAACTGGAAATGGTACATAATAGTCATGTTGACGACGCTTTAGGAGCGTTTATTTTATTACAGGTGCAAGATCATAACGACAAAGCTAAAGATGTTGCTGAGGAAGTAGGAGTTTCATTAGTAACAATCTTTAGGATACAGAAAGGTGTCCAAGGCCTTAAAAGGGAAGTTGTCACGCTGTTCGTTGGTAAAAGCCACAACAAAGGTGTGATCAGATGTGACCCATACGATAAACTATATGGACCCTTCTTTGAAAAATATGTCAGAGAACAGTTCCCTAAACGTTTTGGGAAAGCAAAGAAGAATGTGGTATAACAGGAGCAAAATGGTAATAGAGCAAATTACTTCCGGTTGCAAGAAACCCACTTCCTGTTTGTAAACCGTGCGTCTTCGAATACGAATTGTGACGAATTTTAAGTATAACTGCAAGGCATTATATTTATTTCCCCTACTGTTTTCTCAAGGCGTTGCTAATGAGTATAAACTATGCACAAAATCAATGAGATTTCTACATTTCTTACAAAAAGTGACGCATTTCAACGGTTAACACACCGGCTGGCTAAAAACAGACTGGTCATAAAAAATATTTCAAATCTGTTCAAATCACGTTAACCGACCAAAATTTCTCATTCCTTCGCCGTAAATCTATGTCAGTTAAAGAACACACAAAATTAACCGTTGTTAACCGTGCAATTTCCTTATTGCGTGTAATCTTACAGAAATATATCTGCGATAATTTCATATCTGTATATACATATTGATCAGAGTAAAGCAAAGTGGGCAAAAACAGCTAGGGCAAGGCCGACTGGTTTTGATATAACTCCTTCATATTGTCCTCGTTATAGGACTCAGTAGGTCTCTTACTTCTTAATCGTACTAATTAATGTATGAATTCCACGATGTAAAAGAACGGCAATTCGCAGTGCAGTAAAGTAACGTAAACAGAACCCTATCTTATGTAAACAATTCACGTATATGGCTAATGCGCTAGTACTGCTGTAACAATGTTTGTTTCACGCAATATTATTGTATGACAAGTAATCCTCGACAACTTACTGTGTATCAGCTATGAGAAGACGAGTTTTACATACTATAAACATATGAGAGTGTTCACACTCTCATATAGACAGATATTTGATAGTTTATACCAAATACAGGTCTGGGGATCATTTTGCCCAAGAACACAAAACGCGTGTATGTATGAGTTCTGTAAGTACAAAAAAGAAAATATATCAGTCGTAGGCAAGTCGTCATGGTATTCGATTGACAATTAGAGTTAATTAACCCTAATAAAGAAAAACAATGTTACGTCATCATTGAGGTTCATTATCAAAACAACTGGAAATGGTACATAATAGTCATGTTGACGACGCTTTAGGAGCGTTTATTTTATTACAGGTGCAAGATCATAACGACAAAGCTAAAGATGTTGCTGAGGAAGTAGGAGTTTCATTAGTAACAATCTTTAGGATACAGAAAGGTGTCCAAGGCCTTAAAAGGGAAGTTGTCACGCTGTTCGTTGGTAAAAGCCACAACAAAGGTGTGATCAGATGTGACCCATACGATAAACTATATGGACCCTTCTTTGAAAAATATGTCAGAGAACAGTTCCCTAAACGTTTTGGGAAAGCAAAGAAGAATGTGGTATAACAGGAGCAAAATGGTAATAGAGCAAATTACTTCCGGTTGCAAGAACCCACTTCCTGTTTGTAAACCGTGCGTCTTCGAATACGAATTGTGACGAATTTTAAGTATAACTGCAAGGCATTATATTTATTTCCCCTACTGTTTTCTCAAGGCGTTGCTAATGAGTATAAACTATGCACAAAATCAATGAGATTTCTACATTTCTTACAAAAAGTGACGCATTTCAACGGTTAACACACCGGCTGGCTAAAAACAGACTGGTCATAAAAAATATTTCAAATCTGTTCAAATCACGTTAACCGACCAAAATTTCTCATTCCTTCGCCGTAAATCTATGTCAGTTAAAGAACACACAAAATTAACCGTTGTTAACCGTGCAATTTCCTTATTGCGTGTAATCTTACAGAAATATATCTGCGATAATTTCATATCTGTATATACATATTGATCAGAGTAAAGCAAAGTGGGCAAAAACAGCTAGGGCAAGGCCGACTGGTTTTGATATAACTCCTTCATATTGTCCTCGTTATAGGACTCAGTAGGTCTCTTACTTCTTAATCGTACTAATTAATGTATGAATTCCACGATGTAAAAGAACGGCAATTCGCAGTGCAGTAAAGTAACGTAAACAGAACCCTATCTTATGTAAACAATTCACGTATATGGCTAATGCGCTAGTACTGCTGTAACAATGTTTGTTTCACGCAATATTATTGTATGACAAGTAATCCTCGACAACTTACTGTGTATCAGCTATGAGAAGACGAGTTTTACATACTATAAACATATGAGAGTGTTCACACTCTCATATAGACAGATATTTGATAGTTTATACCAAATACAATCTTGGACAAAATTGTTGAGAAAACTCTGCCTTTGGACTAAACTCCGATCACGAATATGAAAAATAAGCTCTCTTTTTGCCCCCACCCCCCCTGATCAATGTTGCTAGACGAAACAAAGCATGTCGAACCTGGGCTTATCAACATTGGTTGTAGGGGGGAGGGGGATCGCTAATAATGTGCGATATTGAGGACGTAGTGCGCAAAATAACCCCAGTTTTTAATATTCTCAACCCTTTTTGTCCAAGATTGTCTGGGGATCATTTTGCCCAAGAACACAAAACGCGTGTATGTATGAGTTCTGTAAGTACAAAAAAGAAAATATATCAGTCGTAGGCAAGTCGTCATGGTATTCGATTGACAATTAGAGTTAATTAACCCTAATAAAGAAAAACAATGTTACGTCATCATTGAGGTTCATTATCAAAACAACTGGAAATGGTACATAATAGTCATGTTGACGACGCTTTAGGAGCGTTTATTTTATTACAGGTGCAAGATCATAACGACAAAGCTAAAGATGTTGCTGAGGAAGTAGGAGTTTCATTAGTAACAATCTTTAGGATACAGAAAGGTGTCCAAGGCCTTAAAAGGGAAGTTGTCACGCTGTTCGTTGGTAAAAGCCACAACAAAGGTGTGATCAGATGTGACCCATACGATAAACTATATGGACCCTTCTTTGAAAAATATGTCAGAGAACAGTTCCCTAAACGTTTTGGGAAAGCAAAGAAGAATGTGGTATAACAGGAGCAAAATGGTAATAGAGCAAATTACTTCCGGTTGCAAGAAACCCACTTCCTGTTTGTAAACCGTGCGTCTTCGAATACGAATTGTGACGAATTTTAAGTATAACTGCAAGGCATTATATTTATTTCCCCTACTGTTTTCTCAAGGCGTTGCTAATGAGTATAAACTATGCACAAAATCAATGAGATTTCTACATTTCTTACAAAAAGTGACGCATTTCAACGGTTAACACACCGGCTGGCTAAAAACAGACTGGTCATAAAAAATATTTCAAATCTGTTCAAATCACGTTAACCGACCAAAATTTCTCATTCCTTCGCCGTAAATCTATGTCAGTTAAAGAACACACAAAATTAACCGTTGTTAACCGTGCAATTTCCTTATTGCGTGTAATCTTACAGAAATATATCTGCGATAATTTCATATCTGTATATACATATTGATCAGAGTAAAGCAAAGTGGGCAAAAACAGCTAGGGCAAGGCCGACTGGTTTTGATATAACTCCTTCATATTGTCCTCGTTATAGGACTCAGTAGGTCTCTTACTTCTTAATCGTACTAATTAATGTATGAATTCCACGATGTAAAAGAACGGCAATTCGCAGTGCAGTAAAGTAACGTAAACAGAACCCTATCTTATGTAAACAATTCACGTATATGGCTAATGCGCTAGTACTGCTGTAACAATGTTTGTTTCACGCAATATTATTGTATGACAAGTAATCCTCGACAACTTACTGTGTATCAGCTATGAGAAGACGAGTTTTACATACTATAAACATATGAGAGTGTTCACACTCTCATATAGACAGATATTTGATAGTTTATACCAAATACAATCTTGGACAAAATTGTTGAGAAAACTCTGCCTTTGGACTAAACTCCGATCACGAATATGAAAAATAAGCTCTCTTTTTGCCCCCACCCCCCCTGATCAATGTTGCTAGACGAAACAAAGCATGTCGAACCTGGGCTTATCAACATTGGTTGTAGGGGGGAGGGGGATCGCTAATAATGTGCGATATTGAGGACGTAGTGCGCAAAATAACCCCAGTTTTTAATATTCTCAACCCTTTTTGTCCAAGATTGTAGAATCTGACAACATATCTTTTTCGGCTGCCAAGCGAGCCGCTTTGGTCAATAGCATGTTCTCGGTCAAATGCATTTTGTATTCATCGGTCAAGCGCGTCATTTCGTCCACGGGAACCATGACATACTCGCGAAAAGTACTTATCGTTTTTGGGGTGGCGCGGTGTAGAACCCTTCACACACTGAGCAGGAGATTTCAAATGTTCCTCCGTCGTTGAGTGTGTCCCAGTAATGTCGACAGGCTTCGCGCATCAAATTATATCTCAAAAGTCTCTACCTTTTGACGAGAGAGCTCTCTTTCGGCTTTTAACGTTTGCAAATCGTGCTTCAACCCCTCGGCTTGTAGTTTCCAGCGCCTTGCTTCTTGATACGCGTCAATTAGATTGTGCAATATCGCTCTATTCATGGTCTGGGATAACAGCAAAACAATTCATTTCAAAGCATTCAAAATCACTTCGCTGATCAGCATTGGCGTGTCGTAAAAGATCTTGACGCTGTAAATAACGTGCTTCTTTAGCCAGCTGTCGTAGGAACGTAAATTGTCTATGTAAATGGGGAGGCGGTGCCGTGAGCATGACTTGATTCGATAAGTACAAAGACACGCGGAACCCTTGCGAAGGTAATAGGCTGGTCCACAGACGACAGTCATCTGAAGAGGCTGGGGGTAAGTCAAACATTAAAGGGGTGTTCCGTGGCACAACGAAAGACCTGAATCGCACCTTTGACCTCGGTTGGAAACGCCTGACACACCAAAGCTCGCAACCCTGTGCAATCCCGAAGATTCTTGAAACAGACTATGTAATGCGCATTGCGCGACACGGTCTGGTCTTGGCTGGCGTAAGGGCCTGACGGAAACAGATCTCCCTTCTGGGGTTTGGTTCACCGCCTCTTTTGAGTCATCCGTGTTGCAGGCATGATGTCAAATGATGTAGGTATGTCAAGTAGGGTCTTTTTAAAAAGAACAATGACAACGACACGGTTCTTTTATTAGCAATTTATTTCAATGATACATAGCTTTGTGCCTAGAGCAACACCAACCTGGTCCCAAGGGCGCTTTTCCCTGGCTTTGGGTGGGGCACCAAAGCCAGGGAAAAGCGCCCTGGAGACGAGGTTGGAGCAACACGCCTGACTATTTTCTACATCGTTCACAATATCCGTTTGTAGTGATGGGGATAACTGGACTAGGATACGATGGCTTGCTTTGGGATCATTGGCACAAAATCATGTAAAGAAAATTTATCCAAGAATTCATGCATCCTCTTGCCGCGAGACCGTTCTTGCAAAAACAAGAAAGGGTAATGCCCACAAGCCCGGCTGTTCAAACTTTGTAAGCTTCGCTCGTTGCGGTGGATGATGGGAAAATAGCGCAAGATCCATTCCAAGACATAAGGTACTCCGTACGTATCCAGAGGGAGCCCATAACTGTCAAGGATCTCGCAGGTATAGTCCACAAAGCCAACCAATGACGTCCAGGTTCTCCTTTAAGGGACTGTGCTGACAATCACGGCCCTATGCGTTTGTCTCCCGACGGTTTGGCGGAGTGGTGGAAATTGATCTTCAGGGTACACGCTCGAAAACACGCATTTTAATACAGGGTCGCGTTTTGCTAATGCTGTTACCTGTCGGTCGCTCAAGCGTACTAGTTCCATCGATGCTTGTAGTAGCAGTGCTCGATGAAACTGTTTCAAAGGGGATGCAAGTCGTTGTATTTAATGCAGAAAGGTCGGAATTTTAAACATCGTAATTCCCCAAGCCCGTGCCACTAACATCCATTACACTTTCAAACTCTCCCCAGACCTCCACCGTCAGATTTTGACCAGGATTAACCCCAAAATTGATCTCCAAAGTGACATCGACATGCTGTTGCAGGTTTCGCTAGGGGCTGTCTGCATCTCCTCCAGCTACGTTACATTATTAAACAGGTACAGCGCACAATTCCAATCCCCCGGTTTCAGCATACTTTCTTGGTGTTTACCCAAAGCGCAGCTGGCTTGCAGGAAGCGATGGTACCCCCAAAAATCTTGAGTTCCAAGGTTTCGTACTCCTCATCGCGTATGTTTTGACGAATGCGTGTCACCCCAAATTTTTCAAAGGCAAATGGGTATTGATCTAAATTTCCATTGTAGGCGCGACTGTCCAGTAATCCCACCTACAGACGGTCGGGCACGTGGCCTTGGAACAGATCTGTTTTCTTAAACATCGTACTCTCCCCGTCAAAGGTGAATGTCCGGACATCCATGTACACGGTAAGGTACCGAGCCCATATGCCTTTGGTATGCCTTCGTTTAGTCAGTGCCGTGTAAGTTGTAGTGTTTAAGGTCAGCCTACAGAGATAAAATTTGGCTTGGATATCATTCGGACCCAGGGTTGGGTATTTCTTGTCCGTAATCCTTGTGCCAAAACAAAAGAACTCGGGACTGTTAAAGGTGATGCGCAGCTTGATTTCGATGCCGGGAACTAAGATTGTTCCGGTATGTAAGGCTTCTAAATGCGGTTTCATGACCAGTCGCACCCATCCGTTCTTCAAAAACTTGGATGTTAGCACTTTCAAGGGATTCGTCTCTCCAGTGGCAAACACGCCAGCATTAAGGGGCGATCATTATACACAGCGTTGGTGGCTTGCAGGGAAGCATTCACATTCAAATAATTCACCCATCTTTGTGGAGCCAGCAATGTTTCACCTTCACCAGGGCTGAAATTCAGCAAGGTTTCAGTAAAGGTTCGGTAGGCATACGTGCCCGCCTGTTTGGTCATTAACGTACAATTCAATCGCATGTCAAATTGCTGGATCATGGTGTGCGCCACGTTGTTGACCCGGTAAGCGTACTTGGTATAATCTCCTGGCTTCAGCTTCCGTGACTTGTCCGTCAGCATACAAACCAGCGTTGTTGGTAGGTAGTCTGATGTCAAAGGTCAAATAACTTAGATTCAGATCTACAAAATATTCCAATTCGGAAATAGTGAATTCTAAGGGGGAAATACTGCTATTGTTGAGAGGGGAGTAACCCACCTATCGAGACCTTAAATAGCCACATCTTGTGCTGGCAAAGCCTAGAAATTCAATGACTTGCTCATGACGAAAGTCAACGTCGTCTTTGTGGTCCACTGACGGACAAGTTCGCAGTCCAAGGTTGGAGGTAGTAGTGGTACGTGACTCGAAATCCACCCACCACGCTGTCCCCACCCCCGGAATCGCCGTTTGCGTCTAGGGATGGATCCGATCACCACTCGTGGCATGATTGAATCGGTGTCCCTGTTCGTGGTCGATTAGGTTTGACATCATTTGGAAGGGGGAACGGCTTGATATATAGGCCCATTGACGGTGTGGGGAAGGCCACCGATTTAACCATAGCAAGAACACGATCACACGCCCTGCATTGATAGGAGACAAATCGATCCATAGGTGTTGTGGGACAAAACCCTCTGAGGGCCATTGCTCGATAGTGTCTTAGAACTCTGTAGGCCAGCAAGCACGCAAGGAGCTCACATTGCCGGTACATTGCCAATTTTCGCACAACAACACACAAAGAGACCCCATGGTGTCATTTGAAACTAACAAGCCTTATTCATACCATTTTGTACAAGAGGAAATGACAACCACACTGTCTTGGTCTGAATCGGACTCTTCTAACATGTCATGATGCTCCATCATGTGTTCAGTCAACTTTCTCAGCTTCTGTTCGGGTTTCCGTTCATCTTTCAACATCTCTTTCAGTTTGGCTAGGGATAGGCAAGCAATGAGTTTACTGTGCTCCTCTTCTTTCTTTTCGTCTTCTTGCAGGTGCAGCGATCGCTCACATTCATCCGCCAACTTTCGAGGTGTGATCTTCCGTTTCAAATTTTGGTAGTTTCCATTCACCTGGGTCACAGATTCTTTCCTAGTTTGCTTGACGTCACCGATACTTATTTTTGGCAGAAGCATCACTATGCCGACAGGTTCTAGAATAGTTTTCTTGATCGTTTCTTTCTTCTTTGCATTCGACGGCCCTAAGAGGTCCGTGTGGTTTAATGGTGCGCCGTGAGGTTCTTGTTTATCTGCACAAAGGTCCGTGTGAGAGGTTTCTTTGTGGATAGACATGGTGGAACGTACTCTAGATGGAGGTGTTTGTACTATGCACATGAGATGGTGTATGACTAATTGTCTCTTTTATAGAGCTTTTTCTTTACGCTGATCGGTCCAAATCCTTTCTTGCTTTTTGATTGGTCCACATCAAACACCCAAAACATCCCGGACGCGATTGGTTGCTTGACGGACGTTTGATTTGATGCTAGTGTTAGCGCGTTTGGCTGCTTTTTCCACCGTAGACCTTACCGGTTGACTGGCTTTCCTTTTCAATCCACTGACTCCTGCACGCAAAACCGCGACTGCTGCAGCATCAAACGCTTCGCTTTGTGCTAAACTCTGCAGCCGTTTTGCAATGGCAGGAGCCCCGATCTCCAATAGAGTTTTCCATAATCCATTTCCCACTTGCGGGGGTCTGTATCGCGTGAGACTTCCTCCTCGCATGTTAACCCGTTTCGTAAAAGAGGTGATTCCCTCAGTGCTGCTCTATTTATCTTGGATGAAATGCAAGGTAACCAAGGTACGGTTAGTTTTGTTGTTAGGAAATGCTATTAAGGCACCGTTTGTTTCAGCTACGTCCACTTGCAATGTTTCATAGGTGTTTTGGCGCACGGAAGGAAATTGTTTGTGCTTGGGTTCGAAATACACACACCTCTTCCTCGTCTCTCGTACCGCAATAAATTCGTCTTCATTCCTCCCACGATGGTGCACTGCGCTACATTACAGTACACATGCAAGGTGCGAGAAGGCTCTCCCACCATTCGAAAGGCGTGGTTCAAGTTGGTGAAACGCCAATTACAACTCATGCTTAATCGAAGGCAATTTTATTCCATAGCCGAGAACACACCATTTCCATCTTCACCCAGCAAGTTTCTCGGTACTTCTCAGACGTTGAAAGATCAGATACTTTGCCATCTATGCACTCTAGAGACAGGGATTGGCCCAACTTCCCTGTTTCTGTCAGCCACCCCATCTTGATGGCCAAGGTACCATTAATCCATATTTCTGCAGTGTTGTCTACCCCATCGAGTTTAATCTTTGTATTGTCAATCAGCAAGTCTTGTTCGTTTCCTCACTGTATCCAACGAAAGGTTATGTAGATACGCTTTCCCGTGTCATTCTGAGGCGCATTTGGGTGAGAACATGAACACAGGCTTTCCTGTTTTCATGATAAACTCTCATGAAAAACAGTGAGCAAGAACACCGCTTTTATAACCACAAAACGTTTGCCCCTCAAGGTATGATGGGCCAGTGACATCATTAGGAACCAATCACAGAATGGTCTATTTGCCTTTTGATTGGCTCTCGATGAGGTCATGGTTTTTTCTGATTGGTTTTCGACGAGGTCTTCTGGCGTGATTGCGATTGGTTTCCTTTCCTTAGTCTGGTCTTTGCTCTGCTGTCATCTCTCATTCACAGTTCAACTCGAGAGCAGGACAGAGCTCTCTCTCTCTCTCCAACCAGGATATTCACATACCGCCCAAATAATATGTACACACAGTACCATTTTATGCGCCACAAACGCGTGCTTAATATGTTTTCCTCGCCGAAATTTGCACGTGTTGTTGCGCTAGGGTTACGTGTTCAAACTTGCCCCTAATTTATACACACCCTTCGCCTTCTCATCTCGTGTACGTACGTTGCTTGCATCTCATCAAGCAAGCCCTAATTTATGCAAAGACATGGGATGCACGTGTTGTTACACGTGTTAGGGTTACGCTGCGCTGTGTCATACCCCAACTTGCCCCTAATTTATGCACGCCCCCTTCTTTTGTCTTTCTAATTGATGACGTCATTTGATGAGTCTGAAGTAGCCAATATAACTACTCTTCTCCTCTGACCTGCTCTAATCTGTTTTGCGCTGCTCTCTTTAAACACAAGATAATGATGTTTTTGGGTTTATGACAGTCAATCTGCGACTCGCACGTCAATTGGGACGCCACCAAACAATGGCATTTAATGTGCTTATGGGGCAAATGTAGGTCAGACAAAATTACTGAATGCTGACTGACTGAGACGGAGGGAATTTTTTCTTAATCACGTCGGGTACTATGGTTAATTGATCTTGTTCGGTCGCCATACCCAGGGAAGCTAGGTTACAAGAGAATATTCAGTCCTTCAGATTCTGACCCTGATTGAACTGCTTTTCGTCTAAATACATTTTAAGCGCTATTTCCGCTCATGAAAGCAACAACAACAACAATCGTTATTGTGCTCTTGATACAACAGAAGGAGTAAAGTTATCAAAGGAAATATTTGCGAAGAATATAGAGCTAATCACGATTTATTGAATTGAGCTCTAACCGAATGAAAGCGTGCTTACTGTAATTTAAGATTACAGAGTTAATTAAGTTACTTGTCATTTGTTGTGGCAATGAACGGGCTTCTCTTGATAATTTGCCCTTTATGTGGCAGAAATGTAATCGCAATGTATCCTCGTGCAATAGGCCATTTTCCAAACCGTGACTCTGAAAATACGCGTACCCGAGGGCAATTAATCTCTATTTCCCTCGAGCTCATATGCATGCCACGATGGTTGCGGTAGCATTAGGGAGTTAACTGTTAGGGACTAGGGAGCTTAAGATCTACGACGACGACGTCGACGAAAACGCCACAAAACAATGATATCATTGGTTAAAAGAGCATAAATAATCGTGCTGCACGTGCGGCACGGATTTTAGCTCATATTTTTGCGGTTCTCTGCGTGACGACGACGTGAAATCACGAAATTTTAGGTTTTGACGACAACGTGGGCATGTAACTTTGTGGCGTTGTCGTTACACTTCTTATTAGGGAACTTAAGCAACGACGACGACGACGGCTACGAGAACGCTACATAACAATAAGTTTAATTGGCAAAAACAATAGTTCTGCATGCCTTGCACGTGCATTTTACATTTTGATACATTTCTTTGTCGTTGTCGTCTTGACAACGACGTGAAATGATCAAATTTGAGGTTTTGTGGAGGACGCGAGCACCTGGCGATGACTTTTCAAATTTCTCTCTTATAATATCCACATCGTTCTCACCAATTTTATTCTTGGATTGTGAACGCACATTTTCCATGCCGAGCGACTTGAAGTAACAACAAAATTACTACAGAAGACCGTGGAGCTAGGGTATTATCGATTGACTCTTATGTTTGTTATAAGATCAACAGCAATAGACCATATTCGTATTCCCAGTATTGGACTGGAACTAGCTTGCAATGGAGGCTAATTGGGGGGAATATATTAAAAAGTATTTGCATTTGAAAAGATTTCCCCGCATTAGCCTCCATTGCAAGCTAGTTCCAGTCCAATACTGAGAATACGAATATGGTCTATTGGTGGGGTCATCCAGACAGAGCAGAAGAAGTTGGAACTGACAAGAAATAGAGCAAGAGTTCCGATCGTTAAAAATAATAATGGAAGGCTCCTTGAGGTACACAGCGGCCTTTAGGATAACTTTCCGTGTGTAAAATAAATATAAATGTCTCAACGCAACTTCGCACTTGTCAAAATGTGCACCATGATATGAAAATATGAAAGATATGGCCCGAATAAACTTAATATGTTATCATCTTGGACAGTCGCCGAAGTCATTTTATGTCTGATGACTGAATCCGAGGAGTTCTTCCATGAACACCTGCTTGCCAGACTAACATTAGTCATGCATCGTATTATATGTCGTGAAATTCTGCATATCCATGGTTTCAACGGCATTCAATAGTATAAAGATAAACTTAAAACGTATTGGGACAAGCACTGAGAGTCCTTCAGTAAATTATCTAGCTATACCGTCGAATAATAATTTTTTCGGTACAGACACGAGTCTTTAAATATATTTTCCTTGAAAAATCTAGCTTTACGTGGTAAATGCTAAGAGGTCTAATATATATTTTGTTAACTGAGCGAGTTTTCTGGTTGACCAAATGGTCAATTTTTCCTTGTAGTATTCTGTTTCCTGAAGAAACACATTTTAAAGAACGACACGTCATCTGCAACCCAAACCTTCCTTTATATTCTACAACCTATTCCCGGGCTGAGTCCCACTGAACGTCCATAACGTCGCTTCAATCGTTGGTATAAGTTAAGGAATATATTGATGGTATGGAATAATTGTCGTATTCCCAGTTGTTAAGTAAGGATTTGTCTATTTTGCGCGGCTAATTCCCAATACTTTCCCCATCTCATTTACTTGTCTGTCTGAAAGCCGGAAAGCTCTTAAAAATACATCTCTTGTGACCGCATTCAAAGTTAGGTATTATATAAATTTACGATAATACAAAAATATGAACGGAAAACGTACCAAAATATTCCCAAGGAAAACTGAGACAGAGGGGCGAAGAGGTTTTCTTTAACGTTCAATTAAAGAGTGATGTAACGTCACCGTATTTAAAAACACTTCCAGTACATTATCTAGAGTCTAAATCAGTTTCTTCACCGGAAGATATTATGCTTATCTTTTCTGATTGACTTCGCACTTATCTTTTTAAGAACTTTTCATAAAGAAACCCTAGAATGACAGCATGAATTGATTTAGTTGTCAAGCTTAAGTACACTACGAAAGCTAGTCAAGACGATGCATCTTATAATTATCAGTCACACTGGTCTTTTCAACTCCTTTGGCCTCGTTCAAAGTGATCTTTTATATTCTTGTTTATAGGGACAAGGCAGGTACAGTTGTAAGATGAACCAAACGAAGAAATATTAAAATGGCTGCCATTTTGACCTAAGGTTCTTATTTAAAACACTTAATGAACTTCATGAAGACTTACAGGTTCAATTTTAGAAAGCTTTTACGAATGTCAGCTGTTTCCAAATTAAGTAATTTTCGATATTAATAATTGAAATCGATACACAGTCTAGGAGATAAAGATAACTGAGGAGTGAACAACTTACAAATTAAAAAGGGTATTGCTCTTTAGAGGAAAAGGAAACGGCAGTGTCATTGTAAACGAGATTTATTTGAATACGGATCGTAATATACTTTGATTACTAACAAGCTTTTAAGTACTTGACAAAGCCTTCCTTCCAGAACTTCCTTGGTTTTTCCGATAGTTTAAGCGAGATGATTACAGTGTCTATCTGCTTATAAGCTCTCCTGGGTTACAGGCCCATCTACCTTAAAAAAAAATCAGACTTCAAGTCCCCCCCCCCTCCCCCCCACCCCGCGATATAATACCCCAACTGGGTTTCCTTAGTTTCAAGATATTACCGGAGCACTTTCACAGGACACTCTGTTCTTCTTCCAATAGACTTGAAATTGCAAAAATTACTGCGGAACAAGACGTTTACAATCCCCTTTTAATTTGTTATCTACTTTTTTACTTAACTATGACTTACTCTTGTGTGTGTTAAATTAATTATTCAATATTTTTCGCATCGTTAACGTACAACGCTGAGTCCGATATAAACTTCTTTTTCCGTTTAATATAAGCCTATCTACAACCCCTTATACGGATTTTTATAAGCTCAGAGCTTATGAACGATAGTGATCTCGGCCGGTTTGCGAGGATTGATTTCTGTCGAAGAGTTCGGGAGCGCTTTGAGTTATTCCAAACATAGGGAATTTAATTTGTTCTCGTTCCTGATTAACAATAGGAAATGAGAAACTCTAATGTTTCCTACTGGTCAAAGATGTATCACGGTTTCGTATTACCATCCATGTTTATCAAGTTTCCCATACAAAAGCGAATAATAAATGACATAACTATGCAAAATGTAACTATACACAGGGTTTGGTTTGTTTGCTTGTCTGATATTTTTTTGGCGTCCTTTGCAAAATGAATGGACTTTGCTGGGAAATCACGGCTTATTTGATGTAGAATAAGAAAGTCTGTTTACTGCGATTCGAGCACCATTAAATGGAACCAAACCAAATTGATTTCGATAAGTAAATTTTTAGATTGTCAATAAAAAATAAAATGTTTTTTAATGGCGAGCAAGTTGATCGGCATACATCCACCAGTCTGTTTTATAGGTCATCAGGTTAAAGCCCAAAGCTTAGTGAGACATCGCACAACGATGATTCTGCGATAGAAAAGAGAAAAAAAATATTCTGAGTAAAGAGGTCTTTCTTACACGTTTTTGATAAGGATATAAGCTAACTTGGAGATGTTTAAATTTACTGTTTGGGGATCGGATTTATTTATAGCCCTCGCAACTTGGCTGATGTTGAGCGTGGCGACACAATTGCAAAAGGTAACCAATGATTGCTTAATGCATGATGGCTTTCAGCTCAACTCGTACTTGACGTTTTAAGTTAGGTATTGTTCTCTCCTTCTTCATCTTTGTGACAGCTATATGCACGTCAATGAATACGCGATGTAGCACTCGTGATTACTATAATATTAGAAATGGCACAAGTTTATGAAGAAAGAGCACTACTTCGTCTAAAAGATTGTTCTCTCTAGTCTTTTCGCTGAAGAACAATAAATCAGGTTCTCCTCTCTTATATTCTCACCAAAACGACGGAGATCTTTAAAGAATCCTGGACCTGCGCAATGAGCAGCTTCCGCTGGTGAACTCAATATCATCCATTGCTATATCCCCTGTGTATGAATCGCCAATGATACCCATAATGCCAATCTACAATTGAAGAGCAGATGAACGTGCATGGGTTAAGTCAAGGCAATAAAATATTATCTTCAGTTGTGTGGTGTCATAGTTTCCCCTGGTGCTAAATAGGCCATATGAATGCAAACTAATGTTCAGAAGAAAAACTTCGCATTTAGACTCGCTTTGAAGAGGAGGCAGACATGAACTCGGAAATGGCCTATTCCTTGCGCCGGACTAAGTTGTCACTCCATCAATCACCGTCACTGGCAATTCTGTACTTCATGGTGTCAGCAATAACCAGTGTTACAAAAGGTTGCATCAAGCCTTTCAGTGAGATTTTCTTGATTTTTACAGCAACAAAAATACATTTCTGCAAATAAAGAACGTTGTTTGCATTGTACTAGTTGTTTCTAAAGGGTAAGCCCCACAAATTCGAAAGTATGCGGGAAAATCTATAAAACGTCAAAACAAATCAACAGTAAAATAACAATTTTTCTGAGTTCATTTGGGTGTCACCTACTCCTTGCGTTTTTCATAGTCAACATATGCGTATGATGGATTTTTTGCAGTTAAATCATGTTTGTATAAACTCACCCAGTGAACTGAAAGCCTTTTGACTGATGAGTCCGCAAGTAATTCTTGTTCCACCTTAACCCATCTATTTCCTTGGTCACCTGATTTTTCCCACTCTACTTTCGCTGTCCTCTTAAAGTCTTCGAAAGCTGGTATTTTGTCATCAGTAAGACTTTTGGAGATACGCATGATCTTTAAAGAGCCAACTTCTCTACCAAACATGTGGTACCAGAATCGCATGCAAAAGGATTTTCCTTCAAGTTTAACAAAGAGCAGGGCTATGTCTCCTCTCCTTCGCGGAGTAGAGGCTTCCGTGTAGATATAGTAACCGGCCTTGCCACTACCTGAAACAAAGTCAAAATATAACAGGATCTTGGATAAAGGTTCTTTACAGCATTAAAATATTATGGGATGACACATTTACGAAAGCCATCAATCATGTATGTTACAGAGAAAAAAACGTTAAAAATCCTTCCACTAATTTGTCCTATACTGGTAGCATCAGTTGATGGTTGGCCATATCATAAAAGTTTTTATAAAGGTTTTCCGTTTATATTATCACCTTTCTTCAAGCTGAAACAATGATAAGCAACGGCTATAATTCAGTTTTTCTTTGTCAGGTACGCACTGAAAGAGTTACTTTACTTTTGACCAAAGTGGCTGCAGGGACACTAGTAAGGACTCATATAGATATACGTTTAGAGAAGACTATAAGGGAATTGCTATGAATTTTACGTGTGGTGTAACTATTTCTTAACTGGGAAACGGCCCGCGTTTTCTTTTTCCAGTTCATTTTCTCGATCGTGGGCGAAATATTGCCGACCCAAAAGCTTTTAGTGAGACAGCTGTTTTCTTGACATGTCTAGAAGAAAAAAAAAACAGAGTGATTGGAAAGTCTCTCAACTAAGAGGGACTTCCCTCGGAGGATACAATCGTGATTGTGGCACCTGAAATAGTTATGGGTCGCCACAATTCCGGAGCTTACGAGAAATGTATGGCTTCTTGGTCTTAATTTACTTTGTCATTCCGTAGCTGAGAGGCTAACCTCCCTTGCATAGGACGTTCTGGCCGTTACGAAAGGAGAGTTGGCAGGATGAGCGAGAGAAAGGTCTGCCTAGGAGCCCAGCGATTTGCCGATTCTGGTAAGAGCATTGTAGGTGAGGCCGGAAGGAACATTGTTGCCACAGAACATAAAATTCACCTTTCGTATGGTCAAACGATGGTCCAGTGTTTACTGATGGCGTTCTTCCCTTTCTTCTCGTCCAATCGAAATGGTCTCCTCTTATGTTTGCCCATTTACAGAAGTGTGCGTTATTATCTTCAAAGTCACAGTTTCCTTAAAAGAGAAGGACAATACAAAAGAGAACAAAAAATTGTAAATTTAAAAAAATTGGAATGATTGAGATCATTTCCCACTTATGGAGTTAAAATCAGAATTTCGTTAATAGCCCATGACGGAATTAGTTTGAAAGTACAATGCATTATGCTTCCAATGCATTGTGCATTTTGGACAGCCGGAGTGGAAAGCTTTTTTTTAAGTTACGGCAGGTACTTTTCTTAGTCTCAGCATGTATCATGTGATCAACTATTGCCTGTTTAATGGCTTAATACCTAGGAAATAAGCCATGGATATGAGATCTAAAAGAAGGAAGTGATCATGGAAATTATCTGGACAATTTAAGCAATTTTCTCTTCCATGGGACTCGAACCCATGACCTGTGCGATACCGGTGCAATGCCGTACCACCTGCCACTCAGTTGGGAACAGGTCAATTTGTTGGCGGGCTCCCATGTGTTTCCGAAAAAGGACAATTTGAGACATTATGAATATGACATATGACAATATGAAATTTGTGTGTCTATTTGATACTCTACCCTCCTTTGGATTGCCTCCTATCTCTTTAGATGCAGTCTGGTTCAAAACTTTGCAATCCTTTGCCTCGTTAATGCCAATCTCATCAATTGCAATGTCTCCAAGAGGCGACTTGCCCCGGACAGCGACTAATGATACCTTTTAAAAAAGAGAAGTGCATTAGTTTCACGAAAGAATGATACTGAAAAGTGAATGAATTAAAACAGTAGTTGTAGTAGTATATCCATTTCAAAGTTAAAGAAACAAAAAATTTCCAAAAAAAAAGTTACAAATTGCTTATACTAATATCCTGAAAACCGAAAATTCAAACTCAAACTCAAACTCAACAGTCTCAAATTTTCATAGAATCGAAAACATTTGAATGTAATATTAATTTAAACCATTATGCTCTAGAATGACAAGTCAAAAATGACAAGATGGCAAAGAATGACATTGCAAGAATGGATTGCAAATTTAAAAGAAAGAGTTAGCCCTTTCTTTTTATTGTAGTTGCCTCACCGAGACAAGAGCCTCGCCTCTCAGTCCTTTTAAAAATAAAAGGAGTTAACTAACTAAGTGCCTTTTTCGTAGCTTACCGTGTAGTGGTCACCATAGAAATCGTGCAAGCCAGAATGCCAAGAGTCATCCTGTGGACCTTTCCTTGACCACAGCACCATTGTTGAGTTGTCCTTTAAGTTTCGCTGTTCTAGCCTTAGTTCTCCTATGTCTTTTCCGTACATATGATAGTGAAAGTGCAAGCAAATTGGAGTGAAGAACTCCTTACTCTCCAAACGGACAACTTGCCCATTGAAAAGATCCGAAGCTTCCATGTATATGTAGTAACCTAGGAAAGACAATGAAAAAACAAATAAATATTCTTGCGTTTGCTCACATATGACATATGACATGTGGCAATGAACAAAAGAGTGGCACAGGTCTGAGTATAAAAGTTCTGATGCCCAATCCACATTTGACCTCTTCTTTAAACTACGGGCCATGGATCAATCATAGTCACGTCAAAGAGAAATGTTTAGAGAGACCCCAGGACGACAAAATCCCAACCCGGCGTTGGTGATTGGCATAATAACTACGCGTTAAAACAAAGAGCCGAGAGGAAAGATGAAACGCTTTTAGTCCTGATCCCTCAACGCAATCTGACATCTCTCTCTCTTAACTGTGAAAGATATCGGTTGTATGGATATGCGGGAAAAGCAGATCTCAACAAGTGTTATTAAAATCCAAAAAGAAAATGGGGGGTAACCACGTATTTTACAACGATTATTAATCATCAAAATTAGTAAAAAGCTTTAAAATACAAAGCAATCTATGACGTTCCTTTCCAAATTAAAGCTTAATTACCTCTGAAAAATGCATGGCTACCCCAACTTCCTTTTTGGATAGCAAGAGCACTTGCTAAGTTCTGCTTTCTCCGAATAGTTTTAAACAGCGCAAAAATATCCCTGCATTAGTAAGCACTTCCGATAGGAAATCCGAGTGTCTGGAGATGCGCAGAACGTATGCGCAATAAAAATAGTAGGCACCGTCCTTAAGTCAAGCCAAAGGGTAAAAAAAGAAAAAACGCAAATCACCATTGGTAATTTCCTGTGAACCGTCCCGGCCCAAACATTTTCATGCTTTTCGTTTATAATTAGGCCTTTTACTTACCTTCGAACGAAAGGTCGTCAACAGAGATGTTTTTAGGTGACTTACCCCTCAAAAAATAAAGGGAAAGGTCACCGACGTTGAAACAAAAATGTTTGGTTACCTTTTTTTTGCCAAAGATAGTCAAATATCCAGAATGTAATACTAAACTACTGCAAATTGAAATACCCTGATCGCAAATTTCACTTTTGGTTGACCAAAGACATGTTATAGAAATTCTTCTTTGCTGCATTTAATAGAATCTATTCGTTCGTACGTGACGTCATAGACCTTTTTTTGCAGATACTGCGGTCATTTTGAATTGTATTGTTTCAAATAGCTATGATGGGATGCCCAAGGGGGCAAATACATGTTAATTTGCCCCTGAGTATCCCATAATGTCTTTCGGAACAATAGAAATCAAAATGGCCGCAGTATCTGCAGAGGTCTATGTTAACCATAGTGCTAGTTGTTAAACGGAGGAACGGAGGCCATGTTGGTGTTTCAGACTTTTCCTTTGGAAAGACTTTTCTTTTGTTCCGTTAAGAAAATTTGGCTGCTGATCACTTGAGAAAAACAGAAAAAAACCACGCCTTACCATTTCCGTCACTGTCGTATTGAGGTCCCGTCTCCAAAGACGCTGTGTCCCCCCTGTTAATTTTCCAGTTACCATCATCGTTGTACGCGTTTGTCCAACCACACAAATTTTGATCGAATAGGCAAACGCCTAGAAAATGGAAGGCAAGCAAACTTTTCTGTAGTTATTGACCAAAGATAAAATAAATTAACTTGTAAGTTAATATTTTCGTACGTTGCATTGACTGGCCTTTTCCTTCACAACTATAAGACTAGTCGACGTATTTTAACAACGATCAGTAAGAAGACCTCGGACGCTTTCAAAAAATTATCAGGACAGTGAGAGAAAGAACGGATGACGATCCACATAGTGTATGAGTCAAGTGGGAAATAGTCTAATTTCGACTTGAATTATGAAAGAACAAAAGAACAGAGTCGAAGTTCAGGAGGAGAATTAGAATTTTTTTTATGTTTAAGAATTTAATTGCATGCAGATTATTTCTCTGAACTTCGACTCTGGTCTTCTGGTTTTGCAGATTCCGAAACTAGCGTTTTACCGTTTTACGCTAGTGGACGCAAATTTTCTGTTTCTCGTTATATCAATAAACAGTTTCGATACAAAAATAAATCTCTTGCTAAGTGTATGGGTCCAGTTTTCTCTTGAAGGAGAGGACGACATTCATGATAAACGTATCAGTAGCCATTAATAGTGCATTCTTTTGAAGCTCTCTGTTTCATTACTCCGACTAATTAAGATAATTCGAATAATATGAAAAGTTTAGAAAGAAACATATTAATAGTTTTTGCGGATGGCACAAGAACCAGTGTAGGAAGTAGCCTACAATGTTATACCGTTCATACAAAAAATCGGAAAAATGTACAGAAAGACACGATTACTGAGTGTTAGGTGTGTACAAGCAGACTTTCTCACTGCAAACCAGTCAAGAGTCTGCGCAAGTGAGGTTGTTGCACTCGAAAGAAAGTTTAGACAACGGCTATGCCCACAAATGCATGTGTTTTGACTGTCTTTACATTCCTTATCTACAGAAGTACTTACTGTAAGGAGGTGGTTGAGGCGACAGAGGAGGTGATGTTTTGACGGTTGGACGCAGAGCAGCAGCCGCGTTGTCGATGATTTTCATTGGACAGACACCCGGAGTAAAGGTAAGTTCATCAATGGCGATGTCACCGCGCCACCCAGCGACAGTTGCTTCAATTTCAATCTAAATTTCAATCGATATTCATTTAGTTAATTGCCATTAAAGTTGTTCACTGCTACCCTTTGTAACTGGGCAAGAAGCTGTGGGATGGAATTCTCGACCAGGCATAAATCGTTAGTATGCGCCACCCTTTCACTGTCCTAGCGACAGCTTCACGGAAGAATTTGCTTCGTCTACACGCACATTGATATGGGTTTTAGAGTAGCATAGTAGCATGGTCGTTTTAGTATTTCCGAACAACGCCAGTGGATCATTCATTGTCACTGCCCAAAGTAAAAATTGTAGTATGGTTTTGCCACACAAAAGGCAGTAGTATTACCAAACGAAAACTACTTATTTTGTTAACTTTTTTTTTCCTGAGTATGAACATCAAGTAGTTTTTTGTTTCCAAAGCACTCTTTTACTTGTGTGTCATGAAATATGTGAATGTTTTGTAATGGTAATCGCAATGAATTTATATAGAGCATTTTCTGTTCACATATTCAAATGCGCTTTTACAAGCAATCTATCTATGGGTGAGATCGAACAGTGATTCGAGATAGAACTGAGCATAGGCTTCTGTGAAAAAAATGGTATACGAAAACTTAACTTACGTGGTATTCTTTCATGCTACAGTCCAAGTCAATCTGCGCGTGAAGCCAGTGGTTGCCGTGGTTACCGCTCTCTTTCCACGCAAGCACACCTCGCCTGTAAATTGATAAAGAACCAATATCTTCGCCGTTCATGTGGTACTTGAACTGCATACATTGCTGGCCAGCTAATAGATCACTAATCAATATGGCCTTGTCACCGACCATCTGAGGTTCAGAAGATTCGATGTAAGCATAGTTTCCTGTAAATAAATGGCACAAAAAAGGCGAAATTAGTGTAGGTAATTGCATGGTGCCGAGAAAAATTAAGAAGTATCGCGCGTATTTTTAACTTCCGAAAACGAATACGAGTGACGTTAATCCTTAATTTTACGAGGAAACATGCGATTGTATGTTTATGATGTAAAGGGCACGCTCGCATGGTCTATATGGGTAGCACCTCACATTACACTCTAATAGTTAAGTTTTAAGTTAGTTAAGTGCTTCACGGCTAACTTTTGCAAAAAACGTAGCCTTCCTTGTACTTTTACAAATTCATTGCCGTGACATTGACATCCTTAATTCCCACAGCCGTCCAGGATCTTGTACCTCAGTCGGTAGAGCAGCGGTGATCTAACCCGAAGGTCGTGGGCTCAATTCCCACCTTGGTCAGAGTTTTTATCTCTCCTTGTGTGGGCCGAATTTCCATTAGTAGGGCTAACGCTCACATGGTCTATATGGGTAGAAAACTAGCACTTCACATTACACTCTAATAGTTAAGTCTGTTGAAATATAAGTGCTACACGGCCAACGTTTGCAAAAACGTAACCCTTCTCTTTTCTTTTATTAAGAAGGTCAAAAACGTACGCTGTTGCGCAATTTCATAGGAAGCAGGAACCCATGGACCCCTGCAGGAAGCCATTTGTGCTCAGTTAGCGTCAATGAACTGTAAAACGCACGAATCAGCTGAACACAATTTTCTTTTTGTACAACAACCCCAAAGCAATGAAACCAGCCCTGCTAAAAAACATTTACTTCATGAAAATAATAAGTGTAATTTTGCCCGGGGAATTAACAAAATTAGTGAAAAGTGCCCTCTGTCTCAGCCAATCAGCATTTAGTAATTTTGCCCTGTAAGAAAGATTTGGTGGATATAAGACAATAACGCGAAATCGAACCTTAACCGAAGCCTTAACTGGACACAGCGTAACAAGTAAGTAAGTTCTAAGTAGGTCAAACCTTTATTATATTCTAATGTATCGTAACACTGAGACTAATTGGTGACACTACCAAAATTAATTGATGACATTCAATATACCTATGAGAGATGAGTACTTACAAGAAAAAAAATAAAATGGTAAAAACCTACGTCAGCTAGTGTACAAGTTAAAAACTTCTGGCTACAGAGATTATAGAGGTTGCACATTTGCAATGCAATCTACTTTATATCCTCTTGAGAACTTCTGTAAATAGGCGAAACTAAGATCTCCCAGGCAGCATATAACAAGCAAGCTTACAATACATTTTACCTGCACCAGAAGCATCCGACATGGGTCCAGTCATGCCTCCACTTTGTTTACCGCTAGCAGTCTCTCCCCTCCCTATACTCCATTCAAAAGCGGACTTTTGGGACGATTTCCAAGAGCAAAAGGTACCTTTATCAAAAGTGCAGTTCGCTACAACATCAAAGAGAAGCATAAACGTACTACTCCTTTTCTGTTACAGAGATTGTTTATAGGGATTATGGTCACTGCTGATGAGCTCTTTTCGTTGAAATAGCGTTGACAATGATAAATAAAACTAGTGGAATATGTGTATTGGCCAATAGCCAATTTTCTAAATGCTGTTTGCTTCTGGCGAGACTATTCAACGAAAAAGTGTTGCGCATTTTCATGCAAATCATATTCATTTTTATTTTAAATTAATTTTGTTTGTTTGTTTTTTTAATTATTTATTTTGAATTAATGGTTTGTACGAAGACTCGCACGGAAACGCAGGTAAAGCTCGGAAATGAACTATCACAAGTTGAAATCGACAAAGATTGCACTAATAATTGTCAGGAACTTTGAGAGATCCTCCACCTCTTTGCTCTAATTTTGAACTATACTATAATATACCATTGATATCCAGTTGAAAAAACAATCACAACAAGACTTCTTCTTCTGCACCAAGGTCGACATAAATTCAGTCTTCAACTTATTTCTGAGCTTTATGTGAAAAACGACGGCAGGTCAGCCCTTGCAAAAACTTCCGAATCGTTTTAATTTTAACTCAACGACTTTGAATCCGGCACGAATTTTGATGGCTTTAGGGTATAACTCTATACGGTGTTACCTTTAGCTGTGTCTTCTGGCGTGTTGCTCAAAGGACAACAACTTCCATTTGCTATGAAGATATCATCCAATCCCACAATGGCCTCGTAATCAGCGTGGAGGATAGCCTGGAAGACAAGCTATGGAAAAAAATGTGAACAAAAACAAAGAAAATATTTAATAGCCCAGTTTAAATCGAAATTCGGTTGCTGATTGCGTTGGTTTTGCATAACCTCACAGCTGGGTAACTGGCCAAGAAATCCCTGGCTTTATTCCAAGCCAAGATTTCAGAAGGAAAAACAAAAACCGTCATTGAAAACTTGCATGCACCCACCAGCCTGCGAGAAAGCGCTCCAAAACGAGGCGCCTCGCTTTGGAGAGCTTGCTTGCAGTCCATACACCCGCTTGAATTTTTCTTGGTTCATTTAAGGACGTTCGCGCCCAAAACGTTCCCACGTACAGATTTTTTTAAAACTTGCCACGCAGAAAGGTAATGACCTACTTTTGCCAAAAAGGCAAAAAAAATGGGGGGTCACCGTGCTCGTTTTCGAGATCATGAGGTGCATTTTTAGAAGATTGCGTTACTTTAAGACGATCTTAGCTTACAACTGTCAGCAATAAAAAAACTACATTAGTGAAATTTAGATCAGGTAAACGTACTCAGTTCAACATTACTAATATAACTAAATTAACCTTTGCAGCTGATGTCTTTTTCTGAGGTGAAATAGACTTTTAAAAACGATACATATTAGTCTAACTGAAAAAACCTCGGTCGCACGAGAGCATAAAAGGCCAAATATTTGTAACTTCTCACGTACAGATTTTTTTTTGTTTTTTGTTAAAATGGACAAAATCAAGAAAGGAAGTGATATACGGAAAGAAAAATGGGGGTCACCGAGCATTCAAGAGAGTAAAATCGCTGCGAAGTTCTCAAATCGATTGTTTATTCGCGCTGTCAAGCCATTGCGTGACATTTCCGAGAAGACCTGGGTCCAAAGCTATCCCATGATGCCACATACTTTCACGTTCTATTCTTGTGGAAAATCTTTGCGCCTTTAGCATCGTGTTTACCTGCGTGGTCTGCGATGCATGACGTGTGCGTGACATGGGCGAAAAAATGCGCAGTAGCAATGGGCGCGAACGTCCATAATAACGAATTTATATAGAGCATTTTCTATCTACTGCGCTTCACAAGTAAACGATCTATGGATGAGGTCAGAAATCAGCTTATACATGCTGGCATGTTTAATTTTCAGCATTTATTTCATTTGGATTTGCCAAGATCTGTTCTTAAGATACATCGTTTGCAATTTCCTCATGATCTCACTTCCTTTCCCGCCACTTTTATTATGATGGCGACCCTGCGTCCTCAATATGAAAGGGCCATGCATGTGCGCAATTTGATGCCTTTAGTCTCAAAGTAACTTAGAATCTTGTTCAGTTTCTTACCTGCTGGCATGTTTCATGCTCAGCATTTATTTCTACAAGACCTCTGCTCCAGTCCTTAAAGTTGAGCCCCCTGCCAACGTCAAACCACAATCTGTCTTCTTGGTTGTCCTTTCGTGTTGAAAGTCGGAATTCGCTCTTTTTGAAATTTTCCAAGAAGTAGAAAAACTCAATGCACTTTGGACCACATATTTTAGTGTTGATTAAGCGCGATTTTTTGGCCCTGTTGCTTGTCTGCTTGGCAAACACAAACTTCCCTTCTGATGAACAAAAACAAAAACAAAAAGTGGGAAATGAAGACAATTGGAAACTGTTAACTTACGGTAGGACATTTAACTGATGCAAGGGCATATCCCAAGTTAAGTCCTGCGATTCATTTTCGGGTGGATGGTTTAATTAAGGTATAATAGTCAAAGGGTTGAACAGACTTGTGAAGCCAAGTCCTAAATTATGAGTTAAGTTTCTCTCCAAATAAAGCGAAACCATTTCTTAGTAAGAAATGCCTGCATTATCTAATGGTTTAACTTTCGAGGCTTTTTAATGTAAAGTAGAAAAGACATGGCTATTATGCTACTCTAGTTAAAAGAAAGAAGAATGTAACTAACAAAGGTACGATGCAAGCCTTTTACCTCAAGTCTGTTTGCTTCTCATTGGAAGGAAAGGTCGCTAATCAGTGAGTATAAATGACTTCCGTTTAGGCCTAGATCCGCCCATTATGAAGACACTAGCGCGAGTGTCCAAGCGTTGCGTCTTGAGTTCATAACTGTGAAAGTTACATTCATTATTCTTCAAACCAGATTATAGCATCAAACAAGCTCTGATTGTCAACTTCATTGCAGATTGAACGGCAAAGTGTACCATCATTCTATTTTCGCAGGTCTCTCCCAAAATAAATTAATTACATGACTCACTGACATAATTTAATTTGCTCTTACCAGGTGTTTTTCCGTGATCTTGTCTTGCAATCCCTGACTGCTTCTCTCTCTTGCTTGCAAAGAAGGAACTTAATTTCCAAGGAATTTTATCAGCACCAATCAAATCGGTTGCCCAGTCACAGAGTCCCGTATTAAAATCACAGATACCTGGAAGATTAAGAGCGAATGGTTTTCTTCCAGCTATCAATTCTATTATTACATGTTAAAGATTTTAGCAAAAGCAAGAGTATTGATAATTCTTATTTCTTACCGTCATTCTGAGGATCAGAATCGGTATGATTTATGAATAAATGGTGACCGTTGCATGGTCCTTCCTTAAAACGAATGTCGTCGATTGCAATGTCACCTGTGTAACTCGTTCCAGCGATTGCTTCAAAAATAATCTGCAATGATATTTTTAACACACCATAAGGCATCATCGTCATTGTCAACAATGAAGTCGTGTAGTCTGGTATAGTCACTCAGTCTTTGTCTCGTCATCCTCAATTCATCTATCCATCCATTCATTCGCCCGACAGTCCATATTTCCAGTAGTTGATTGATCGATCTGTCGAGCCTCACTATCATCATCATCATTATCATCGCCATTTTTGTTTTTATTTTTTATGAGCGACCTTACCTTATAAGTTTTGAACTTATTAGAGCGTCGATACTTTTTAATTCTTTCTGTGAATCCACATACTATGTTGTCTGTTACAAGCTATTTCTGTGACTTACGTAATAGTTGTTTCCGTGTACTGTAAAATTGTTGGTTTTCCAATCCGATCCTCGCTGCTGACCTTGTTTGGACCAACCCTTTTCTTCCTGGCCATTAAGAAGGCGATATATATTAAGCTCTCCTATGGTTTGACCCACCATACTGTAAGCAAATTGAAGACACTGGTAGCCACTGTAAGGACCACTCATCATTCGGGCCTTGTCTTTAAATCTGCGTGGATTGGATGTCTCTATGTAGGCATAGTAACCTATAGGTGACAAAGTTCGTCAATCAGTACAAATAAAAACCTCAGACAAAGCCGCACATGCATTTATGCGGAAATTCACTCAGCTGCATTATGTCCATCACGCTGTTCTGCTCAGCTGTCAGTCAGTGAGTAAATCAGTGAGTCAGTCGGTTAAGAAAGCAGGCCAATTAATCAAGCAAGAAACTGAGTCATTAACCTGTGCGTTATCTAAAATATGAACGGTTACCCAACCCTACCTTCAACAAAAAAGTTTTTAGTCTTTTATAAGGAGCATTCATCCCATTAGCGTGAATTTCTGAACATACAGGACACACATGCAAAAAGGGAAAAACACAAAAGACTCAAAACCAGTTCTGGGGAAGTGAAAACGCTATAAAAATCAAACCATCGAACCAACCGCAGATTGTTTTGCTTACCACCATTTTTCTGTCTTGTTGTATGGTCGCTTTGCGGTCCTGTACCAATGCTCGGTGTTCTGCCCTTCATCAATGTCCAATCAAAATTGTCGCTGTCCACTTGATGCCACGCACAGAAGCTTCTTCCGTCAAAGTTGCAGTCTCCTAGTTAGGGGATCGACAAGCAACGAGAAAATATTATGGCTGTTGTTAAGACAGGGGCCGCGGAGGGGCCACTTTTTTCCTTCGGTGTTGTTCTCTCCTTAACCTCTCCTCCTCCCTTCATACTTCCGTGATCCATACCAAAAGCTAGCCCCTCCCCACCCCTTCCCCAACGTTCCCACATACTCCGCAGCCCCTGCAAGGTACTTAGAATAGCAGGAATGTTAGTCCCTGGAACGTTTTTATCACAACACTGATTTAGGAATGCGTTTATTTTTCAAACTGAAAGCTAAACGATTTATACAAATGGTTAAAAAGGGGTTAGTAACATTTTCGAGGAGACAAAGTCGGTTCGTGGATTAAGTGTATAAGATTTCTCTTGCAGTAAATTTTGCAATAATTAATTTCGATCACCACGATCCAGTGTAATTTGTCAAGTTTTGGTTACTTGTTAGTAAAGAGCATATTTCAACGCAGGAAATAGTGGAATTTTGTAGAATACCCAAGAATCTTTTGCCAAAGCAGAATTTTGGCAAAAGCTGATTTGTCTGTGCATTTTTTTTCAAAACGCGGTTACCGTATCGTCTTAGTGCATCCTTTACACTGGTATAATTTGAGAAGGATGCTATGGGTTGATTTTGAGAAACGGGGCATACCTTTAAAATTTAGCACACGCCCACAGTTCTATTAGCTCGCGTCATTAGCACTCTCGTGGGAATATGTCACGATACAGTTGGAGGTTGCGCGTTGAAGGGAGTAGGTATCCAGAATGTTTGCGCTGACAATTTCGTCTTTTGTATAGCCTTTTGCAACACTCGTTCGGGTTCATATTTAATATTTTTACCCCCGTCTTTACGTATACGTACAAGCTCGCTTCTTCGTTCACTTCCATGCTAAAGAGCATTTTAAAGTTTTTAATTTTATACTCAAGAAGGCGGCGAGCGGCCGAAATATCAATTTAATTCATCAGTTAAAAATTTTGAAGATTCGTCCTATTCCGTCATACTTCTGTAATAGATTTTACCTGGATGGTGTCACTATGTACATCCAACTTTTTGTTGTAGCGAGCCTGTATAACATTATTCACGTCATCGTGGTGCAAATCCCACTCACTTCATGCGAACAGTGTATTCCAAAGCAGTAACGAGCACTGAATTTTGAAATCTAGGATATAAAGTCACTTACAAGTAATTCTGATTTGACATTGAGTTCAGTTTTATCCATCGATAAGGACCTGTTTTCCTATTTTAGAGAAAAAATAGACCGTGAATCTGTCGACCGATTTAGCAACTGATATAAGAAACCTTTCTATGTTCAACACTGTCCACTTCTGCATCTTTTGAGATCATTCTTTAGAAGCACAGCGCACATTCAGCTAAAAAAACCGAGAACGGAAACAATACAACTTCGCCATGATGGTTTAGCCAGCAATGTTACACTATTTTTCAAAGTGAGAACTGCTTCACCTCCTTTATTGACATACTGGGATTCTAAACACGCACTGAGAAAGTATACCTTTTTCTTACAGCCGGTTATAAAGCAATATTCGAGTTGACCTTTTCGTCAATAGTATTTTTTTCCATACCTGCAGCTCATTATACACCCATGCACTTGATTCAACTTTTGCGAAATATATGTGCATTGATTACATTAATCAGTTCACCTCTCAAATGATACAAATTATACAAAGAGAAGAAGTATATTGGCAATGAACCACAATAACACTCTGTTTTCGATAAACCTGGAACGTCTTGTGAGATTAAAGATGCTACGAAAGGTTGTGACCTTTGCTTCAACTAATTTCGTCGGCGAACTTCAAATGTGTAGTATAGATTTCCGAACTTGTCTTGCATTGTCAGCAGGGTATCCAAAACACGAAATGGTGATTGTCTTTTCTCATTTTGGTGGTTTCATAAGTTAATATTTTGCGTATGTCAAATTACATTGTTCTCTCCTGAAAATATTTGGTGTCAAGTTTTTGCACCCATATTTCAAGGTTTTCAAGGGAAACCCGATTTCTTTGTTGAGTTTTTGACGGTTCTTGCTTGAGAAAAGCTGATTGCTGCTTATCGTGCAGTTTTATATGTATCTAGGAAACGACCTGAACAGAGCCTCCACAAGCACGAGTCTTACCTTTACACCGTAAAGTGTAATTGCATGTTTAAGACTTGACTTTCAAGTACTTTCTCTGATGACTTAGCCCACGTTTAACTAGTTCATGCTGCAAGAAGCTCTCGTATAATTACTCATTCTTCTCCGATCCTCGTGGGTAATGTCTTATTTTCCATGCTATTGGTCAAAAAAGCTGTTCATGTTTCGTGTGGTATGTTCAGCTATGTTCAGTTCTATTTTCTTGTCGACAGTTCTCTAAATATTTTGCTTTGGTCCATGTATATTGCGTGTCCTGATACGTTCTTTCTTTGTCTTTGTTAAGAATTTGTAAAAATGGAACTTTGGGATTTTTCGTAAGCTTTGGAACAAAAGCTTCTCGATAATTGCCGCTTCTCATTCTAACGGCGAAATTGTAGTATTAATTTGCAATTGTAGAATAAAGATTATGTTGAAAACATTTGTGATATCAGCTGAAACGCCTTTGGGCAAAGACGTCTATGACGCTGCTTGAATTACGAGGGTGAAAGCCCCAGGTTAAAATTATGTTTTCAGCCGATTGTCTGAGTGACTTTGCGAACTAAAATGGCGTAAATGCTCATACTGGCAGTGATGTTATGGAGAAAACAGATTGAAATGAACTTCGGTTAAATTTACGGTGGCGACGTAGCATGCTAAAAAGAACAGTTTTTGAGGAAGTCTTGAAGGAGCAAGGCATTGGGAATTTAAGATTTTTGAGTCTTGCGCGAATTTTATTTGCTTCTCTTTGAATGGTTCAACATACTACGTAGTATGTTACTTTGGACAACGTATTGGTTAAGCATTTCAAGGTGGATGCTGAAATCGCTTGGTGAGTTTATAAAGAGACTGCTACTGCGTGGGTGGGGAAGAAGCACCAAATGTCGTGTCTGCTGTGAAAACGTGTAGTTGTAATTCGAGATCCAACGGCTGTCTTTGATATTGTAAAAAATGACATCAGTAATTAAGGCTTTAGCTTGCAAATGTTTCTCAACCCGGCAAATCCATTTATTTTGGTATTTTCCCCTTGTTTCCAAAATTAATAAAATCGGGCAATGTAATTGACCTGAACTGAAAAACGTTCGTTGAATTTAATGGTCATCAGTGGAAGTTTCAGTGAATTGACGACTTAAACAACATAAAATGACTCCAGTTTATCAATTTAATTTAACGATTCATCAGTTCAAATATATTCTAAGGCAAAGTTTTCATGCCATCCAATCGATTCTTAGTGAGGTAAGAAAATAAGCAATCATTCGTTCTCAGCAATCTTGAACAGATAAACAGTGGTGAAAATAAAGGGATAGTACATTCCAACGGCAGGGTGACACCGCTATTTGTACCTCTTCGTACCAAAGTAACCTGTTTAACCTCGGGGCACAAAGAAACCTACAAGAACGTTAACATGGGACCATAGTTCCCGGCAGACATAAAAGGAATTAAGAGAAAACAAAGGTAAGTCAGTTGAGAATCCGAAGAAAACTTTCATCGAGGAGGGACGAGAAACATCAAATTTAGCTTAAATCTGACGCTAACCTCGGTTTTTGAATACGGTCCATGTTAGTGCAATGTGAGTGTTAGCCTTTAGCTTTAGTCTGCTCCATCACTAACAAAACGGTTCAAAGCTTCCCAAGAAAAGGGAGACTAATTATCCAACTCAGCCCACATATGATGCAGAGATTATTTCAGTACCACATTTCACCGCCGCACACTCCGCTCCGCTCAAAAAACACACCCACCTTCCTTTGGAGCAAGCAGACGATATCCGCCGCTGAAAGTTACCAATAAAGGTATGAAGCTTTGGAGAAACACGACTTCTTGCCGCATATTGTGATGCCACACTTTGCATCTAATCTCAAGGACGATCTTTCTTCTGTGCCTGGTGCTAGTACACTAACTTCGCAATGTACCCACTCCAGAATTTAAGGAAGAATGAGTGCAACTGATCATGAGTGTTTGTGACAGAATTAGTTCAAGTCTTTCATCGATTAATGGGGTACTTGTTTAATAAAGCTGGTAATATGAGAAACGACTTGACAATACCGTGCATTATAATGCTGCAAACATGGAGATCTTTTATTTTTAAAGTAAGATTTTGTAACTGGAGTGAAGTACTGAAAAGGATGTCGATGGGTTGCAGTATTCTGACCCAGCTCGTTTCCTCACACATGTCGGTAATGGATCTTGTGATCGTGTGATTACTTGACATTGCTTTGTTTTTTCTTGATTCTGAAAACCGGATCAAAATACCCGTTTTTGACCGATTTTCGAAGGAAAAACATTTAAGACTAACAGCGTTGTTACCTGAGGAGTCCCTTATGAGAACATGTTTTGTACAGCATTAATTAAAATTCTTTGATCCATAAAGGGAGCAGCAGCTGGTTTTTCGAATAGTATCGTATACTTATTAGTGAATCAGTGAACAATAACTTTTTGATGTTGTAATAATTTGAATGCAATCGACATTTAGTCTTTGAACTTGATAACAATTCCAGACGTTTCGCTTTTGAAGTTAATTCCTATAAACTTGATGGCAATTATATAATTGAACTCCTTGTTTTTCAAATGTCTACAGGTCAGTCCAATCCCAAACTTTTAATATGATCCTTGTCAAATATTTGCAGAACCCTCTTTAAACCTCTGTCTTCTTTGCTATGAATACGAGGCCACTTATGGTGTACATTTGGTAAAATGGGAATCAATTATCTAACGATTTACCGACTCCCCAACTCATGCTGTGCATCCATTTTTTTATTTTATTCACATGTTCCTTTTTGTTCGTCATCCTAAGCGACCCTTTTTATGATCATAGAACATTCCTGTAATTACAATTTGAAATCCATTTGAACAATTTGTTTAACTTGGACTTGGTATTGTTCCTCGTTAAAATGATCGATGTATTGCCATTTCTCTTATCTTGTTCAGTCAAACTCTACCAAGCACTGACCATGTACGTTGGGCATTAAGAAACAGATCTCCCAGTTCTCATTTTTAACAGTCAAAAGTATATAACAGCGACGTCAACAAGAACAATAACTTTATTTAAAGAGGGAGACGTAATAACCTATCGAAGTTTTCTAACTTACGGCCCTCAAGTATATCGGTTCAGTGTCTCTCTGATCGTGTCTAAAATATAGGCCTTCATATGTTTATATTTAAAAACTACTGAGTTGTATTGCCTGTGCCTGTGTATCTTAGTTGTCCACTTTGAAACAGCGATGATGTAATACTGGATTTACTTGACGTTTTCCCACTACCCTACAATATCACATTACGTGGAACGAATCATCATGATTTTGATACAAAACATTACTGGAAGTCTTTTTTTGTCAGTCATAAGAAGGATGATTACGTAAGAGTTGACAAATCGATTTACTGCACAGCAAACTTGTGTCGGATGGATATAAAATATCATAATTTTTCAAACTCTGTGATCGTATTTTAGTCAGAATCTTACAAGACGCGTTGACTGTTCTCAGTAGTACTGTTGGGTATTTGTACATTAAATGGCTTCATGCTAGTAAAGCCAAAGTTGTTTTTGGGCAAGGAGATCAGAGGTCAGAGGACAGAGTACTTAATCGTTAGATTTATCTTCTATTAACGGAAACTTAGCATATAATTATTACTTAGTTCCAAACCTAAATAAGAGCTTCGAAGTTAAATTCATGCTGTAAGGGTACATTTACTTTGTCTTGAACTACATGTAATCAAAAACGCCTAAACGGACTAAACGGGTAATCAATCACGATGGAATGTCAATTATAATTTCATTTTCTCGCAGTGAGAGAATAAACAGTTGTTGGACTTCATCGATCAAATGGATACGTAAAACAACTTACGATTTCCAATAGTCCAATGAAACTAGATAGTAACATACTTGGTAACATAATTTACCATGATTAAAAGCTAATGATGCCTTGATATCGTCTGATAAATAAAATGTGGAAGATCATAGGCTTTGAAAATTAAGAAACAAGACGTTGAAATGATTATTTCTCTAATAAAAGTTTAAATCAAAACTAAAAGAAGTTGAATGTCTGCAGGACAGTCCAATTCCAAACTTTTAGTATGATCCTAGTGGAATATTTTCAGAACCCTCCTTGAGGCTTTGTCTTCTTGGCCATGTATATAAGGCGTAGAGTTATGGTGTACATGTGGTAAAATGGGAAACAGTCTAAATTTACTGACTCCCATACTGATTCACCTACTGTGCGGATAAACTTATCCATATTTTCAAGCTGTGCACACATTTTAAAAATGTTTTCATGTTCCTTTTACTCATCGACCCAAGTGATCTATTTTATGATCATAGAACGTTCCTGTAATTGAAATCCAAAATCCACTTAAAAAGAATTTCTTTAACTTGGACTTGGTGTTGTTTCTTGTTGAAATGATCGATGTATTGCCATTTCTCGTATCTTGTTCAGTCAAGCTCTACTGACCAAGAACTCAATGACCATATACTCTGGGCATTAAGAAAAAGATCCCCACTTAAGTTTCCCATAATTAATAATCAGAAGTAATATGGTTTAGTGTCTCTCTGATCCTGCATAAAAATCTAAAACTGAAGACCTTTAATTACAGTTAAAAACTTCTGAGTTGCATTGCCTGGGGATTCGATTGAAAATCTTTGCATATAGAGCAGTACTTTTGAGCACATTTTGCAACAGCGATGGTGTAATACTGAATTTGCTTTGACGGTTTCCCACTGCCTTACTATCACATTACGTGGAACGAATCATCATGATTTTGATACAAAACATTATTGGAAGTTTTTTTTTGTCAGTCATAAGACGGATGATTACGTAAGAGTTGAGAAATCGATTTACTGCACAGCAAACTTGTGTGGGACTGAGATAAACTATCATAACTTTTTCAAACTGTGTGATCGTATTTTAGTCAGAATCTTACAAGACGTGTTGACTGTTCTCAGTTGTGCTGTTGGGTATTTGTACACTTAATGGCTTCATGCTAGTAAAGGCAACGTTGTTTTTGGGCGAGGAGATCAGAGGTCAGAGGACAGAGCTGACAGAGTACTTAATCGTTAGATTTATCATCTATTAATGGAAACTTAGCATACCATTATTACTTAGTTCCAAACCTAGATGAGAACTTCGAAGTTAAATTCAAAAAGAGGGGTTTCTCATGCTGTAAGGGTACATCACTTTGTCTTGAACTAATCAAGAACGCCTTAACGGACAAAACGGGTAATCAATCTCGATGGAATGCCAATTATAATTTCACTTTCTCGCAGTGAGAGAATAAACAGTCGTTGGACTTCATCGATCAAATGGATACGTAAAACAACTTACGATTTCCAATAGTCCAATGAAACTAGATAGTAACATACTTGGTAACATAATTTACCATGATTAAAAACTAATGATGCCTTGATATCGTCTGGGAAATGTAATGTGGAAGATCTTTGAAAAGAAACAAGACGTTGAAATGATTATTTCCCTAAAGTTTAAATCAAAATTAAAGAAGTTGAATGTCTGCAGGACAGAATCAATCTAAATTTACTGACTCCCATACTGATTTACCTACTGTGTGGATATTTTCATGTTCCTTTTTACCCATCTACCCAAGTGATCTATTTTATGATCATAGAACGTTCCTGTGAGTACAATTCAAAATCCATTTGAAGAATTTCTTTAACTTGGACTTGGTATTGTTTCTTGTTAAAATATCGATGTATTGCCATTTCTCTTATCTCCTTCAGTCAAGCTCTACAAAGCGCTGACCATGTACGCCGGGCATAAAGAAACAGATCCCCCACTTACTATTTTTAATAATCAGGCCCCAGTTGTTCAAACGCTGGATAGCGCTATCCAGCGGATAAATCATTATCCAGCGGATCAACACTATCAAAACCAATTGAGTTATCCAGTGGATAGTGATTTATCCGGTGGATAGCGCTATCCATCGTTTGAACAACTGGGGCCAGAAGTATATGGTTTAGTGTCTCTCTGATCGTGCAATAAAAATCTAAAACTGGAGGCCATTATTGTTAAACACTGCTGAGTTGCATTGCCTGTGGATTCGATTTGAAAATGTTCGCATATAGAGCAGTATTTGCGTCCACTTTGAAACAATCAGTCGATCAATCAACTTTATTTAAAAGACGGTAAATGGCTCAGCAAGCTGGTTTGGTTTGTAATGCAGAATTTGCTTCGACGGTTTCGCACTGCCCTACAGTATCACATTATGTGAAACGAATCATCATGACTTTGATACAGAACATTATTGGATGTATTTTTTTGTCATTCATAAGAGGGATGATTACGTAAGAGTTGAGAAAGCATTTTACTGCATAGCAAAGTTGTGTGGGACTGAGATAAAGCATCAAAACTTTTTCAAACTGTGTGATTGTATTTTAGTTCGTATCAAGACATGTTGACTGTTCTCCGGTTGTGCTGTTGACTATTTGCACACTAATTGGCTTCATGCTGGTTCAAAAAGCTTAAGCTGTTTGTGGACGGTGAGATCAGAGGTCAGAGGACAGAGTAATAATGCGATTTATCTTCGGCTATTAACGAAAACTAAGCGTATAATTATTACTTGATTCCAAAGCTTTCATAAATAAGGGGCTAGCGCTTCTCATGCTGTACATTTAATTTGTCTTGAACTAATCAAAAGGCGGGTAATCAATCTCGATGGAATGCCAATTATAATTTCATTTTCTCCCAGGGAAACTGTTCCTAATTTTCTTGAGAATAAACAGTTGTTGGACTTGCACTAATGGAAATCGTAAGTTGCTTTAAGTATTCATTTGATCGATGATTGAAACTAGATAATAACATACTTGGTAACATAATGTACCGTGATTAAAAACCATTGATGTATTGATATAGTCTGATAAATGAAATGTGGAAGATCTTTGAAAAGAAAGAAGACGTTGAACTGATTATTTCTATAAACTTTTAATCAAAATTAAAGAACTTGGAAAATTTTCCATTTTCCCAAATTGCTCCACTTTTTGCGGACTCTCGATTCACGATAGGGTAAATATAGTAATTTGAAGCCCAATTCTTTTTTCCACTGGCGGATTAAAAGCGATTATTTGACGTGTCTATGACTGTCTAATGTTTTAAAGGACTGCCGTCAAGAGTTTAGAAAGATTCAACAACAACTGAAAGGGGCTGAAGTAGCTGGAGTCTCGTATGTGTTGGGGTCGAGCAATCCCATTAGTTGTGTAAAATTGACCCTGTTCACTGAAGCACTGCACTAACTGGTAGTACAGCCATCTACAAGGCAAACGTTTTCCAACTTTTAACTCATTAACCTGGAATTTTTTTCAGGCCTCATTGAACTGCTCAAACTTAACTGCTGAATAAGATGCGATGATCACGTTCACTTAGAATTACACAATCGCGGTTCAAATGTATGAGTGTTATGATTATATTCTTCATCACGCATGAACCAATTAGGACCGCGATTTCCACGTTACGATTTTTGGCGCATGCGACAAGCTTACGACGGGCCTTTGACATGACTTACGATTTTCCCAGCGTTTTAAAACATGTTTAAAAATGCTACGACATTTTTGCTGACGTACACGGTAATGGTAAACGAGTCACGGTAGGCCTGTCGCAAACTTGACGCATGCGTCAAAAAACCGTTCCGTGGAAATCGACCTTTACGGGATACAATGCGAATATGGCTTTATAGCTCAGTTGGCAGAGCAGTGCAGGGCAATCGCACGGTCCGGTTCTAGCCCCGTTGAAACCCGGATTTTTGCAAATGCTCAAGTTCCTTCTCTTTCACATAGAAATACCTCACTAAGTCATGCAGATCGTGTGGATATCATCATGTGGACATGCACTAAGAGGCGTTTCCCTGCAGTACATGGAAAGAACCAATGAGTTTTAAAATCGTAATTTGATCACTCCAATTCTGAGTCAAGGGGGAACTTCAGGGAAGAAGGATCATATGCCAAAATTTAGTTTCACAAGGTTCTGTTCTCTTCAAAGACGAAATTTCTTGAAAATCTTTTGAAAATAATAGCTAGTGGTGTTTTGCGTGGCCCTAAAGGATCCTCTCGGTGTGATGAAGGACTTTATTAGGAACTAAGAGCAGATATACATAAACGGCTGGCCATGTAATAAAAGAAGATTCAAACCCATTCACAATGAGGAACGTGGCACGCCCATTTTATTCATGTCTTGGAAAAAAAAGTATCAGTAAAATCCAGAGCACTTTTTCAGTTGTTAACGGACCGTAAAAAAGAGACTGAAGTGCATATGCGTGCACTGACATTATTATCAAATTGGAGATGGATGCCAACCTTTAAAAGTCGGACCATCATTTTTAAATTCCTCCTTTATGAATTTAAGAATGAGATAAATGGTGTGATGACTTGTAAATAGATAAATTTATACACATAATAATGTGATACATAATTTTTTTTATTTCTTTAAAGAACCACTGGACATCAATCTTAAGTCAGCTGAACCTAAACTGAGCTCTACTAAAAAAGAAAATAACGGAACAACATATCGGTACATTCATCATTCTGTAAGATTAAAAGCAGATGCAGATGCGTTAAATCAGTGCGCTTGCCTGAAATCGCGTGTAATATTGTGTGCTAATTATTTTGTATTTTTGTAGCATCAGCAAGGTACGTTTCATGGTTCGGAATTGAGCATAGAAGAAATCAGAAGAAAACGTTGTCAGTTGCATCCCAGCAAAGAAGGGAGTGTTCTGAGTTCCACTGCCAAATCAGTGTGAAAACAAATTTTTCATTATTTCCAACTTGACTTGGTTTATCTCATCTCATTCCGTTTCAGTGTCCAATAATAGTAAAAGTCATGTAACTATGATCTCGAAATTGGGATAAAACTGATTTTGTCAACATTTGGGAGGTCATCCAGTATCGGAAAAATTGCCATTGATCAAATTCCCGTCAAGACCTTAAAATTTTGATATTTCATTTCACGTCGTTGTGTCGCATATGACTCTGAGGAGTACCTTCGTTAAACACTTCATAAAACGTGTAGAGCCATATATTTATCGGTATTTCATCGTTCTGGGCAAAACATGGTCTTCCTTTTCGGTTCATATTCAAAGGAATTGTCTGCCAAGAGAGTTAAATAACTCAACTGTGTGCCAACTTGATTAAAAAGGAGGAGAAAAATATTTTTTTACCTGTCATGGTAGCACTTTGGACCAGCCACGAAGTATGAAAGATTTGGACGACGAGAACCAGAGAGAAGGTATATCGCAGATATGCCATTGTGGTTTGGTGTGGTAAGTTGGAAAGCAGAGGATGACTGACTGATTTCTCAGAACCTCAGTTCTTCATATACCTTTTTTTAATGGCTTATTTCATTTACTCCAAACCATTTACGGTTATATTATGTAAAATATTTTCCAGAACCTTCCTCATAACTAAAGTACTTCCTTTGTATTTGACATTTGGCTTGGACATTTTTGGCATTATTTGTGATTTAAACTTATAACTTGCTTCGGATAACCTTTAAATTTATTTGCAGATTTTTTGCCAGAGGCATATGATCTCGACATAAGTTTTTTCCACCTTTCTTCATTTTAATACGGTTTTTTGAATGCTTATGTATTGCTCTTTGTTTGTATTTTTTCTTTGTTAAAGCGGTAATTGATTTCCTTTCTATGTTATCCAATCATTCATTTAGTACGCTTTGTCTTTGATTGTACATATGTTTATTATG
>OX421449.1:7906188-7913688 GCA_949126865.1 Montipora capitata | reverse complement strand
AAGCAGGGGTCCGAATTTCGGACCCTTGCTTTTCGCCTCTTCTGAAATAGTGGAAAAAATATTTTATCTCTGCTCAGAAAGCAGGGGTCCGAATTTCGGACCCTTTCTTTTCAATCTGCTGAAATAGAAACTGTAATAATGATTATCGTACTATTATACGTGGAGGAGGATCCCAGTGTAGCCCTTGGGATATGTCAATTTCACTTGAGTTATTTTTAGATGTCACGAAAATGGAAGTCTGGTTCCCGAGACGACAGCAAAATTAGAAAATTCAAAATGGCGTTCCGAGTGGGATAGCGCGGTTTGTTCAACGAAAACGAGTTTCGGAAGCAAAGAGATTGGTTTATCTTGCCCCAAATCCTGGAAAACCATCACACAATGCCAGATATATCCTTAATACTTGCGGACGTCTCGGGAAACAGACTTCCGATGATCGATGCGACTTCCATAAATTTGCAAAAACATCTTCACTGGATATTCATCAGTTTGTACGTGTTAAGTCATTGTTCCTGAGATGACTGTTTGTTCGTATCCTTGTAAGCCTTCTTCAAATAAGACTTCATTCCTGGTAGAAGCTTTCAGTTTGAACTATCATCCAACGTAAATCCGAAACATATGATGCAACTTTTTGGTAGTTGCTGTGACCATAGCCGGCTTTCATCCCCACTACGTGCGGGAAGCGTGTAAGGTATCCATTCCTTATTTTAATGTCCCTTCCAGTAACAGATGGCAAACCCAGCCTCTTTAACTTCAAAGACCTTTCCGGTGACAGGAGTCCTGCGATAGTTTTCGAGCTTCACTGCAACGAAATCTCCTTCTTTCAAAAGGTTGACGTCAGCGACTTCTTGCACATAGGTTCTAAACTTCCTGTGGTTTCCTTATTCTCTCTCTTTTTCTGTCTGAAAATAAAGTTGCAGCTTTCGATGAACTGAACTGAACTCAGGACTTACAAGGATCAAAAACGACACTAACCAATTTGACTGTCTGATTAAACCGGTATACATGTCACAGTAATTCCTAAGCAACAAAATGTGGTCTGTGTCATTAATTTTCTTGTACATTATGTTTTTTTATACATCTTTGCTTTAAAGGTTTCAACTTCTAGTTCATTTTTAATGATAAACTCATCAATTCTAGCATAGTTGCTGTCATTAGAAGCAGACTCTCGATGTTTTCTACTTTCCAAATGCACATTCAACTGAGTCACGTAACTCTCATTATCCAATTTTTCTGTTTTGACAGTTTTTCACTGAATGGCGTCCTTTGGAATTCGAAGTGTTTGGATAATCAAATGGACAGCCCCCAAGCTCTGATTCAAAATTTATGAAAGGAAATTTTTTAAACTCCTTGTAACAAGGTCGATAAAGTCCAGACGTATCTTCCACTTTTGTAAATGGGTGTTTCAGTTTCCTGACAAGCATGTCTGTGGCCTGACTTGCATCAATGTTTAAATATTTATGAAATTGACTGATTAATCGAGAGACATACTCGTATTCCACCGTCTGGCTATTTCAGTAACACAACTTAACCCTTTAACTTCCTTTGTCTGTGATTTTCTAACCATAGTCACGGATCTTGACTGATGTGTAACAGGCGTTATACTTGGCAACAACCTAATTCTTTTTTTTTTTGCCTGCTTTTGTCACTATAAAATCAACCCTTTTACTCAAAAACGTTACTACATGTCCACCGAGGTGAGTTAACTGGGAAAACAAAGATTCTTGGTCATTGCTCTCGTCACATTCCAGGTAAAAAATCTTCTTATTCATCCAGTTTATGCCTTCCATGGATTCTGGAATTTAGTATAAATGGGCATCGAAGTAAATATGAAATACCAAAGGCTAGAAAGCTGATACTAAGTGCTTTATTTACCGGTTTATCATTTACTTACTTCCTACGTGAGGAAAAAAAAAACTATATTTTCTGGCGCTTGTCCACCCCGCACTTGCCCCGAGTTGCGCATCCTGTTAGATTACTTGTCAGCTACACTATTGATGAAAAGTTGCGAAAGAATTTGGGAAGTTTGTTCGCCTATTAAAACCACCGCGGATGAATCTGGATAATCAATATATTGTAACAATTTTTACCTTGGTTTGAGACGGACGAGGCAAGGAAATATCCAGTAATTTGCCGTTTGTCTCTTTGGCGGGGTAGGACATTCTGCTCAGGCACAGTAGAAGATGATTAAATTAGAGAAGCAGCCTACAATGCAGTCTTATTTCGTACACCGCATGTTGTTGCACTATTTTCTCTCGCAAAAACCCGTTGCATCAATTTTCAACAAAAGGAAACCAAATAAATTGACTTCACTGTAAAGTAAAAGCAATTGAAACTTCCGATTGGTTTGAAATTAGTTCAGTTTCAGGGCGAGTTAATTTTGTCGGAAACAGATGGCGGATATCCGTCCCGCATTTGCTGGTTGCTTTCGGAACATCCAACACAATTGCTATTGGAATGCTCGACAGATATGCTTCGAATATTTGGGGTTTTCCGTTTTTCATTGATGCGAAAATAACTACTTTAGCGTCGCTTTTGACCTTTTTCTTAACCTGGTTAAATAAAGGCTACGTAACAGGCGAATCGTGAACGGTTAAAAACCCTTTCTACGTAAATCGGCAAATGCAAAGAATACGCACTTTTTACATCTCAGGACAGAAAGCTCAGCACCAAAAAAAAAGTGATTGTGAATGGCTAATATGTTGACAATAATTTAACTCACGTGTAATAGGAGAAGACATTTCTCCCTGACATCACTCCCTGAAATTAGACGATAGGAACATCTGTTAGTTATTTTATTCGGGTCTTGTTTCTAATTTTAAGTAACATGTTTAAACTTTTTTCGGTGCATCGGTTCAAAGAAGACACCAAAAAAAATTGCTGTAATGGTGGTCATTTGAAAATGAAGATTCACCAGCCTTGATTTGAAACAGGTGATGCGTGCGAAATATTTGACAAATAAGCTCAGGGAAATACGTCTTCCCTTTTTGCAAAGGTTTAGGAAATGCACAGCATCTAAGATTATATTGCATCGGCATATTTTCTTAACCATACCTAGCCGTTGGAGCTGTTGCATAAGTTTATTCCGAGGAGAAATACTAATGGCCTACCGAGAGACATACCGGGATGTAAAGAGAACCTTGAAGAATCACTGGTATTATCAAATCCTATCGCATGAATCTCTGGAAAACAGAAATACTAATGTTAAAAACTTGGAGTTTTCTAGGACGTTAATTTTTATTTTACATGCCTGATCCCTTTATTTTTCTTCCTTTTTTTTTTTTTCTTTTCTTTGTGATCTATTTTTGGGGAAAAAAATTTTGTGGGGAAAGCCAAGAGTTTTGTCGCTTATTAAAGTGGGAAAAAGTGGTCAAGGCCGACGCCACCCTCAGGCTAACCGCAAGCGGCCTATCAGATTCTTTGCGTGGGAGAACGGAACAGTAAATTTATACAGTAGACTGCGAGCAGTCTCTCTTTTAAACTTTTGCTCTAGAATTATAGAATCGTTGAAACGAACGCGTACGTTGAACTTTCAATGGCTGAAGCAGCGGGTCTCAAATACGCGCTCTAAAAAACGCCCACGGTATTTGCGACCCGCAGTTTCAGCCATTTTGAACTGTTCGTTCGTTTCAAACAAATTCAAAGATTTAGTGCAAAAGAGAGCCTGCTCGCAGTCCAGTTAAGTTAAAATAGGGCCGTTTCAATCTCATTATTCTTGCAACGTTAATGGTATTGTTGTACTGCTGAAATAAAATATATTTCATACATTTAAAGCTACAGTTTATGCAAAATTTTGGGAGCTGATATAGAAGTGATTAATAAGAAGCGAATGTTTCAGGGACGCTTTCTAAGCGGAAGACCCAGTTTCACCAGAGGGAAAAAGATATTCATTGGAAGGACTTTGTGTAGTCCTTTGTCATCTTTCTTTTTGGCTGTAATGCATCTTAACTTGTAAAACGTTAGGCGAACGCTCACTTCCGGCTACCATTTGCTCCTCAAGTGAATTTAAAACAAAAGCAATACAGTAAGAGAGGAATGAACTCCTTACACACATACCGAGCTGCGATGATGGTATTGATGAATCTCTGGAATCAAAGTCATCGAATCCAACGCCATGCTCAAGTTCTGATTTTTGTTTGAACGGGGATGGGAACGAGCTTCTGGTGTCCGAGTCTTCATCCATGTTGAGACCTTACTGCAGAAAGGACTTCTCTTTGTGTAGCGCTATTCAGTGGTTTTATCTTAGCACTTTTGGCGGCATTGCAACGGTTACAAATTTATTCAAATGCCGTTTCTTCGTCCACCCCTAGCCGTTGGCATCTGTCCAGCCCACCGGAAACTCTAAATTTGATTAGTTCCGCGGGCTCCGCGGTTTTCAGACCGCAGTGTCTGTTTGCTCACTGAGATATGAAAAAAATCTTGTTTGCGGCGTTCGATAAAACGTCCCCGCTCCAGATAATTGATTTGGTTATTTTTATGACTGTTTTCTTGTCATACTGAAGAGAGGGAACTCTTGTCATTGCTTGTGATAAAGTCGAACCTATTCTTTGTATTTAATTTTTCACAATCATTAAAGTATATTAAAGTACAATATCAGTTATTAGTCAAATACGGATTTGCTTTGGAACAGAAAAATTATTGTGTAACAGGAGAAGTACAGTCATGTTTGGAATGACACTACGTAACAATGACAATGAACTATTCTTGAGCGACGCCAATTCATAGAGCAGGGTTCACACTTGGCAAGTGACAGATCGGTTTGCTCGGCACAAGAACAAGTCGTGAGAAAAAAATGACTAACACCTCTCTGTGGTCCATAAAAGTCGAAAATGGACAAGTTTTCATTTACCTCGGAAAAGAGAAACTGAAAATGCATCAAGTATATCGAAGGGTATTTAGTGTAAAAAAGTCTCTTTATAAAGGGAAGGATTCCCTGCTGGTAAGAACGAATCTTTTCATTTGGCTTATTAATTTTTTTCTATCTACGATGGATAAGACGAAGCGGTCTGACTCTCGCTTTATACGTTATGTTTTTGCAGTTCAAATTCGAACCTTGCCCAAATGGAACTCATACTAAGTGCCATTTGAAAGTTAAATATTGCGACCCATATGCTAGTGATGGCATCTTTAGAGATTACGAGCGTAGTTAACGAGCGTGAGAATGAAGAACACGACACTTCCACGGACAAAACTTCACAGAGAGACTCAACCTTTGATTCCAGTCTGGATAGAACAGATCTGGAGATCACTCATATCAGCTCATCAGGTATGTAAAACGCTAAGATACGAGGAATTTTGTACGTGACACTTGCTCTCAATCGTTCTCCTGGAGGGGTGGCGATCTTGATCATTCCGAGTATTAATTATAATTATTCATTATTGGGTTTGAGGTTGTGTCGTTTATATCGTTTACTTCTACGTATTTCAAAGGTGCTAGCTAGCAGATATAACAAATCGTCCCAATATGAAGGGTAACAAATCTAAAATATTGTCATGCGGTATGCTTTAATTTTAATTATTTCTGTTTCGACCCACAACTTTGGCAGGCCTCAGTTAAAGATTTTACCTTTAAATTCTGTTTGTCGGTGATAGTCGATACTTTGGGAGTGACTACGTTCAGAATGTTCGTATGGTTATCAAAAGAAATAGCCCACAAAAGCAGTCTGGAATTTGTCACTGTTATTTCAGCCCCAATTTTGAGACAATGTTTGTTTCGCGGTTGACTCAAAAAACCGCCGCCGAAGACTCGCCCACGACCTTGGGGTAACTATTAGTTATCAGGTGTCGATGGAACGACTAATAGAAATGTGAGAACTGAAGAAGATTCCTGCACCAGCAATGGGCGAATCCAAAAGAAATCATTCAAAGCAAAAATCTCCCACAATTTGTTATTAAAACAGTTTGCTTCTTTTTTTTTTTTGAGTTAACAATAATTGATATGATCAGCATTGTAATAAAGACGATCCGAAATTTTGTTTTATTTCAGATTCTCTTCTGCTTGCGAAGTCTACCTTGGCCTATGTCGTCGGCCTCTTCCACATTTCAAGGAAGATTGTAATCGAACATCTCACTTTTGCTGCTGGAGAAGCAAGAGATGGGTTCTGTCAGGTGGCATTCGACCACAAGAATGTAAAAATACCGACCGCCGCCTGCGACTGGATCGTCAGACACTTCAGTCGAGCTGGCGATTACGTCGTTGACCTCTTTTGAAAAAATGCTACTGCAGTAATTGCAAGCATGAAAAATTCCAGGCATGGAATATATTTTGATAAAATGGAGGACCAGGAGACCATACGTTGTGAATTGGCGTCCCAAGTACAACCGCGTGATAAAGCTAGGGACATTTAGGGAAATCATAATTATAAAAGCCAACGCAACAAAATTATGTATATTATAACTATAACAATATATATTATGAAATATATTCCATGCTTGGAGTTTTGTCTTTACCTCGGTGTGAGAAGTTGTAAAACTCACGAATGACGTAAAACAAAGAAAGCCGAGGCAAAAAGTTGAAAACAACGGAGTTCAACAAAACAAAAGCACATAAAACAAAGAAAACCTGGTCAGGTCCTTACACCTACGTAAACCCGGAATTTTTCATGCTTGCGTTTGATGTTTTCTCAATTTTAAAATACAGTAGAATTTTATTCTTGGTGTTTTTGAGATCCGTAGTCTGTAAAATCTCTAAATTCAAAGTAATTGAGTGACGAAAATATAAATTCTGTTACAAATTTGTTCAGAAATTATGATGTTACATCAAAAAGTATGACTCGTTTTAATCTGGATTATTATTCTCTTTATGTTAAACTATGGGCAAAATTCGTACTCATATTTTCGTACTCATTTTCGAGAACCTTTGTGAATCCAAATGGTAACGCAAGATTCCGAGTTTCGGAGCTCCATATTTAAGAATCTCGCAATTTTAACCAACAGTTTGTTAGCCCTGTTCATTCACTTAAAAAAAAAAGGGTACGAACTTCGAGGAGGTGTTGCATGCTAAAAAACCTATACATTACAATTTATTTATTAGAATTTTAGATACACAGAAGCAAGGGTCCGAATTTCGGACCCCTGGACTTCTAAATTTTACATTTTCATGTTTAACGATAGTTTTTAACTTATTTTCATTCACTTAAAGCAAGGGTCCGAATTTCGGACCCCTAGACTTGTAAGTCTTCATTTTCAACGATCGTGTTTTTTTTTTTAACTTCTTTTCACTTAATCGAAGAAAGGGTCCGAATTTCGGACCCCTGGACTTGTTAATCTTAAGATAAATGTTCAAAGATAGCTTTTTACTTGTGTATTCATTCACTTAAAGCAAGGGTCCGAATTTCGGACCCCTAGATTAATTAAGAGCTGTTCTGTTTTAGAAAACTTATTTCAATTTCAGATTAAAAGAACCAAGGGTCCGAATTTCGGACCCCTGGATTTAGAATAACCTTTTTTTTAAAGGTTAACATGATTCTTAATCACTCAGGTCATTGATTTTTGAGGACAATA
>OX421449.1:7886188-7898688 GCA_949126865.1 Montipora capitata | reverse complement strand
CCGAAACGGCGAGGCTCCGAAGATTCTACATACAGATACTGACCTGTGAAAAAACAAAAAAGACGCGTCAGCTTGGTAACCGGCGTAAAAGGCAAAGTGAAAAAAAAGTGGGCGAACCACATTTTTACTCAAATATTAAAAGAATGGACGGATTGTTAAAAGACAGCGCTTTCGGCTTCTTTTAGCGCTTGTCATTTGAAGGCTCGTTATATATTGGGACGTATGGAACGAAAAATTTGCCGGGAACAGAAAAGTTACCAAGTTGAGAAAGTTCTATTTCTTCTGAGCCATCTTTTATCAAATCTTCGTAATCCTAAGACCTCTTTCGGATGGCATGTAATATTTTCTGCCAAGCTGAAAGAATTTTAGGATAATCTAATGAAAAGAGATAGTTGTCAAAACAAACCATGGAAGTTTTCTCAGAAATAACTTTCTTGAAAATATACCATGCTAGAAAAAAACCATTATATAAAATAACAGACCCATTCCCATGTAGCCAGCTGTTGGTCCAGTTTGCTCACTAGGCGTCGCTCCTTCTATAAGCTGCCAGTCAAAATTATCGTTTTGGTCGTTTATCCATTCACAAAATCCTCGTTCGAAACTGCAGTTTCCTAAAAAGGAAAATTTGTTTATTTAGCTTTAAAATATAAGGCATTGAAGTCTACCATCAGGAAAGATCTACCAGAAGGATATGCCTTTTGTTCCATCAAAGATTCTTCAGAAGGTGGCAGAGATTACCTAAAAGTCAAATGTGTACTCATGAAATCGAATTACTAGAAATGTTGCCCTATAAATGCTTAGCAGACTGTCAACCTTTGTGCCTGTTCGCACACTGAACTATTACGTTAACCTGATTTATCATTGAAGTGTGCTTTAACTGTAAAGCTACAGGAATGATGAGGGACGTGGCTTAGGCACCTGGAGACAGGATTACAAGTTCTTTTTTTTTCCTTTCCTGTTCATGAAAGAAATTTAACTCACCAACTCGACCTGCGTCAAATGTTCTATGTCTCAGTTGGCAGCATGTTCCCTTACCAAAGTAGATGTCGTCTATCGCAATATCAGACTGATAGGACGAACCAGTGATACCCTCGAATATTATCTGTAAATTGATAGCAAAATCTCTTAGATATACATGCTCTGAATTAAGCATTGCGTTTACTTGAAAGGAAATGAAGAAGCTCGCCGTTTTACATTCGCCGTTTTATGTAAAGACTATACCAAATGTCTCTTAAACGCGGCGCCATTTAACCTTGTCATACAAGATGCCTATACAGTAAAGTTTTTCCTCAGAGTATAGGCCAATGTGTTGCCCTCTTTGATTGAAACAATGTTTTCCGTATGGAAATCAAAAAAGAAGCTCTTCACCTGGTGTTTTTTTGGCTGATAATAACGAGGTGGGGGTAGGGGTAGGGAGTGGGTTTTCGTGGCTAGGTAGTGCGCGTGCGTAAAGGTGTTTGAGGTTGAAGTGTCTCAACAATTTTGTGTAAGCTTAGTTGCAGGCGGTGGCTTGCATCAAAGCTTCCCCGTTAAATTCGATGATGAACTTTTATCACTCTTTGCAGATTTTGCATCATTCCGACCAATCACGATTGACCAAAATTGCAGGGGCTTTGAATCCAGCGCAAAAATACAAATCTCAGCACTACTTGCCAGACAGAAGGCTACTAGTGACAGAAGACTGATATTTATTTAAGTAACATTTCTTATTCGTACCTGATAACAAGCCCCTCCAATATCAACTACCGCTTCGTGCCACTCCGTGCCCTGGTTTCCTGACAATGTCCATATGAGATCGTCATTCTTCATTCCTTCTCTTTTGTACACATTTAAATATCCCATGTACCGTCCATACATAGTATAATAAAACTGTAAGCACATACTACCACATACGCGTGGTCCCATAAGCAGAGCTTTGTGTCCTCGCATTTGAGGCTCAGAGGCCTCCGTGTAGATGTAGCCTCCTAACGAACATAAATAGACGAGAACGTCACAAATTTGCATATTTAGTGGGCAAAAACAATGTCTTTGCACGCCCTGCACGTGTTTTTTTCACTTTTGTTCATTTCTTTGCCGTCGTCAGCAAAACAACAACGTGAAATAGCTAAATTTGAGGTTTTATGAAGAACGTCAGCACTTGAGGATAAATTTTATTTTCTCCCCTAAATTAAGCGCCGCTCATAACGATTTCATTCCTGAGGAATTGCCACACCTTTGTCATATTAAAAAACTTGAAATAGTCGTGAAGTGATTACAATAGGGAGCTTTTGAGACACGGACGGCAACCGGAAGTCAGCTGTTTTCTCTTTTAACTTGTCTTCACACAACCACATTTACATTTCTAAGTATCTTTTCTCCATTAGAGATGATTAGTATAAAAATCTGGGAGACACCGCTGTCCTGGCTCGCAAAATGTTCTTTTCCGGTTGCCGCCCGCGTCTCAAAAACGCGCGTGCTTAAGCTCCCTAATAATGAGAATAGGGAGCTTACGAAACGCGGACGACGACGGCTACGAGGAATTCATTTAAAAATACAAGTTGGCGTTATTCATATCACTACGAAACTATTTCAGGTCGTTTCGCGTTAAAAATGTATAGTAACTGTCGAAGAATTAAACTGGTATGCGTGGGTTGGAAGCGTAGAGAGAGAACTGAAAATTCATTGTCATGTGCTAACGACCTCCACAGAACCTTGAATTCGGTCATTTCACGTCGTCATTTTGGAGATGACGGCAAAGAAAAATATATGAAAATGTAAAACGCACGTGCAGAGCGTGCAGAGCCATTGTTTTTTCTCACTAAACCTATTGTTTTGTAGCGTCGTCGTTGCCGTCGGCGTCGTCGTTTCGTAAGCTCCTTAATATATGTTTTTAGATGACGTTCTCGTTGCCGTTCCCGTCGTCGTTGCTAAAGCTCCCTAATTCCATGAGCGCGCGTTGGATATGAGTTGGATATAGCCAGTCTCATATCCAACAAGCGCGAATGGAATAATTGTTTTATCAATTCAAATTTAATCTAATTCTGAATGTGTCAGATGTTTTGTCCTTGGAAATTTTGCTTCCCGCACACATTTTTCAGCTTGGTAACACTTGACTAAATCAGTTTCCATATTTGGTCATACGGTATATGAGCTGATAACCAAGATTGAGTGAACCAGTCAAAAAGCTTGAAGAAACTCCATATCCGAGGTCGAAAATTTAATAAAAGGGAACGTCTGTTGTGGTTTAATTTTGTTTTGGGCTTGAAAAGTTCATTTTTTTTTCAAACCAGTTTAAATTTTCTAAACTGGTTTAATTTTTTAGAACACTGCCCATTTAAACATATTTGGATATCTTTCTGTAATTAATTTTATGGAGTATGTATAAAATAAACTAGAGAAATCATTTTAAGATTGTTATGATGGATTGTTGTCTCTGATGCTATCGAAGACAATAATAATTATTGATGTTTAGGCGGGTTAAATGTTCAGCTTAGTGATCAGGGTTAAGCTCTTGATTAGGTATACGCACTTATTTGAAACAGTTATCATTTCAGGAGGTGTATGACAACTGCAGACTGCCTATAAACTACAAATAGCGCTGATAAACAGTGTTTAAGTCTATAAAGCACCCATTTCAAATAGCGCGGAGAAGCAGTATTTAAGGCTAAGCGCCCAGATTTGTGACGGAAGGGTGGGGTAGGATGGAGGTACTGGAGAAGATCTGGGAGGGGTAGGTGAGTAGAAGGGAGTAGAACAAGCCCCTGTTTTCTCACTACACCCCTCCCCCCCCCCCCCCCCAAAAAAAAAAAAAAAGAAAAATCTAGACAGTTATTAAGAAAACAGTTTAAAAATTTAAACTGGTTTGAAAAAAAATGAACCAGAAACAAATTAAACCACACAATACCCTCCAGGTTAATATAGTGCTCAGGTTAATATAGTGCTCAAAAGAACTGTTGCTCTGATGAATGGTGGGGCGAATTCTAACCCCAGGCATTCGTCAGCGGCGCGGGTTGACGAACGGCTTAAACACTCGAAACGATATCTCACAACTCGTTCTTACGAGGGTGGGTGATTAATTTACCTTCACAAATTCGTTTGATTAAACCAAATTTTCCGTGCTGTTGTTGAAACCGACTGATTTTTCGAAAACCTGAGCCCAACTTATCTTTAAAGTCATGAAATCAAGCTGTAAATTGAGGAGACTAGGGGCACCCAGCGACGGTTTTCTGTCAATTGCTTTCAAACGCTGTCCTAAGCTCTTCAGAGTGCTTTTAAAGCTTTGTTGGTTCGTTTTAGGCTGCGCTATGAAATTTTTTTCTGTTCGGTTATTCTATGGGAACTTGAAGCTTTTCGAATTTACTAGGGCATTTTGTTTACTTTACAAAGATCTTATAGGGTCCTTTCCGAACTCATAGCTGGCCTTTTTTCGGTACTCACAAGGACATTTTTGTCGATCGGAAATAAACAGGCATTACCTTTTTCAGATCACGAACGTTCGATGTGAAAATTTCCTAAAGAAAATCCTAGGTGATTAAAGGCCTTCCAAACAGATAATTCAACGAAACGTTCCGTTGGGTGCCCCTGAGAGATGAAACGGATAATATACCAGTTGGGTAAGCTGGTTGCACCCTCGAATGGTACACCATTGATATTCCCTTTTTCATTGGTTACCGTACTTCTGGGTTTACCAAACAGACTTTATCTGAACTGTGCTGGTTTTTGGTGGCCTTTGCCTCTGAAAGAAAGTGTTCGGTACTCATTTAAACCCTGCTCTTTAGTGTTAGAAAGCTGGTGGAAGTGATCAATGTGTTCGTTGGAAATACGAGATCAATGAAGAGATATATTTTCCGACGGTAACTCGGGAATTCTTGGAAAAAAATTTCGAGTGCTCTTAACAAGAGCCTAACCTGTGACTTTACGACACTGTGTACTTAAGAACTTGTGAGAGCCAGGTAATTAAACTAGTTTTGGTGTCAAATATCTTCCTACACTTCTAGAACAGTTTTTGTTGAAATGTGATACTTGCAGGCGGGTTAATCCGGGCCGAAACGTTTAGTTGCCTCAGATGTGCGGTCCCAACCTACAGATCACTACTTCACCGGCTGAATTAAGGACAAGATGACTCAAGACGTACAACACGGAATACCATTTGATAAGCTATAGTACTTGCAATATCAGACCTTTATATCCGGTGTGATCCTCTGACGGTCCAGTGTTCAACGTTCCTGTGCTTCCGCTATTTAGTGTCCAGTCAAATTCATCCCCAAGGGGTAAGTTGATCCATTCACAGAACCCTCCGTCAAAATTGCAGGTTCCTAAATATAAGAAGAGCTTTAGACAAACGTTTCGACTTGCCATACTGGTGACAAATGCAGGTTTGAAGTAACTATTCAGGCTTGGTTTGTGCTATCATTATTTTTTTAACCTTTATTTATTTTTTGAAAAAGACCTATCTATCATTTATTCTGCGTGTCAGACCAAGGAGTTCACCAATGTAAAATGGACAGTGTTTTGGTAGCTTTCCAGGGAGTTTGATTTTCCCATGTAGCGAATTTGTTCATGAAAGTATCGAGCACGCCTACATTTCCACCATAAAAGGTCAAAACTGAGAGCTACTGTGGGGGGTGTGAGGGCATGTAACCCCAGAAAATTGATTTAAGTGAAGTTTTCAGAGATAATCTTTCCAGTATTTAATAGTGGAAAAAAAGCTGTCTAGGCAAGAACGGAGTTTCAGCTTCATCTTACTTTCAGTCGATTGATTAATTAGGTGGTTAAGTACAAAAAAGGAAACTCGAAAATATATTAAATGGCTTGGAAATTACCGGAAATTATGGTTTTGACCTGAAAGGAAAACCTTAGGCAATATTACCCGTTGAAAGCACAGAACCTTCCAGCGAAAACCTAGTTTCTGCTACTTCTTGGCCAGTTAATTAGTGAGTAAATCTTTTGAACCAATCAGAAGTCGCAGAAATTGCACGGTGCTAACGTCGAGCCCGGGAAAACTCGTGCTTGCAAGTGATTGGCTGAATATCGTTACGCGGATATTTTAAAACAATCCCAACGCGTAGCATTGCATTTCGAGGTTGCCTTTGGTTTTGCTTCTGACTGGCTCAGTGATGAGAAACGTGCTCGAGAATTTAAGCCAGTAAAAGAATCTGCGTCATTACGTTCGACACTCAACGGCAAAACAGGCTTATTACTGAAAAAAAAAAAAAAAAGAAAAGAAAAGCTATGCCAAATTTAGTTCATAGTTACCTGGCTCTCCCTTAATTTCATGGTGAACTTTCATGTTTTGAAGTCTAGCGAGGTAGTTGAGGTCTTTTCCATCACAAGTTCCGTTGACAAAGGTTATGTCATCCACTGCGATATCACCCTGATACGATTTGCCAACCCTCGCTGAGAAAATGACCTATGAAAAGTGCTTCCAATCAGTTTAAAACATGTATGATTAGATAAAGGCGAGAACACAACAAAGAAGTCTTTGTCTGCATTAGGAAACCGGGGGCGAAGAAGGAAGGGGTGGGGTGGTCTAATTTCAGCTATGATATGACTTTCTAGAACCAAAACCCATGTAATTGTCCTGACCAATCGAAATCAGTCACAAATAGCCGAAGAACCAATCAGAATTTGAGAATTTGAAATGATCAACTCTTATGTAACTTGCGGAGCATGCGCAAAATGGCACAAGATTGTAACGCGAAGCATGCAAACTTGACCTGAAGCGTAGCAATTGGAAACCACTCTAAAGACGGATGACAATCGCATATGCGTTCTTTACACTTCTATCTAGAAATGCAAGAAATTAGATGCACACCCAGTTTTGATATCCAAAACGAAGTATCCCGTGAAGTTTAAGTATTTGCTATCTGTTTCCAACAACGAGGTGAGTACTGGCGTTATTTTTAGGTTCCGGTAAATGCATCTTTTTGTCTTTACTCGAGAAGTGCACACTTTGTGTGGTAGTTTGCCTGTATTGCTAGAAACGATTGATGTTCAAGTTGAGGAGTGGAGCAAGGGGACACTTTGTGACGCATATTGAACGTGATTTGCATTTATGAACATTTCAAAAAAGTTGAGCATGAATGCCACGAAAAAGGGAAAAACTGTGGGCAACGAATTAACAATGCTTGTCGATGTAATTAGGTGTCTAATTGTAATTGTTTTAAGCGTAGCTGCAGGCAACTGACCTTGAAGTAAGCAGACATCAGTTTAAAAAGTGATTTCGGTTGGAGGGAGTAAACTGCAAGTTGCAGGTTGCAGGTCATTGTTTCACTATACATGAAACAACCCTATCCTTTGCTAATGACTAACATTATGCCTAAATCAAGTGAAGCTATAATCCTCGCAGTTATGAACGCAATTTTTGCAATTGCGTAAAGAAGCCTGAAAAATTCAAGACTTCAACGGGGTTTGAACCCGTGACCTCGCGATACCGGTGCGACGCTCTAATCAACTGAGCTATGAAGCCACTGACGTTGGGAGCTGGTCATTTGTGGGTTCAAATGTTCCCGTGAGGAATGACCCATTTCATATATCATTTCATCGTTGATTATGCCTAAAACTATGCCTTGGATAAAGTTTAAGCCTAAGGTTAGCATTTTTTTTAAGGTTTGGTTATTGCAAAACAATGATCTGCTTCCTGCAACCTGCACTTTATACCCTTTAGAGTTCTAGTTAAGGTCTTGATTAAAGGGTCAATTTGTAACGTAAATCTCATTATGGCGCTATTCCACGTAAAAGAGCTCTCCAACCTAATTGATTCTCCACTGGTGATTCATTCACTAGAGAGTGTTATCCAAAAGTTGTGGCCTGGACGTTTGTACTTACTGTATAGTTCTTGCCAAACACCGTTGCGTTGCTATGTCTCCAGGCATTTCCTTGGTTCTTGTACCGTCCCCATACATAGTTCTCCATTCCATTGTTGAGCTCTCGCACGTAAATTTGTAGGTCCGCAACATCCCTTCCGTACATGTGATAGAAAAATCGCATGCACCTTATGCCTGAAAAAGGGCCGCCAACCATTCGAGCTGTTTCACCAGGATCTCGTGGCCAAGATGTCTCGATGTAAGCATAGTATCCTTGGAGAGAATTTTTTATTGTAATTAAAAGGATCCAAATTTGTCTCCCTTTTTACGAAGGTTTTAATGACGAAACTCTTGGCTAGTGCTATGGAATTAGATAATCTATTTCAAGAACTTCATAGAACGTTGTGTTCTTTAAACGTTTTTAAAGATCTGATTAGTGAATCATTACACAATGGAAGAGGTTATTTTGCAACAAAAACAACCAAATGGAGCTTTCCCGTTTGATCCTCACGGACGTAGCCAGGATTTTTCAAGGGGTGGGGGTCACCCTGTGTCAAACAGAGGGTACTCACCAGATTGAGGCGTTTTCGCCACCTGAATATTGTAGGTTGTTTGCTTAAAAAAAAAAAAAAAAAAGCCTTACAAAAGGGGGTTCACGGGCACCCAAGGACCCCTCCCTAGCTACGTCCTTGATCCTGAACCACGAAACGCCAGCATAAGGCAATGACTATGTACCCATGCGTGTACCTTTTCCTGTTCGGTCTTCGTTTGGACCAGTCTTGCTGCTTGGAGTTTTGCCAGCTCTTCTTATCCAATCGAAATCATCGTCTGTGGTTTCATTTGTCCAATCGCAGAAATCCACATCGAAATTGCATCCACCCGGCACTGTAAAATTCAAAGGGAAAGATCCTTTTTACGCGGGGCTGTGTATGTGACAACTGTAAAATGACAAAGTGGGTCAGCCAACGAAGAATGTTTATCTTCTTGCTGTGGATAGTATCTACCATAATGTAAGACTCGGAAAGCTGAGCTTAGCTGGGGTGAGTTCGGAATAGGTTTTGACGTGACGTGACGTGACGTCATTGCCGCGATGTTGGTGGACGAAAAATAAAAGATCTCTCATTACTGACTACCTTCTTTTTTCGTGCACCAGAAGTCGTACATTTCTCTATTGTTATTGGTGTCTCTAGAGGTTGGTTGAATACCTACTATAAGACTGACAGATATTCCCAGGATTATGCGATAGTGACATCCGCGGTTTACATAATGAACTACGCGAAGTGTCTCATTCGAGCCAAATTCACTTCTCAACTGAGTCGACAAATACTAACCATGTTGTAAACAAATTACGATTCATGAAATTAGAAAATTGACCTAATCGGCTAACTCATTGTTGTACCCAATCCTCTTAAGGGCCGATTTACACGGTACGACTTTGTCGCATGCGACAACGGCTTACGACAGGCCCACGACATGATTTACGATTGTTGTGTACGTCAGAAAAAATGTCGTAGCATTTTAAAACATGTTTTAAAACGCTGCGGCAATCGTAAGTCATGTCGCAGGCCTGTCGTGAGCTTGTCGCATGCGACAAAATCGTATCGTGTAAATCGGCCCTAAATCGGCCCTAACAGTAGCAGTCCTCTGGTGTCGCGGAAGCTGGCTGTGCAAATGAATGCAGTCTGCGCAGGCGCAAATCCCAGTAGTTGTTAAGAGGAGAGAAAAAAGCACGCTTCGAAATGGATTTTCACTGCTTTTTGAAGCTTAACGACGGATAATTCTCCCGGAGAGAAAAAAACAATCCAATGACCGAAATCTCTAAGGTAATTGTGATCGCACCCCCATCCAGAAAAAGTGTCTGAATAATCTGAGTAGTAAGTACCGAAGTCAAAAAGATGACGCGCGGGCGATGTAGAAAACGCGCAAAGCGAGAGAATACGCGCTCTTTTCCCTCAGTTTTACTGTAACGTTGCTGGACTTTTCACACTCGTTTCAGTTTCCATCAAAGACACTCGTCCAAAGGGAATAATATTATTTACATTGAGATTGATTATAAACTGGAGAGAGCCATCACTGAAACGACTGTACATTTGAGCTCCGAACGACAGTATTACTGGATCATCACAACGGATTAGCAGCGAATAAAACATAATTTTTAAACTGAGTTTAAAAGCTTTAAGAAAAGATATAAGCTCTTTTTTGTAAGAACGCCCAATCATGGGGAACGTTTTGAGCCTGAAAACGTTGTTAACATGTTCTTAAAGTTGTGTGGTATACTAAGTTCGACTAAAAGCTAAGATGTTCTTCAGCGGTGTCATGCAATTGGAAAACCACGATTGGTAACGTTAAGTCTGGTTAATCTCAGCCTCAACCATCTTGTAAAAGAGGTGCTTATAAAAAAAGAGTGTAAGTCGAGAAAGTCCAAAAGGAAGATAGAATCTCAGTGTAACAGGCGAATTCTATTAAAAATAACAAGCTTCTTGATATATACCGGCTCTCGTTTCTTTAAAACGAACATGCTTAATGAAGTCTCAGGTTGAAACGAAGGGCCCATTTCGGGTGTCACATTTCCCTTTGTATCTTCGGAAAGGAGAGGTCTTGAGGTTTTGACCAACTTTCACTCTCATTTTGCTACAGTAAAACCCCGCGTATAAAAACCTACTATTTTCCAGCTCAAGGTGAATAGGTTCTTACATATTTGATGCATAAGACAAAATAAGCCGTTTAAGTTCTTAAATAGGTTCTTACTTTTTCAAAGAGTCTGAGTGGTGCAAGGTTGTGAAATTTTAAATACAGTTGTATAACATAGGTGTAATGTGTGTGATGAGAAAATTACTAGATTTTAGAAAAACTACTAAACACTATGAAACAGTGACATTGAAAAATGAAAAGAGTGGTAAATATCCCTTTTTTGAAAGTAAATTTTGCAGTGGAGGAGTACACTTTTATCTCGAACAGTATAAATCACTGCCAAGCCTTCAGTCTTATTTCTCATTCCATAACTCATTACATGCCAACCAAATAAGAACCCTTGCCAAATTTCAAGCCCAATTGGTTCTTATAAGAATAGGTGTCTAAATGGCAAATTTCAAGCTGTAGGTTCTTACTCTACTAGGTTCTTATACGCGGGATTTTCCTGTGGTATTGAAAACATACAATAGAAAAGACCAACGTTTTAAACCAAGCCGATGACAGGTTCAGAAATAACTTTTCTTGCCCAAAGAGGTTTGGGGGTGGTCATAGAAACGGGACCCTGCACAGTTCACTCTCTATGATGGAAAATCCGTTCATCCGCGGGTTAAGCGTGGGTTTTGGGACAGGCCGTTCCTTAACTCGGTCAGGATTGTTAGTTTTACAAATGTTTTAGAGCGAGTTTTAATCGAGTGTCGTAAAACCAAAACCAAAGTAATTATAAAACTTGACGTTTCGTATGCTAGTCAACACACATTTTCAAAAGTGACCGTTACAATTTTGAAAACTATATATTATCACCGCTGTTTGTGTTATTTTCTTAATCAAGCTACGATGGCCTAAGAACAAGAGTTTATACAAAGTAATTACTTTGGCCAATCAAAAAGGACAGAGACAATCCAGTAAACCAATCAAAACTCGAAGTACTTACACGTAGCCGACAGAAAGCGCGGGAAAATGTGCACGCGCGAGCCACGATTGGTTTTGGTTTCACTTCTGATAGGTTGAAAAAGTGGCGCGAGAACTTTGAACCAATCACTGAGTAAAGTAATGCAAAACCAAAGCAATTTGCTAATTTCTTTCGACACTCAATTGAAAACTGCTCTAGTGGTTAAATGATGTATAGGTGATGGGGTGAAGAAAGCAAGTTTCAGCAAGAGATGCTTCGTGCGTGATTTCTTGCAAAAACTTCAATGAACGAACTAAATTAAAAATGAAGGTACTGATTAAAACGTCCGGGATCTTTCATCTTATGTCTGTGGTAACACTATACCGGTTTGAATTTGGGACTCGAAAATTAATCAAAAAGACGTTTAACCTCGTCAGTCACTACTGAGAACTCCTAAAAAGCAATAACCAATAGAAGACAAATAATAAATTGACTTGTCTTGGAAAGACTGAGTGGTAAAATGAATCCTAATTAAAGATACACGGACGGTGCTCTATGGCTACTGTAAAGGGTACTTAAAGAAAGAGCTAAACTGCTGAAATGTACCCGGCCACTTATTTGCTAATGGATAGGGTGTATTGTTGTATGCCTTGTTCTTCAAACGATGCCGCTACAAGAACGCAAGAGTTCCTGGGTATTCCAAATGGAGCACAATCATAAAAGGCCTGATGCCATTGGAAACTTATGCCCGTTCGATTTGAATTACAAATGCACTTAAATTGGTTTTAACTTAACTAATGACGATCAACAGAAGGTCAGGTGAATATTTAAGGCCAGCCAAAAAAAATGGATGTACTAAATCCGTTCTAATTGAATCAATCCTGGAACAAGAATGCCGCAGTGGCGAGAGCACTCGCCTCCCACCAATGTGACGCGATTCCCAAATTTAATGTCACATGTGGGTCGAGTTTGTTCGTTCTCTACTCTGCTCCGAGAGGTTTCAGTGTCTCTGGGTACTCCCCTCTCCTCCAAACAACCAATCAACTATTTGATATGAGTTGATTTAATATGATTTGATTTCTGCACAGTGCCCGTGTAACATATGGCTCGTTTTTAGTGTCAAAATTCAAACATGT
>OX421449.1:7881188-7883688 GCA_949126865.1 Montipora capitata | reverse complement strand
TTTTGCTTCTATTATATTCACTGGCACTAACCCGCCATCCAGATTACAATTGCGCGAGGTAATTTTCTTCTTTTAATTGTACCACTTAGCATTGTTTTCCCTATTTAACCATCAAAGTCCAAGGGGGTCAGGCAAGTGCTCTCACGACTTCGCCAGTCCTGTGTCAGGCTGTAAAGCAATGTGAAGCATAAGTTTCCAGTACTCAGTTCTCTTGAACGAGTTTGCCAGTTACGGTGTTTTTCTGCTGTCTGATTGCTCTTGAACGTTTGGTCCCTCAGATATGGCCCACATTTGAGACAATTCACATGTGGCACTGAAATTTGCTGAATCAATAAACGTAGCTATTGTAGTTCCCTGTTTCCAGCGCTTACATCGAAAATATTTTCTATTCCACTCACAAGCAGCCCAAGCTCGATATATGATTTATAGACTTTTTATGCGAAAAGTTACTTTGAGCTTATAAATGCTAAAATAAGCTGTAAATGTGGAAAAACCTTCACTTACCTCTACGTACAGTTGTTCTCGTCTTTTCTGTGCAATCGGAGGGCAAACAAACTACCCAGCTCATCAGCTAGATGAGTGGCTACGACCGTTATAGCTTGATGGCGATCCTATTTCATTCTGCGCTCTCATTGGACAATTTGAAACACTTGACCAATGAGAGTGCAAAATGTAATATGATACCCATAGCCATAACGGCCGTAGCCACACATCTAGCTGAGCGCATGGAAAGATTATAGAAAGCCGAACATTATTTGGAATTTATACGCCAAAAATCGCAGTGTGGACCCGGAGTGGAGTTGATGTGATAGGAAATTTATCTGTGGTGTTTTTATGGCGATTCGGACCGTTGCTTTGTGATGCGAGACCAATTTGTGGGAAGAGCTCGCCGCGAGTAACCAGCCTTTCTTCTCTGTATGACGGGAAATGACTAACAACATCGTAAGAATTTGCAACCCACAAACCTGTCTAAAAGGGACACAGTTTGCTCTCCAATTGCACAGAAAAGACGTGCCAACTGTACGTAAAGCTAAGTGAAGTTCATTTCTACATTTACAGCTTATTTTAGCATTCATAAGCTCAAAGTCTATTTCCCCATAAAGTCTATAAATCGTATTCCCAGCTTGGGCTTCCTGTGTTCCACTGAGCGCAACGATTAAGAATTCATGAATGATCCTCTATTTGTACAGTTTTGAAGTAAATACAAGCAAACCCATCCCCAAATGAACCCTAGCCTAAATAATATTATTACTATAGATGATTTTCTCGTGTAAATTGAAGGGGGTCGATTTGGCCAATTTAGAACAGGTAAGTGCAGTCGTAGTGGTTATTTATTGTAACCACAGGTATCCACTAGAGAAAGAAAAGCCCGATGTCCATTTTTTGGCGGACTTTCTCAATTGGTACTAGACGAATCACTTTCTCAAAGAAGCTACGGCAACATAAATCAGTTATAACTCAACGAACGCAAGCCAGAAATTTTTCTTCATAAGAAAATTTGAATTTTCAAAGATATAGTTCAAACAAGGGCTTATGATAGCGGGGGATGGGAGGGGGGGGGGGGGTATTTATGAAAAATCCCGAGGATTTACGACTAGCAGCTTACTCGCCTAGTTTCGTAAGATTTTTCGGTTGTCGTTTGAGAAGATATGACTTAAAAGGAACAATTCATACTGCTTTTCTTGGCATTATCTGTAACTCCAAGCTCTCTCGTCTTGTGATTGTGCGAAAATGAACAAGGCAAATATTGGCAGAAGAAAACGTTTTATTAGATTGCTTAGCAATTTCTCTTGAAACTGAGTCCTGAACACTGAAATGGGTTAGTTTCATGAGTTTGGACTTTAACAGTTCCGTTCTTGGAAATAGATTATTTCTCTTTGTTTTGACCCCGCGACCGTATAATACGGGGATGTTCGACTGCTCCCTTATCCTTACTCTTCGCGGTCTCAATCTCAATACTGCAAGATACTTTACTTCTCTAGAAAACGGATCAAGCGGAAACTTTTTTTGGCATTTTACAATGGTAATTTTCGTATGATGGCTGGTGAAACGTAACTTTTAAAAGAACACTGAGGTCGGGAAGTACACATTTAAATGGACCCGGTGTTGGCTCAAACTAGTAAAACCATAGAGATTTTGAACTTGCCATAAGTCTTAGTCAAGTTTAAGGCTTAGTCATTATAATATCGACGTGATCGAGGTGGCGCAATTGATGCAAGCAAAGAGGCTGTTTGCTTTCGTCCGCGTTTTTTAGGTTTTGGCACACTAAAATTTTAACGGCGCAAGACTGGGAAAATTTTCCTTTCACCGCGTCTTCGCTGTTATGTTGTTCTCTTTTTACATTCATAGTTGTATGATGTATATTTATCACAATTCCGCTACGCCTGCGACGCCGGCACCCTTCTGACACCTAAGTGTTTCTGGATCTTCACCTCTGAGGGATAAATATTATAACTTGCCTGTAAGAAGATTGGGTTAATTGCGCAGAGGGTGGTAAACT
>OX421449.1:7791188-7876188 GCA_949126865.1 Montipora capitata | reverse complement strand
TTGAGTTATTTGTTTTCTAGATATTTTGTGTTTGTTATTTTTTTGCGTACCTCAGCCCCCAGAGTTGGCGGCACTGCAGCTGAGTTCAGCAGGTGGGGGTATACGTTCCCTTTTTTCCACTAAGTGGTTTTGGGTTTTCGTATCCGGTGGTGCTGTATTTAGGTTTTTTGCGTAGTTTGATCTTTTCCGACGGCGAGTATTACATTTAAGCGTATACTGATAAGTTGATGGTGGTTTTGCAATAAACTGGCTTTGAGGTCCTCGCTGACCTATAGGCCCCATAAATCTACATCGTTGTGTGTGTTTGTCTGGGTAGTGTAGGCAAAATAGATGGCGTTTTGGCATCGCAAAGAACACTAAAATAAATAAATTTTGGTATGAAATTTAGTTCGTAGGCTAGTTTGCGGCAAAACGATTAGACTACTTGTCTTGTTTTGACTCGTGTATGCAACACTCCTATCCTCATTATAGAAAGCTTCGAACCCGAGAACAAAACTACACCACTTCTGTAAAATTTCGCTTAGCGAAGCCAAGAAAGTATTACTTAACATCATTTTAATCAAGAAAAACCTATTTCGTATCTACTTTCAACACGTCGGCCAATGACTTCGTCAGTTGATTGCTGTGTAAAAGTTTGAATTGATACATACTTCATGTGGTAACGCACGAAGAATTAACTCCTAACTTCTAAATCGCATATGTAAATTAATGTGTTGAAAGTAGATTTCCGAATAGGTCTGCCTCCTTTTCAAAACGAGTCTAAGTGCGAAGTTTTTCTTATGAAAATTGGTCTTCATCCATATCCAGGTGATCTGGTGACGTAATTCGGAGGACTGGGGAGAAAAATTTTAACGCCGTATCCCACAACCGCGCGCGGCCTTATTTTCGAATTAAAAATGGCAGAGGCGAGGTTAGATCTCGTCGGGTCTACTTGATTGTTCATTCAGTAACAGTAAATGTGGTAGACAGGGAATGATCTGTTGAGTTTTGGCGATGGAAATACTGCAGGGAGTTTGGAAACAACACCTAAGGCCGCGGGCGGTTGTGGGATACGGCGTTTAAATTTTTCTTCCCAGTCCTCCGAATTACGTCACCAGATCACCTGGATGTAAAGTAGAACTAATTACCATCACAAAAATTTCGCACTTAGACTCGCTTTGAAGAAGAGGCAGACGTCAACTCGGAAATGGCCTATTCTTTGATTGCCACTGACGTCACGGCGGCAATGTTGGTGGAAAGAACAATAGCGAAAAAGTCTTTTGGGATTTCGACTCTGTTATCATGCAAAATTTGAACCACTTTTTTCTATTGTTTTGGCACCAACATAGCCGTCTTATCACGTCAGTGCAATCAAAGAATAGGTTTCTCCTGATTAAAGTAAAACTACACCAGTAACCGATTTAAGTTGTCAGAAACCATTACGACGTCTGAACGATTATTTCCCCCATTACAAAAAGTCAGTGGCTATTCGTACGGGACCCGTTCACCGACCTATATTTGCTATTCATACGAGAGTCTTCGTAGAATGATTATGAACGACAAAGCCATGCAGTTTTTGAAAGCTAACCGTTTTAAAATGGGTGCTTAGACTTAAATACTCTTTTTTTCAGCGCTGTTTGAAATGGGTCTCCGACTTAAATTCGAGGAACACAAGGCAGGTCAGATAGCTGGTAACATCGAAACGAACGAGGTATTTCGTGAAATTAAACAGGCATCAATGCCGCTGTTTGATAGCTGAACTGCATATAAACGAATTAAAGACGAGGTAAGATTTTCCGAGTGTTATTGAACCTGCAATAATCATTCTAAGAACACTCCCGTGTGAATAGGTGAATAGGCGGCGAGGGAACGAGAAAGAGCAAAAGAAATCGAGCCCAGACCCCGCTCGATTTCTTTTGCTCGTTCTCGTTCCCTCGCTTCCACTATCTGAGAGCCTGGAACAGGCTAGAATAAGTTGGTGTACGGGTCCCGTACTAATTGGAGTTTTTCACGTGACGTCATCGCCACCATGCTTGGTGGATGACAACAAAGGATCGCTCATTAGCATCTTTTGTGTGTCCACCAGAAATCGTACATTTCTCTATTATTGTTGGTGTCCCAAGAGGTTGGTTAAAAACATCCTCTTGCCACTTCGTTATAATATTGAGGACTAGAGAGCAGAAGAGAAGGCAACTTTTAAACCATTTACCCCTAAAGTGCCTCCACTCACAAGTAAAATCGTCTGGCGTCAGACAGAGCAAAAAGCTAGAAGTTTCACTCTCAGGTCGGGAAGGGCTAAGGAGGACATAGTTTTTAAGTGGACCTCGATGTTGTTAAATATAAAACAACGATTTTCAATGTTGTAGACACGTCAGCCGTTTCAGCAGAAACACGTTCTGCCTTCTTCAGTGCAAGTGTTACATGAGATGCAAATCGTTGTTTACTATTTTAAAATACCGAGGACTAGGTACAATGAATTATCTTCCAAAGACGGACGATGGACGTCACATTAATTGCAAAATAGTTTGACCGCACTTAAAGTGAAAATCACTCCACATGCACATGAGAAACTAGAGATAAAACACTAAAATGTGAAGGATGAAATCTTATCCCAGTGCTGGAAATAACAGTCGGTCATCAGACATTGTCCGACCAAATTTTGAAAATGTCCGGCCAATTTCACATTATGATCGGACACGATGACCGAACATCTCACCAGCACATCTTGAGTTATCTTCTTCAAGGTGTTGCCAGTCAATAAATTATGTCCGGTCCAATTTGTCAAATGTCCGACCAAAATGAAGATTTGAAAGGACATATGTCCTGTGAATAAAGAAAAATTATTTCCAGCACTGTTATCCTCTTTGGTAGATCCTGAAAACTCCCGTACATATGCAATTACAAGTTGCTGGTGACAAATGCGACGGATCTACGATATTGATGGAGGGGAGGTACAACATTTGCATGTACAGCGAGTACCGAAGGCGCTGCGTGCCAAAGGGCAACGAGAAAAATGCTCTCAAGAAAGAAATCTCAATTCCCCCCCCCCCCCCCCCCCCCCCTCTTCAACCCACAGCACACTGACTGAGAATAACCTTCTCATAAATGCAATTATGTTTTTTTACAGCGTATGCCTTGAAGAAATGCGCTTGTCTCAAATGACTACTTCGGCCGCAAATATAATCGGTTTTAAAGCCCTTAAATCAACAACCACAACATTTTGTTGTTAAGTTTTAAAACCCTCAATTAAATATAAAGATCACGCTTCGCATTTACGAACAATGGCTTTCTCCTGTTTCACCAAACTAAATGAAAGCTGTTTGATTTAAAGTCAGAAAACCTTAGTCAGAGTAAGAGGATTTTCGTGATTTACAATGTGTAATGATAAGAAAATGACGGGGAACGAGAAGCGCTTAGTACAAGTTTAACGATGTCTGCCGTGCGTGATTAATAAATAACAATAAATGGTCAAATTCTCATTCATCTTGAAAAATCTAGATAGTACATTTTTCTGGAAAAAACATAACCGAACGAGCTGTTAAACTCGTCCCCTGAATTTAAGTTCCGCGGTGTCGAAACTGTGCGAAATAGTCGGTCATTTCGCCAACAGGAAGATTCAAGTTGCCTGTAGGCGAAATTATCTGAGGGCGAGATGACTAGTCACCCACCAAATTAAATTAGTTTCAGACTTTCTCAGTTGAGTAGCACTGAAATTTTATACGTTTAAATGTAACAAACTAGTTATTCTTAATTAATAATTTTCGCACTTCTTCCCTGTGCCGGACAAACTCTTCTTCAGGTAAAGTAGCCCGTTTCATGTATTCACAAAACTTTTCTTCAGTGAAGGAGTTAAATGTGTCTCGTGCTAGAAAGGCAAACAAACACAAAAACGCTAAATACCAAATGCGAAACGGATACTTAGAGCAGTTTTCGAATGAGTGTCGTAAAACCAAAACCAAAGTAATTACTTTGGCCAATCAAAAAAGACTGAGACAATCCAGTACACCAATCAAAACTCGAAGTAATTAAACGTAGCCGACACAAAGCGCGGGAAAATGTACAGGCGCGAGCCACGATTGGTTTTGGTTTCACTTCTGATTGGTTGAAAAAGTGGCGCGAGAACTTTGAACCAATCATTGAGTGAAGTAATCATAAACCAAAGTAATTATCTAATTACTTTCGACACTCAATTGAAAACCACTCTATCGTGTCAAAAAGAACAGTCAATGGGTGTGGCCGTTTAGCAACTGAACTTGTTCAGTCGGACCTCATTCCACACAAGGAGTCACTTTTGACTTGCAACCCAATCTTACAATGTAGCACAGCTGTAGGCATTTTTTTGTGTGCCAAATTTGCTGCAAGTACACTCCCATTACGGCTGAGATCTACTATGCGCAAACTCAACGCCTTCTGCGAACATAAACAATGGGCAGACATTTGTGGGCATAACACATAAAAGCGAATTCTTACTTTCCACAGCAACAAAGCCACCAAATTCACAAACAGCCATGGGTCGATCATCTGTATCTGCATACGAACTCTTGACATTTGAACCTGTACAATTTCATGTTAAAAAAAAAAGTGACTGTAGACAGTTTCATGAGTCAGATTCTAAAGTGAAGCTAAAAATCTGAGTTAACAGTAATCAGTTAACTCCCACATAATCATGAAGATGAATAGAATATATTTGCAAATAAATTGAGATTTCGCTGCTGTATTCAGCATGAGCTGTCTTGACTTTCAAGGGAATTCAGGAGGATTGATGCAGTTTCTTATGGAAGCAGGTAAATTGTTGCCATACATGTACGTTACAATAGACCATATTCGTATTCTCAGTATTGGACTGGAACTAGCATGCAATGGAGGCTAATGCGGGGGAATCTTTTCAAATGCAAATACTTTTTAATATATTCCCCCACATGAGCCTCCATTGCAAGCTAGTTCCAGTCCAATACTGAGAATACGAATATGGTCTATTGAACAGTTAGTCTTATTTATTTATTTATTTATTTATTTATTATTATAATTTTTTTTTATAGTTTTTTAAGTTATTCACCACAATTCATGGAGTGGCAGGGGAGAGGAACAGAATTTTCGTCCCAATTGACACCTAACCCCTATATCCATAGATCAGACCACAACAACGGCAACTCCATGCCCTACTCTTCTCGTCTCGCTCTTTAAGAAAACAATAAAAATTATTGCGTACTGGTAAATCTGCGTTTTCGTGTTATCGTTTTCTGTTATCTTACGTAAGTTTTTAATGTTAACGATGTGAATGAACTGAGATACAAGCGATAAACGTTGAGGATTTACTTACCGATCACTGAATTTCGAGGCCAAAGGAACACTCTAAGCACAGATTCGTCATCACCCTCCAGAACAAACCCATTTTGAACATTTTTTGACCTGCATGCGCGTCCCCGCATGATGTGAAGAGTGTGCGCCACTTCGTTGCTGATGAAATAAGATGACATTTGGTGCACTTTTCTGAAATTAAAAGCCAAACCCAGATCGTCACTGCAAAAATATTGTACAGGTGGCCGTGTAAAGGTGAAATTTATCATGTTAGGCAATGAAACAGTCATTGAGTCAATCAGTTTATCACTGAATCAGTCAGTCAGCCAGCAAGTTAGTGAGTCAGCCATCGCGTCAATCAGTCTGTTAGTCTGTAATTATTTGGTCAGTCAGTCGGTTGGTCAGTCGGTAAATCAGTTAGCAAGTCAGTCTGTCTGTCTGTCAATCAACTGGTCAGTGAGTCACTTAGTCAGCCAGCAAGATAGTCAATTAATACGTCAGCCATTGAAACAATCAGTTGGTCAGTGATTTAAAGTCCGTCAGCTATTGAAGCAGTCAGCCAGCCAGGCAAACAGCCAGCAAGTCGGTAAGACGGTCAATCAGTTGTGCATTCAACCAGCCAGCCAGCCAGCCAGCCAATCATGTCTGTTAGTTAGTCAGTCGATATGTGTACCGGTATGTCAGAGAGTAGGACAAGCAGAACATGTGCATTCTTAAACTGCTATAAGTGTTTTTGGTTGGTACATTGTAGTCCTCCATTACCTTGCTAGCATACTAACATCTGTGTGGGGTCCCATTTCAAAGACAAATGCAGTTGTTGCATAGTCCCTGACTTCAAATAGGTCTTCACAAACAGGTATTACTTCCTAAAATGAATAAAAGGAAGAGAACATCAGAGACACAAATTTACATATGCAGATAGGCTGTGGTTGAAATTAACTGATTAGAGTGTAATGTGAAGTGCTAGTTCAAATATAAGTGCTACAAGGCCAACGTTTGCAAAAAACGTAATCCTTCCTTGTGGTTGAAATTGTTTCTTGGTTTAAAAATTGATTTCTCAAACTAGTTCAATTTTGATTTTTCTCTGTTGAATATCATTATCACAATCTAAAACTAAGGAAAAATCAAAATCGGACCGGTTTAAAAAATTTTGAAGCAGCAATAAAATTTGAGCCACAATAGATAATAACGTATTTTCTTGTTTAATAGTCTTCATCATCTGTCATTAGTTTAAGTTAGAATGCATATAATTAGATGTACAATGTACATGTACACCCAGCACTGATATCCAACATGGAGTGTCCTATTGAGGTGTGGCTAAGCACTTGTTACCTTTACATACAGTATTTCCAACAATAAGGTACAGTACAGTAAGTGTTAAAGTTAGTAAATGAAGCTGTTACTTAAGGAGCAGAGTTTTGCTGGACACTTGTGACATTAAGACTCCGTTTCCGAGTTCATGTCTGCTTGCTCTTCAATGAGAGTCTAAAGTTGTGAAGTTTTTCTTATGAAAATTACTGCAGTTGTCATTCATATAATGTAAAGTAGAACTAATTACCCTCACAAAAACTTTGCACTTAGACTCGCTTTGAAGAGGAAGCAGGAATAAACTCGGAAATAGCCTATTCTCTGCATTTCTACCCACAAGTGACATTGAAGTTGAGGACAAGAGCAAGGGCACACTTTGTGATGCATTTCAATACATGCATTTCTGCCATTGCACTAGCATTTAAAATCAGGTTAAATTAAGTTGGAAATGGCTTTAATATTGACCAGTTCTAATAAACAAAAAGACTATAATCGGCCATTTTACAGTTGTTTGCTCAATGACCTAGCTAGCCTATGAATGGTGCTGCGAGGCTGCCGGTGACCTTGTCTTGATAGAGACCTCACTGCTTTTATCATGTAAATTGTGTTGAACTAATTAGTCTACATTAACATAAGAAAAGCACAAAGGTTTTTATCAAAACAGGGTCACCAGCAGCCTCGCTTCCATTCTTCGGCCAGGTAACTTAGCTACAACTGTAAAATGGTCAATTTAGCTGCTATCAACTGAACTTACAACTGTCTCCAGATAGGAAGGAAACTTGTTGTACCACACATGAAAATGTAAATGATTGACAGAGCAATAAGCACAAAGACTGTTGTATCCCACACGGAAACCTCTGCAGGAAGAAAGAATTGATACTAATTATTATTCTAAATAAATTTTGTGTAAAGAAAAAAATCTCCCTATGTTTGAATTGAATGCTACTGCTAGTTTACTTATTTCTTCGTACCTGTGGCTGCTCAACATTGCTGTCTCCAAACCCAGTAATATTCCCTCTTGAGTGAGGACCTAAACAGTTAACAGTGATTTTAGGTACTAAAAACTAATATCCGGAACATTAATTTAAATATTACAATGCCACTTTATCTTTCATCTTGGTGAACCCCTGCTCAAATTTGAAATAATCATATACAATGTACATTTTAGTTACAGCAGTTTAATTCACTTACGAACATGTACAGTGTATGTTGTAAGGCATTACACAGGACAGACATTCCAACTAAGTTTAAACTAACACTATTTCAATAAAGTGTATGGTCACAAATACATCCCATGTTGCCCTTACCTGGCAATTGAACCTTTTTTTTTTTTGCTTTTTATAAGCAAAGTCATGGGACAAAAAAAAATGGGCATTACTAAACCACAAAACATCGAAACGAAGCACCAAAACACCATGTGTGACTCCACCATGCATTAACAACTAAGGTTGGATTTGAGGTTACATATCGTTTCAGGCCTAAAACATTATTGCTCCTAATTCATTGAGATTAAGGGTGCGTTCGATTGACCGTATTCCGGAATAGGAATATATGGACTATAAGTTAGAAATCCTTCGTTTTTAAGGAGATTCACATTAAAATTGTCAAATATCCGCTAAAATGCTATTTTAACCATATTTTTATTATCCTTGCTGCTTCGAAACACGCCAAACATACCGTTTTAATCATCACTCCACGTATTCTTATTCTGGAATAGGGTCAATCGAACGCGCCCTAAGATTGGATTCAGGTTAAGACTGAGATTAGGAACAACAATGTTTTAGGCCCAATTAGGCCTAAAATGATATTTAATCTCAAATCCAACCTTTGTCAGTTAGTATTCGATGTGTTGTGGGATCATACATCACATGGTGTTCTGGTGCTGTTTCGTGTTTCGCTGTTTCGTTGACAGTTTAAATTAGTAATGTCCCAAAAAAACTTACCTGTACGTTGGGTTCATTTTCTTTCTTTTCATAGCAAAAATTCTAGGAGTGGGACTTTATTGATTTTACTCTGCCTAATGCATTGATTTTACTTTTCACAGGGCAGTTCAGGTGTCAATGAGTTAATATCCACTCAACAGCCCAGTCAAAATGGTTTTGAGTAGTAGGCATCTGGCCCTTGCCTGGTAGGGGGATCAGGATCATACATTTAGTAATGTGCTTGAGGTAAATAAAAAACTTTCAATTTGCAGACTTGATTAATTTTGTTTATGAGAAATTTAGAGTGGAAAAATACATTTCTGTTATGACAAATATCCAAACTGCTTTTGTAAAAAAAATGGTGTAGGTTTCTTGAGTAACATATTTTGGTGTTGTTAGCTAAGTGTTAGTTAAGTCTTTTGATCTGTAAAGTGTATTTTGGTGTTTGTATCAATGGTTGAGTTAAAATTAAAAGAATAAATTGAAAAAAAAGGCTGATGTTGTCTTGCCTTGGTCTTTTATACAATGTAGCTGCCAGACAATTTTGCCTGTAAACGGGGAACACCTTTGAGCAGAAGGTTCAATGTAGCAAGTGATTGTTTTACAGTACTGTACCTGTGGGAGACCTGAATTAACACTTGGAGCCAACAATGAGTGGCCATACTCCATTGGACTGAGGTTTATCAACATAATATGATGGTCATCACTGCCAAGAGCTGACATGGGTCTGTGCTTAGGACAAAGCTCAAATAATACCTGTATGACACAGACATTTATTTATAAGGAAATAACATCATAATTTAATCAATGAATGTGAATTTGATTGACCATAACATTTGGGCTTCAAATTTTGCAAGGAATGTACATTCAAGGACGTTATCAGCTCATCAGAACCATTCCTGATTGTCATGCAATATTCTATCAGTTTTTGGTGGCAAATATTTCATCATTGACCAAAAATGCTTGATTTGCAGAGATAAGAAATATCATGCTGTAAAAAGGAATGACACCAGCAAAGATTCCTCAAAACTACTGTAATTACATGTAGCAGGAGGTGGGGATTTATTTACCTTAATTCCCCCCCCCCCCCACCAAGATCTCTGAAGTGGGGATTTACTTACCCAGTACCTATCCCCCCCCCCCCCCCCCCTCAAGACTCAAGATCTCTGAACAGGACACAGACTTTCTTTCAGATGTACATGTTAATTGATTCTACAGTTGTAGACTTGGCCCCAGTTGTTCAAAAGGAGGATAACACTTAACTATCCACAGGATAAATCACTATCCATCAGTAGAATTGGTTTCGCTATTACTTATCCACCGGATATTGATTTATCCAGCAGATAGCACTATCCATCATTTCAACAACTGGGGCCTGAAGAATAGATTAATGCTTCTTGTACAAATTAATGTACTGTAATTCTTGACAGTTTCAGCTAGTAAATTAATTTCTGCCGGTAACTTTTCCTCAGAACTCACCTCTTTGCTAGGTACCTTCGTGAAATTGAATTTTTCAGGGTTGAATGGCTGACAGACGCTGGTGAATGGGTCCGGCTTTCTGCGTTTGGTGAAACGCATCTCATTTAACTTTAAGAAAAGCAGCGAACCAGACATTTTAGTTTCCTATTTATACATATTAAAGGATTGGGGCAAGGATGCTATTTATATGAAGTGATTTATTTTATTTTACTGTATACAGTTTAATACCTGTATGTACAAAGAATATTTTCCAGGTGCCAACCTGCCTTCCACTTTGTCAAGGTTGTATGCAAAATAACCAGCATCTGCAGCTGCATTCCATGTTTCCCCAAGTTGCCTGTCAAACTAGCAAGACATGAGAGGTTTCAAATGCAGTTTACTGCTTTGCACAGGGAAAGCAACAAAGAAGTGATGAGATATCAACTTCTGCTCAGGTTGTTGAGACATCAGTCACTGCCAACAGTCCTTCTTAGGACTCCTTTCACTGGTCAGAATGATCAAATTCCATTGAGGAATAGCAACAGCTTATCATCAACGTTGTGCATCAGCACATTCATTTTAATAAGACTGGTTCTCATTCTTTAAGTAGGCATGAAACAAAGAATCACTGGAAGAGTTGGGACAGGAGATAGTTTACAGTTCTTGAAAATCTTGTTAATCTCTGTTCATCCCAAACTAACTACAGTTTTTTCATCCTGTCTTAGCTGACTACCTCTGGGTCTACTATCCATCATAGAACAGCATTACATCCTTGGTTCATGTTACCTTGTTCCCTAAGAAATTTTGCCTTTGTTTCCCTGTTCAATTCAAATTACCCCTGTTCCCTCGTTCCCGGCCGATGCCCCTAGGAGGACCTCATCCTTAAAAGGGGAGAGGGTGTAGATGATGTTAACCTCCCTGAACCAGCCTCCGCTGAGTACAAAAGGCAATGGGGTATTACACTACACCCTGAAACTAGTATGCAAAAAAAGTACTCACACTACTGGGCTCAAGCTGACATTGCTTTTTCACATTCGGCCACTTAAAATCATCTGAGGAGTATGAAAATTGCCGATCCACCGCTGTAATCTTTGAGGAAGGCATGAATATTGTTTTTGTCTCGTTTTTGCACAGTAAAACTGAAAAGAGATCATGGACATTCATTTTCTGTTTTTAAAATTTACTGACACAATAAATTGACATTGGTCAACTGATAATGACTAAAAGTAACCATGCAAGAGGAAACTTCTTACCCAAAGGGAGGGGTGATAGGGGACCAAATTCCAACTAATAAATCTTACTTCCTCCTAAACGAGATTGGAAGTTAACCATACACTTAACCCTTCCCCACAAAGAATGTGCATAAATAACAAGTTCAGCACAAGCTTATTACAATCTTTGTATTTTAATTCCCGAATAAAATTTCATTCACATTTGTTCTTTGTGAAACAGGCTGTGACTAGTAATAGTGAGATGGGTGCACATTAATCCTTGATCAGTGTGGACAAACTTTTCAGGGCAAATTATACATATACATGTACTGTACCTTGTGGCTACGCTAAAAATTATGCATCAAACCCGGGCAGAAAATCGCCTAATTCAAAGCAACGTTTTGCTGTATTGATCATGGTTCAAATAAAGAATTGCTATATACAGAACTTAGCATTGGCTTTTAACCTTTCTTGAACTATATTCAAAATTAGCTGAAACCTGTTTTCAAAGATACATACCGTGATCGTCTTTCGTCTGAAAATGCTACAAGCCGGTGAATAAAAGTGCTAGGCGCACACTAATAAGCTCCGTCGCTAAGCTCTTATACGTCATTAGTCATTCTCGCCCAAACCGTCGCCCAAACGACAGAGCTGAAAAACGACTGCGCATGCGCCAGATAGGGAGCACAAATCGTGCATGAGACGCCAAGTGTCCATTCTCGTCTTCTGCCTGTGTCACTTTATAACTCTTGACGGTGTGAATTTTGGAAGTGAGATCGTGGTGATTTAATTTAAGGAGACACATCAGATCTGTGTAATATATTTGTGTGGAATTTTTGGGCCTTGAGATCCAAACCCAGTTAAATTTGTTTGGGAATATGCGCTGCAGAAACTAACCGAGGCTACGGTGAGTGTTCCATATTTGTTTTTGAAGCATGAAGTGTTCACAACGTTTGGTTCAGTTTGCACACTAGGGTATTGCCCATGCAATCTCTACAGTTTTCATCAACAAGATAATTTGGGCAGGGTTTTCTGAAATCACCTTTACAATCAATCATACATGTATTTACAATGCGTTAATTAAACGTAACATGTTCTAAGAGCATTATTTGAAAGTTGTCAACCTTCTCCTTGAACCAAGGCAGCAGTTCATTTAGAGTGCTGCCACTCTGCAATAGCCACTTAACCTCCTGACAGCCCCCATAAAGGCAGCTGTCTAAAAGAAAACACCTTGCCAACTTGTGAAGTTGGAATGAACACAAGTACTGGCCAGAACTACATAGAAAATATTGAAGTTCTTTGTCCCTGTCTCAGGGCATTTCTTCAATGAAAAGGTAAATTGGTTGCAAGACTGGCCTCTGAGATTACACTCAGAAGAAGTTCTAGTTGCACAGTAGTGTGATCAATAACATTGTTTAATTTACTGCCATAGTGAGGCTTGATTACAGAATCATAAATACTTGCCCACCAAAATACCCTGTGCAATCAACTGATACACCCATGTTCGGGAGACTGTTGGCCTGTTAATTAATGGAACATCCATATATTAGGAAAAGAACAATTTGTTAATAAAAGTGCAAAGTCCAGGCCCTGCTTCCTGTTAATCCTAGGATTATTGACGGGGAAATACTGCTTCAAAGTGGCACCCGAGTGACTTAATTGTAGTCTAGCTTCCACAATTGCCAAATAATAATGATCTATCATTATTGTAATAATGTCAACATCTATGTCAAAACTTGGAAGATGGTATTTTTCTTTCCCCCTTTACTGGCCATTATTTGCAAATCTATGTTCAACCCAACGTCCAAGGCAAAATTATGGTTAGACTCAAATTTAAGGACATGTGTTAAGGCAAACAGTTAAGGGTCATTGGTTTATGTGTGGTTTATAGTATGTTTATATGGTTAGCTCATCATGTTTTCTTTGTCTTGGTTGTGTAATAAGAATGACTTTTTGTACTAATTTTCACAGCCCCCATAAAAACTGATATGTGCAGTTTCCTGTGTCTAGGAAAATAATAATATCATTATGATATTGTAGATTATAGCATTGTAATATGCATCTCATGGACAATAACATTCATTTTCGTTTTTTGTCCTTAGGGAGATGGATCCACCTGGTATTATTTGCGGCAGTTTTGTGAAATATTAGCTCTAAAAGGAGCGAGAAGAAATTCAGCCTTTTTTTCTCAGCAATAAACCACAATAATCTTATTGAGTTCACTTTGTCCATGTTGGTAGTGTGGAACAAGACTGGATAAAGTCACTGAGAAATCCAGACAATGCTGTTGAGTTTTAAGCAGTTTCTTTAGTACTCTTCACATTGTCAAACTTTTCAGTTTCTTCTTAGAACTGAATACCAGTCCTTAACCTTTTTTCAGTTATGAACTTTTTGGACCAGCACAGAACTTTAAGATGCCACTTTTTTAAATGTTGTACTTATAAAACAAAATGGGGACAACATATTCAAGCAAAAACATCACAAATGCATGTTGTTTGCACCTGCACGCAAACTTTGCGAATGCATGCTTTTGATCTGATGAGTTGCCAACCCAGTAATGCTTCAGATACATGTAGTGACGTCGAAACCCAGAACACCTCCAAACACATTCAATGACAAGTTGTCAGAGAAAAAATTAAAATTAAAAACAAACATCTTCTTGAGCATTGGGACCCACATGGAATACCCCTTGGATATGTGTATAATACTGATGACTGGATTCCATCTACTTAATATACAATCATCTTTTTAGGATAATACCACCTACGCCAGTCGGCAGATAATGCTAGAGTGAACTTCTTTCTATACAGCTGAAAATATTAATTTTGTGGAATGCCCCTTTCAGGGATGTTGCCTAGTTGTCTATGCTGTAAAGATTTTGTTCAAACTCATCAAGTACAATGTAGCATGCATGTGTGAAATGTCTCAAGTTTAGATCAGTTTTGCAATATGCACTGTGTTGTCTGAACTGATCCTTGTAAAATTTTTGTAGTTTCTTGTCAATTGTTAAATATGGAAAAAAAAGGATTTACTTTCTGAAAGAAAAATAACGTTAATGACGTCTCTTGATCAGGTTAGGATCTGATGAATTTTTATTTTAAAAGGCAAGCAAATCAAGGGGCAAATTAATTTTCTCTGAGCTGTTTAATGTCATTAAGTGGGCTTTCCAGGATGAAGCACTTTTTTGCCTGCTCTCTGTGTATCATACAGTGTATAATCTTTTCACCGATTTGTCTCAGTTTCTGTTGGGGCCGGCTTTCATCGCTCTTCTATAAATTTAACAAAAGATGCTGTGTAAAGAGCGAAAGATGTATTTTGCTTTCATGATAATTATAAATTCGTATTAAAATTTGGAGAAACGTGGAGCTCAATTTGCCTAAGTTCTTGCATCTTTGCATACTCCATTTTAATATCGCTTTCAGCATGCTTGCCAAAATATCTTTTGTAAGCGTGTCACCATTCACCACCCGGTGTATAATTCACCAGTTGTCTTCCTTTGTTGTTCAGAGAATTATAGAGAGTATCTTGAACGTCATAAGGTTTTTCAATGTCTCTTTACCAACACAGACAGAGAGGCATTGTCCTGTATCGCAACCACTCGGCGAACTAGTCTCCACCGATAAGTTCGAAGCTCTCACCAATTCCACCGGCCGAACATCGACAAAACAGGGTTTAAGGGAATTTCTGGTCCTCCCAGAAAACCAACAACTTGCAAAAACCGTTCGAGAAACTTGCGACAAAAGCCAACACTGTCAAAAAAGTAAGCATTGCAGCGCTCGTTACCTCCATTCACCGTATAGTCACACGAAAGGTGCATTTACCGCGCGAAAACAATTTTTACACAATTTGTACACCACTTCAATTTTTGGAAAAACATCAAAACTCGTCAAAAATTGTGACAAAATCCTTATCTTTCAAACAGCGACCTTATTTTTTTGATTTAATCAACGGCTGTCATTTTCCGGCGAACAAATAGTCTTTTTGAATGAGCGCGCCCTTGAGCCTGCGTTTCGTGCCGCGGATCAGTGACTTGCGCAGTCGTTTTTCAGCTCTGTCCGCCCAAACCCGCACGGGTTGCTGACCAGCGGTTTTCGTTAAAAACCCTAGGTACTTCATGTATCCCCTATTATAGTGTATTTAAATTATACTGTATTTTATTAGTGTCTTTGTATACCCTTATACACCCCTATATACCCTTGTATACCCTTATATACCCACGTATACCCTTGTATACCCTTATATACCCTTGTATACCACTATATACCCACGTATACCCTTGTATACCGTTATATACCCCTATATAGCCATGTATACCCTTATATACCCCTGTATACTCATGTATACCCTTTTATACCCCTGTATACCCATGTATACCCTTATATACCCCTATGTATCCATGTATAACCTTATATACCCCAATAAACCCATATGTACACCCTTATATACCACTTTATTAAAAACTGGATTATTAGATAATGCAATTCGAGAGTTTTGATTGGCTATTGGGTTATTTAGTAAATAAACCCCTTGCGGCGGCTGGTATATCGGAGGATAATGCCCAAGGCTGAAAGATTGTCCGAAAAGTGAACAGTTGGCCGAGAAGCGAAGCTTCGAGGGCGACTGTGAGTGTGAGTGAGAAATAACGGCGGCGGATGAACATTGAACGTTGAACGAGAATGGAGTTGATTTTTCTGCTGAATCGAGCGAGATCCTTCAAAATAGTATCTAATGCTTCGTTAACCTACTGAAATTATTTGCCACGAATAATAGAAAAAGTCTGTCTGTGTAGTTTATGTGGGGAACATGACAGAAACCAGTCCAGCCCAACACGAATGGTTTTTATCGTATCACGGCTGTATGGCTTTCCTTCAACTTTTCTTGCTTCCACGAAAAATAGCCTCAACGCACTGGACAGTTCCGTCGACTCCATGCTTTCAAGAGTCTTTTGGAACCTCTTTTCTCTTCTCCAAGATAAAAATTGGACGAAAATTATATACCGGAGTAGCTTGGTAAATAGACTCTGACACAAAAAAAAAAGAACTCAATTCAAAGACGTTCACAGGCATATTTTATGGATTTTTTAGTGTTTCTTGGAACGGCACTGTCAACCAGCATTTTAATTTCTCCGTCAAAAAGGTCTTTTTTGCTTTCCATGACCAATTAAAAGTCTACCTTGAACGTTTGCTCGTTTCTTGGTTTTTTTTTTGTCGAAATTAAATCAGACGACGGATATCAAATTGGAAGGCCGATATCCTCTGATAACCATCGTCCGATTTTGTATCACGTGATCAGTTTTATCCAATGAGATCCCGCAGAAATTAATCGGTGGGTTATAAGAGCCATTATACCATGATCTACAAACACGGCAAGCATATGCGTGATTTGTTGGGCCTTTTTATTTTTATTGTAGTCTATATTTTGGGGGCGTTTTTAATATAACAATTAATCCACTCGCGCTTGTTGGATATGAGATGATTATAGCCAACTCGGCGCTACGCGCCTCGTTGGCTATCTAACATCTCATATCCAACTCGCGCTCATGGAATAATTGATAAATATACCCATGTATACCCCTTAATACCCCGTTAAGTGTATACATGGGTATATAGGGCTAATTAACAAATACACATTTAAATACATAATAATAAGGGATACATGAAGTACTTACTTCATTAAAACATGTGCTGTATTCAGTATATGTGGGCTCATATTAGCATCACGTGACAAATGTCAACCGTTTAAGTTCCGACAGGGAGCAAGCGAGTTGCCTCAAATCTGGTAGGTAATCATTTTATAACTGCCTTTTCAGGCCATTTTCGTCTACAGAAGCCACCAGCCTGGCATCATTAAGCTAGAATGTGGGTAAAGGCAAGCCTTTGAAAGAAAACAGAGGCGAGAGATGGTTTCATGCAGACTGGGACGCCTAAAATGTTTTGTTGTAAACATGGCGGTTCACGAGTGAAGTTGTCTCTCTGGTCTTTCTGTGGACGAATTCCAGGACCTACTGACACAATCTGGGCAAGTTTTGAAAGCTAAAACCTTCAATCGAAGCGTTATTTTGCTGGTAGGACTGGGTGGCCCGACACTTATGAAAAAAACTATGAAATGAGAATCGGGAGTCTTCCCTTGTCATGGAATGGCAGAATTACCCAGAATTCTTTTTGGGCATGAGCGAGGACACTTAAGAAGCACGAGACTGGCCCTCATCGAATGGCTGAGGCGCGGCCAGAGGAAATGATTTCTAGCCAGATACTCAGGAGTAGGCCTGGTGTGTGCTGTTAACGTAGATTTTGGATTTCTGAACAAGTTTTTATCATAGAAAATTCGTGACAAAGTTGTGCTTTCATTTCGCTGTAATTCTCGTGTCAAAGAAACGGTATAATAATGTAAATAAGAGAATAACGATATTTATATTTGCAGATTACCTGTCCTCTTACTACGAGAGTCAAGCTCGACATCTCTATGCAATAAGCGCATTCAAAATTTCCTCGTATTTCTTGATAAAAGTATGTGGTTTTTCGTTTTTTTGTTTTTTTTGTTTTGTTTTTTTTTGGGGGGAAAAGGGTTTTTCTGCGTATATGAAAAATACGTTTTCTCTCCCGTCCCCTTCTTATGCATGACATTCGCGGAAATTACATTCTGTTCCTCAATAAACCTGGAACAACCAGTTATGGTCTTAGTTCTCTTTTTTCTTACGTATCGGCTAAGTTGCGGAATGCGCTACCTGATTTTATCCGTACAAGAGAATCCAGGGCCGCATTTTGCACAGCGGCTTTTCTTTTTAATGAATATATCTTTAAATATTATTTATTTAGTAGGTATCTGTCAGTATGCTATGTATTCTAACTGTAAATGTAATGTCTCGAAGTTATTAGCTCCTGTAGTTATTTGGAAAAAGCTTATGACTGTATGTATGTTACCATTAGCAGGGCGCATGCGCACACTTTGTAATCCGCGACTCCAGTGCTTACCATATGACAGATGAAATGACTTTTCTCTTGAATATATAAGCCATCTAATTCTTACGCTATATTGACAAGGGCGGTTTGGAGCTGTGAGTAGGCGTGGGATTTGTCACATATGGTTTAGGGGCCGACATATCTCTCCCTCAATGCCGTACCGGGAGGCAAGGTCGGTAGCAGAAAGCAGCGAAGGGCCAACTGCGTCCAAAAGCGATCGCACGGGCCGAAATCCCGGGATGACTCGTTTGGTACGACGCTCCAGCGCCGGTGTCTGGAGGTACTGCGTTTTTCTCTCTTGTTCAAACATTCCGTCAGCGCATGCGGAAATGTTCTGGCTCTTCGATACCTAGCCTACCAAAAAAAACTTAACATGCTGGAATTTTTTTTTTTTTTTTTGTACCAGCAATTGACATTTCAGTTGATTTTATAGGCATAAACGTAACGTAAGAACCGTGCGTGTCTGGTCTTGTCTCAGACAGAGGCGAGAGATGGTTTCATGCAGACTGGGACGCCTAAAATGTTTTGTTGTAAACATGGCGGTTCAGACAGAGGCGAGAGATGGTTTCATGCAGACTGGGACGCCTAAAATGTTTTGTTGTAAACATGGCGGTTCACGAGTGAAGTTGTCTCTCTGGTCTTTCTGTGGACGAATTCCAGGACCTACTGACACAATCTGGGCAAGTTTTGAAAGCTAAAACCTTCAATCGAAGCGTTATTTTGCTGGTAGGACTGGGTGGCCCGACACTTATGAAAAAAACTATGAAATGAGAATCGGGAGTCTTCCCTTGTCATGGAATGGCAGAATTACCCAGAATTCTTTTTGGGCATGAGCGAGGACACTTAAGAAGCACGAGACTGGCCCTCATCGAATGGCTGAGGCGCGGCCAGAGGAAATGATTTCTAGCCAGATACTCAGGAGTAGGCCTGGTGTGTGCTGTTAACGTAGATTTTGGATTTCTGAACAAGTTTTTATCATAGAAAATTCGTGACAAAGTTGTGCTTTCATTTCGCTGTAATTCTCGTGTCAAAGAAACGGTATAATAATGTAAATAAGAGAATAACGATATTTATATTTGCAGATTACCTGTCCTCTTACTACGAGAGTCAAGCTCGACATCTCTATGCAATAAGCGCATTCAAAATTTCCTCGTATTTCTTGATAAAAGTATGTGGTTTTTCGTTTTTTTGTTTTTTTTGTTTTGTTTTTTTTTGGGGGGAAAAGGGTTTTTCTGCGTATATGAAAAATACGTTTTCTCTCCCGTCCCCTTCTTATGCATGACATTCGCGGAAATTACATTCTGTTCCTCAATAAACCTGGAACAACCAGTTATGGTCTTAGTTCTCTTTTTTCTTACGTATCGGCTAAGTTGCGGAATGCGCTACCTGATTTTATCCGTACAAGAGAATCCAGGGCCGCATTTTGCACAGCGGCTTTTCTTTTTAATGAATATATCTTTAAATATTATTTATTTAGTAGGTATCTGTCAGTATGCTATGTATTCTAACTGTAAATGTAATGTCTCGAAGTTATTAGCTCCTGTAGTTATTTGGAAAAAGCTTATGACTGTATGTATGTTACCATTAGCAGGGCGCATGCGCACACTTTGTAATCCGCGACTCCAGTGCTTACCATATGACAGATGAAATGACTTTTCTCTTGAATATATAAGCCATCTAATTCTTACGCTATATTGACAAGGGCGGTTTGGAGCTGTGAGTAGGCGTGGGATTTGTCACATATGGTTTAGGGGCCGACATATCTCTCCCTCAATGCCGTACCGGGAGGCAAGGTCGGTAGCAGAAAGCAGCGAAGGGCCAACTGCGTCCAAAAGCGATCGCACGGGCCGAAATCCCGGGATGACTCGTTTGGTACGACGCTCCAGCGCCGGTGTCTGGAGGTACTGCGTTTTTCTCTCTTGTTCAAACATTCCGTCAGCGCATGCGGAAATGTTCTGGCTCTTCGATACCTAGCCTACCAAAAAAAACTTAACATGCTGGAATTTTTTTTTTTTTTTTTGTACCAGCAATTGACATTTCAGTTGATTTTATAGGCATAAACGTAACGTAAGAACCGTGCGTGTCTGGTCTTGTCTCAGACAGAGGCGAGAGATGGTTTCATGCAGACTGGGACGCCTAAAATGTTTTGTTGTAAACATGGCGGTTCAGACAGAGGCGAGAGATGGTTTCATGCAGACTGGGACGCCTAAAATGTTTTGTTGTAAACATGGCGGTTCACGAGTGAAGTTGTCTCTCTGGTCTTTCTGTGGACGAATTCCAGGACCTACTGACACAATCTGGGCAAGTTTTGAAAGCTAAAACCTTCAATCGAAGCGTTATTTTGCTGGTAGGACTGGGTGGCCCGACACTTATGAAAAAAACTATGAAATGAGAATCGGGAGTCTTCCCTTGTCATGGAATGGCAGAATTACCCAGAATTCTTTTTGGGCATGAGCGAGGACACTTAAGAAGCACGAGACTGGCCCTCATCGAATGGCTGAGGCGCGGCCAGAGGAAATGATTTCTAGCCAGATACTCAGGAGTAGGCCTGGTGTGTGCTGTTAACGTAGATTTTGGATTTCTGAACAAGTTTTTATCATAGAAAATTCGTGACAAAGTTGTGCTTTCATTTCGCTGTAATTCTCGTGTCAAAGAAACGGTATAATAATGTAAATAAGAGAATAACGATATTTATATTTGCAGATTACCTGTCCTCTTACTACGAGAGTCAAGCTCGACATCTCTATGCAATAAGCGCATTCAAAATTTCCTCGTATTTCTTGATAAAAGTATGTGGTTTTTCGTTTTTTTGTTTTTTTTGTTTTGTTTTTTTTTGGGGGGGAAAGGGTTTTTCTGCGTATATGAAAAATACGTTTTCTCTCCCGTCCCCTTCTTATGCATGACATTCGCGGAAATTACATTCTGTTCCTCAATAAACCTGGAACAACCAGTTATGGTCTTAGTTCTCTTTTTTCTTACGTATCGGCTAAGTTGCGGAATGCGCTACCTGATTTTATCCGTACAAGAGAATCCAGGGCCGCATTTTGCACAGCGGCTTTTCTTTTTAATGAATATATCTTTAAATATTATTTATTTAGTAGGTATCTGTCAGTATGCTATGTATTCTAACTGTAAATGTAATGTCTCGAAGTTATTAGCTCCTGTAGTTATTTGGAAAAAGCTTATGACTGTATGTATGTTACCATTAGCAGGGCGCATGCGCACACTTTGTAATCCGCGACTCCAGTGCTTACCATATGACAGATGAAATGACTTTTCTCTTGAATATATAAGCCATCTAATTCTTACGCTATATTGACAAGGGCGGTTTGGAGCTGTGAGTAGGCGTGGGATTTGTCACATATGGTTTAGGGGCCGACATATCTCTCCCTCAATGCCGTACCGGGAGGCAAGGTCGGTAGCAGAAAGCAGCGAAGGGCCAACTGCGTCCAAAAGCGATCGCACGGGCCGAAATCCCGGGATGACTCGTTTGGTACGACGCTCCAGCGCCGGTGTCTGGAGGTACTGCGTTTTTCTCTCTTGTTCAAACATTCCGTCAGCGCATGCGGAAATGTTCTGGCTCTTCGATACCTAGCCTACCAAAAAAAACTTAACATGCTGGAATTTTTTTTTTTTTTTTTGTACCAGCAATTGACATTTCAGTTGATTTTATAGGCATAAACGTAACGTAAGAACCGTGCGTGTCTGGTCTTGTCTCAGACAGAGGCGAGAGATGGTTTCATGCAGACTGGGACGCCTAAAATGTTTTGTTGTAAACATGGCGGTTCAGACAGAGGCGAGAGATGGTTTCATGCAGACTGGGACGCCTAAAATGTTTTGTTGTAAACATGGCGGTTCACGAGTGAAGTTGTCTCTCTGGTCTTTCTGTGGACGAATTCCAGGACCTACTGACACAATCTGGGCAAGTTTTGAAAGCTAAAACCTTCAATCGAAGCGTTATTTTGCTGGTAGGACTGGGTGGCCCGACACTTATGAAAAAAACTATGAAATGAGAATCGGGAGTCTTCCCTTGTCATGGAATGGCAGAATTACCCAGAATTCTTTTTGGGCATGAGCGAGGACACTTAAGAAGCACGAGACTGGCCCTCATCGAATGGCTGAGGCGCGGCCAGAGGAAATGATTTCTAGCCAGATACTCAGGAGTAGGCCTGGTGTGTGCTGTTAACGTAGATTTTGGATTTCTGAACAAGTTTTTATCATAGAAAATTCGTGACAAAGTTGTGCTTTCATTTCGCTGTAATTCTCGTGTCAAAGAAACGGTATAATAATGTAAATAAGAGAATAACGATATTTATATTTGCAGATTACCTGTCCTCTTACTACGAGAGTCAAGCTCGACATCTCTATGCAATAAGCGCATTCAAAATTTCCTCGTATTTCTTGATAAAAGTATGTGGTTTTTCGTTTTTTTGTTTTTTTTGTTTTGTTTTTTTTTGGGGGGAAAAGGGTTTTTCTGCGTATATGAAAAATACGTTTTCTCTCCCGTCCCCTTCTTATGCATGACATTCGCGGAAATTACATTCTGTTCCTCAATAAACCTGGAACAACCAGTTATGGTCTTAGTTCTCTTTTTTCTTACGTATCGGCTAAGTTGCGGAATGCGCTACCTGATTTTATCCGTACAAGAGAATCCAGGGCCGCATTTTGCACAGCGGCTTTTCTTTTTAATGAATATATCTTTAAATATTATTTATTTAGTAGGTATCTGTCAGTATGCTATGTATTCTAACTGTAAATGTAATGTCTCGAAGTTATTAGCTCCTGTAGTTATTTGGAAAAAGCTTATGACTGTATGTATGTTACCATTAGCAGGGCGCATGCGCACACTTTGTAATCCGCGACTCCAGTGCTTACCATATGACAGATGAAATGACTTTTCTCTTGAATATATAAGCCATCTAATTCTTACGCTATATTGACAAGGGCGGTTTGGAGCTGTGAGTAGGCGTGGGATTTGTCACATATGGTTTAGGGGCCGACATATCTCTCCCTCAATGCCGTACCGGGAGGCAAGGTCGGTAGCAGAAAGCAGCGAAGGGCCAACTGCGTCCAAAAGCGATCGCACGGGCCGAAATCCCGGGATGACTCGTTTGGTACGACGCTCCAGCGCCGGTGTCTGGAGGTACTGCGTTTTTCTCTCTTGTTCAAACATTCCGTCAGCGCATGCGGAAATGTTCTGGCTCTTCGATACCTAGCCTACCAAAAAAAACTTAACATGCTGGAATTTTTTTTTTTTTTTTTGTACCAGCAATTGACATTTCAGTTGATTTTATAGGCATAAACGTAACGTAAGAACCGTGCGTGTCTGGTCTTGTCTCAGACAGAGGCGAGAGATGGTTTCATGCAGACTGGGACGCCTAAAATGTTTTGTTGTAAACATGGCGGTTCAGACAGAGGCGAGAGATGGTTTCATGCAGACTGGGACGCCTAAAATGTTTTGTTGTAAACATGGCGGTTCACGAGTGAAGTTGTCTCTCTGGTCTTTCTGTGGACGAATTCCAGGACCTACTGACACAATCTGGGCAAGTTTTGAAAGCTAAAACCTTCAATCGAAGCGTTATTTTGCTGGTAGGACTGGGTGGCCCGACACTTATGAAAAAAACTATGAAATGAGAATCGGGAGTCTTCCCTTGTCATGGAATGGCAGAATTACCCAGAATTCTTTTTGGGCATGAGCGAGGACACTTAAGAAGCACGAGACTGGCCCTCATCGAATGGCTGAGGCGCGGCCAGAGGAAATGATTTCTAGCCAGATACTCAGGAGTAGGCCTGGTGTGTGCTGTTAACGTAGATTTTGGATTTCTGAACAAGTTTTTATCATAGAAAATTCGTGACAAAGTTGTGCTTTCATTTCGCTGTAATTCTCGTGTCAAAGAAACGGTATAATAATGTAAATAAGAGAATAACGATATTTATATTTGCAGATTACCTGTCCTCTTACTACGAGAGTCAAGCTCGACATCTCTATGCAATAAGCGCATTCAAAATTTCCTCGTATTTCTTGATAAAAGTATGTGGTTTTTCGTTTTTTTGTTTTTTTTGTTTTGTTTTTTTTTTGGGGGGAAAAGGGTTTTTCTGCGTATATGAAAAATACGTTTTCTCTCCCGTCCCCTTCTTATGCATGACATTCGCGGAAATTACATTCTGTTCCTCAATAAACCTGGAACAACCAGTTATGGTCTTAGTTCTCTTTTTTCTTACGTATCGGCTAAGTTGCGGAATGCGCTACCTGATTTTATCCGTACAAGAGAATCCAGGGCCGCATTTTGCACAGCGGCTTTTCTTTTTAATGAATATATCTTTAAATATTATTTATTTAGTAGGTATCTGTCAGTATGCTATGTATTCTAACTGTAAATGTAATGTCTCGAAGTTATTAGCTCCTGTAGTTATTTGGAAAAAGCTTATGACTGTATGTATGTTACCATTAGCAGGGCGCATGCGCACACTTTGTAATCCGCGACTCCAGTGCTTACCATATGACAGATGAAATGACTTTTCTCTTGAATATATAAGCCATCTAATTCTTACGCTATATTGACAAGGGCGGTTTGGAGCTGTGAGTAGGCGTGGGATTTGTCACATATGGTTTAGGGGCCGACATATCTCTCCCTCAATGCCGTACCGGGAGGCAAGGTCGGTAGCAGAAAGCAGCGAAGGGCCAACTGCGTCCAAAAGCGATCGCACGGGCCGAAATCCCGGGATGACTCGTTTGGTACGACGCTCCAGCGCCGGTGTCTGGAGGTACTGCGTTTTTCTCTCTTGTTCAAACATTCCGTCAGCGCATGCGGAAATGTTCTGGCTCTTCGATACCTAGCCTACCAAAAAAAACTTAACATGCTGGAATTTTTTTTTTTTTTTTTGTACCAGCAATTGACATTTCAGTTGATTTTATAGGCATAAACGTAACGTAAGAACCGTGCGTGTCTGGTCTTGTCTCAGACAGAGGCGAGAGATGGTTTCATGCAGACTGGGACGCCTAAAATGTTTTGTTGTAAACATGGCGGTTCAGACAGAGGCGAGAGATGGTTTCATGCAGACTGGGACGCCTAAAATGTTTTGTTGTAAACATGGCGGTTCACGAGTGAAGTTGTCTCTCTGGTCTTTCTGTGGACGAATTCCAGGACCTACTGACACAATCTGGGCAAGTTTTGAAAGCTAAAACCTTCAATCGAAGCGTTATTTTGCTGGTAGGACTGGGTGGCCCGACACTTATGAAAAAAACTATGAAATGAGAATCGGGAGTCTTCCCTTGTCATGGAATGGCAGAATTACCCAGAATTCTTTTTGGGCATGAGCGAGGACACTTAAGAAGCACGAGACTGGCCCTCATCGAATGGCTGAGGCGCGGCCAGAGGAAATGATTTCTAGCCAGATACTCAGGAGTAGGCCTGGTGTGTGCTGTTAACGTAGATTTTGGATTTCTGAACAAGTTTTTATCATAGAAAATTCGTGACAAAGTTGTGCTTTCATTTCGCTGTAATTCTCGTGTCAAAGAAACGGTATAATAATGTAAATAAGAGAATAACGATATTTATATTTGCAGATTACCTGTCCTCTTACTACGAGAGTCAAGCTCGACATCTCTATGCAATAAGCGCATTCAAAATTTCCTCGTATTTCTTGATAAAAGTATGTGGTTTTTCGTTTTTTTGTTTTTTTTGTTTTGTTTTTTTTTGGGGGGAAAAGGGTTTTTCTGCGTATATGAAAAATACGTTTTCTCTCCCGTCCCCTTCTTATGCATGACATTCGCGGAAATTACATTCTGTTCCTCAATAAACCTGGAACAACCAGTTATGGTCTTAGTTCTCTTTTTTCTTACGTATCGGCTAAGTTGCGGAATGCGCTACCTGATTTTATCCGTACAAGAGAATCCAGGGCCGCATTTTGCACAGCGGCTTTTCTTTTTAATGAATATATCTTTAAATATTATTTATTTAGTAGGTATCTGTCAGTATGCTATGTATTCTAACTGTAAATGTAATGTCTCGAAGTTATTAGCTCCTGTAGTTATTTGGAAAAAGCTTATGACTGTATGTATGTTACCATTAGCAGGGCGCATGCGCACACTTTGTAATCCGCGACTCCAGTGCTTACCATATGACAGATGAAATGACTTTTCTCTTGAATATATAAGCCATCTAATTCTTACGCTATATTGACAAGGGCGGTTTGGAGCTGTGAGTAGGCGTGGGATTTGTCACATATGGTTTAGGGGCCGACATATCTCTCCCTCAATGCCGTACCGGGAGGCAAGGTCGGTAGCAGAAAGCAGCGAAGGGCCAACTGCGTCCAAAAGCGATCGCACGGGCCGAAATCCCGGGATGACTCGTTTGGTACGACGCTCCAGCGCCGGTGTCTGGAGGTACTGCGTTTTTCTCTCTTGTTCAAACATTCCGTCAGCGCATGCGGAAATGTTCTGGCTCTTCGATACCTAGCCTACCAAAAAAAACTTAACATGCTGGAATTTTTTTTTTTTTTTTTGTACCAGCAATTGACATTTCAGTTGATTTTATAGGCATAAACGTAACGTAAGAACCGTGCGTGTCTGGTCTTGTCTCAGACAGAGGCGAGAGATGGTTTCATGCAGACTGGGACGCCTAAAATGTTTTGTTGTAAACATGGCGGTTCAGACAGAGGCGAGAGATGGTTTCATGCAGACTGGGACGCCTAAAATGTTTTGTTGTAAACATGGCGGTTCACGAGTGAAGTTGTCTCTCTGGTCTTTCTGTGGACGAATTCCAGGACCTACTGACACAATCTGGGCAAGTTTTGAAAGCTAAAACCTTCAATCGAAGCGTTATTTTGCTGGTAGGACTGGGTGGCCCGACACTTATGAAAAAAACTATGAAATGAGAATCGGGAGTCTTCCCTTGTCATGGAATGGCAGAATTACCCAGAATTCTTTTTGGGCATGAGCGAGGACACTTAAGAAGCACGAGACTGGCCCTCATCGAATGGCTGAGGCGCGGCCAGAGGAAATGATTTCTAGCCAGATACTCAGGAGTAGGCCTGGTGTGTGCTGTTAACGTAGATTTTGGATTTCTGAACAAGTTTTTATCATAGAAAATTCGTGACAAAGTTGTGCTTTCATTTCGCTGTAATTCTCGTGTCAAAGAAACGGTATAATAATGTAAATAAGAGAATAACGATATTTATATTTGCAGATTACCTGTCCTCTTACTACGAGAGTCAAGCTCGACATCTCTATGCAATAAGCGCATTCAAAATTTCCTCGTATTTCTTGATAAAAGTATGTGGTTTTTCGTTTTTTTGTTTTTTTTGTTTTGTTTTTTTTTGGGGGGAAAAGGGTTTTTCTGCGTATATGAAAAATACGTTTTCTCTCCCGTCCCCTTCTTATGCATGACATTCGCGGAAATTACATTCTGTTCCTCAATAAACCTGGAACAACCAGTTATGGTCTTAGTTCTCTTTTTTCTTACGTATCGGCTAAGTTGCGGAATGCGCTACCTGATTTTATCCGTACAAGAGAATCCAGGGCCGCATTTTGCACAGCGGCTTTTCTTTTTAATGAATATATCTTTAAATATTATTTATTTAGTAGGTATCTGTCAGTATGCTATGTATTCTAACTGTAAATGTAATGTCTCGAAGTTATTAGCTCCTGTAGTTATTTGGAAAAAGCTTATGACTGTATGTATGTTACCATTAGCAGGGCGCATGCGCACACTTTGTAATCCGCGACTCCAGTGCTTACCATATGACAGATGAAATGACTTTTCTCTTGAATATATAAGCCATCTAATTCTTACGCTATATTGACAAGGGCGGTTTGGAGCTGTGAGTAGGCGTGGGATTTGTCACATATGGTTTAGGGGCCGACATATCTCTCCCTCAATGCCGTACCGGGAGGCAAGGTCGGTAGCAGAAAGCAGCGAAGGGCCAACTGCGTCCAAAAGCGATCGCACGGGCCGAAATCCCGGGATGACTCGTTTGGTACGACGCTCCAGCGCCGGTGTCTGGAGGTACTGCGTTTTTCTCTCTTGTTCAAACATTCCGTCAGCGCATGCGGAAATGTTCTGGCTCTTCGATACCTAGCCTACCAAAAAAAACTTAACATGCTGGAATTTTTTTTTTTTTTTTTGTACCAGCAATTGACATTTCAGTTGATTTTATAGGCATAAACGTAACGTAAGAACCGTGCGTGTCTGGTCTTGTCTCAGACAGAGGCGAGAGATGGTTTCATGCAGACTGGGACGCCTAAAATGTTTTGTTGTAAACATGGCGGTTCAGACAGAGGCGAGAGATGGTTTCATGCAGACTGGGACGCCTAAAATGTTTTGTTGTAAACATGGCGGTTCACGAGTGAAGTTGTCTCTCTGGTCTTTCTGTGGACGAATTCCAGGACCTACTGACACAATCTGGGCAAGTTTTGAAAGCTAAAACCTTCAATCGAAGCGTTATTTTGCTGGTAGGACTGGGTGGCCCGACACTTATGAAAAAAACTATGAAATGAGAATCGGGAGTCTTCCCTTGTCATGGAATGGCAGAATTACCCAGAATTCTTTTTGGGCATGAGCGAGGACACTTAAGAAGCACGAGACTGGCCCTCATCGAATGGCTGAGGCGCGGCCAGAGGAAATGATTTCTAGCCAGATACTCAGGAGTAGGCCTGGTGTGTGCTGTTAACGTAGATTTTGGATTTCTGAACAAGTTTTTATCATAGAAAATTCGTGACAAAGTTGTGCTTTCATTTCGCTGTAATTCTCGTGTCAAAGAAACGGTATAATAATGTAAATAAGAGAATAACGATATTTATATTTGCAGATTACCTGTCCTCTTACTACGAGAGTCAAGCTCGACATCTCTATGCAATAAGCGCATTCAAAATTTCCTCGTATTTCTTGATAAAAGTATGTGGTTTTTCGTTTTTTTGTTTTTTTTGTTTTGTTTTTTTTTGGGGGGAAAAGGGTTTTTCTGCGTATATGAAAAATACGTTTTCTCTCCCGTCCCCTTCTTATGCATGACATTCGCGGAAATTACATTCTGTTCCTCAATAAACCTGGAACAACCAGTTATGGTCTTAGTTCTCTTTTTTCTTACGTATCGGCTAAGTTGCGGAATGCGCTACCTGATTTTATCCGTACCTATGAGTTTACTGGTTTTAAAAGAGAATCCAGGGCCGCATTTTGCACAGCGGCTTTTCTTTTTAATGAATATATCTTTAAATATTATTTATTTAGTAGGTATCTGTCAGTATGCTATGTATTCTAACTGTAAATGTAATGTCTCGAAGTTATTAGCTCCTGTAGTTATTTGGAAAAAGCTTATGACTGTATGTATGTTACCATTAGCAGGGCGCATGCGCACACTTTGTAATCCGCGACTCCAGTGCTTACCATATGACAGATGAAATGACTTTTCTCTTGAATATATAAGCCATCTAATTCTTACGCTATATTGACAAGGGCGGTTTGGAGCTGTGAGTAGGCGTGGGATTTGTCACATATGGTTTAGGGGCCGACATATCTCTCCCTCAATGCCGTACCGGGAGGCAAGGTCGGTAGCAGAAAGCAGCGAAGGGCCAACTGCGTCCAAAAGCGATCGCACGGGCCGAAATCCCGGGATGACTCGTTTGGTACGACGCTCCAGCGCCGGTGTCTGGAGGTACTGCGTTTTTCTCTCTTGTTCAAACATTCCGTCAGCGCATGCGGAAATGTTCTGGCTCTTCGATACCTAGCCTACCAAAAAAAACTTAACATGCTGGAATTTTTTTTTTTTTTTTTGTACCAGCAATTGACATTTCAGTTGATTTTATAGGCATAAACGTAACGTAAGAACCGTGCGTGTCTGGTCTTGTCTCAGACAGAGGCGAGAGATGGTTTCATGCAGACTGGGACGCCTAAAATGTTTTGTTGTAAACATGGCGGTTCAGACAGAGGCGAGAGATGGTTTCATGCAGACTGGGACGCCTAAAATGTTTTGTTGTAAACATGGCGGTTCACGAGTGAAGTTGTCTCTCTGGTCTTTCTGTGGACGAATTCCAGGACCTACTGACACAATCTGGGCAAGTTTTGAAAGCTAAAACCTTCAATCGATGCGTTATTTTGCTGGTAGGACTGGGTGGCCCGACACTTATGAAAAAAACTATGAAATGAGAATCGGGAGTCTTCCCTTGTCATGGAATGGCAGAATTACCCAGAATTCTTTTTGGGCATGAGCGAGGACACTTAAGAAGCACGAGACTGGCCCTCATCGAATGGCTGAGGCGCGGCCAGAGGAAATGATTTCTAGCCAGATACTCAGGAGTAGGCCTGGTGTGTGCTGTTAACGTAGATTTTGGATTTCTGAACAAGTTTTTATCATAGAAAATTCGTGACAAAGTTGTGCTTTCATTTCGCTGTAATTCTCGTGTCAAAGAAACGGTATAATAATGTAAATAAGAGAATAACGATATTTATATTTGCAGATTACCTGTCCTCGTACTACGAAAGTCAAGCTCGACATCTCTATGCAATAAGCGCATTCAAAATTTCCTCGTATTTCTTGATAAAAGTATGTGGTTTTTCGTTTTTTTGTTTTTTTTGTTTTGTTTTTTTTGGGGGGGAAAAGGGTTTTTCTGCGTATATGAAAAATACGTTTTCTCTCCCGTCCCCTTCTTATGCATGACATTCGCGGAAATTACATTCTGTTCCTCAATAAACCTGGAACAACCAGTTATGGTCTTAGTTCTCTTTTTTCTTACGTATCGGCTAAGTTGCGGAATGCGCTACCTGATTTTATCCGTACCTATGAGTTTACTGGTTTTAAAAGAGAATCCAGGGCCGCATTTTGCACAGCGGCTTTTCTTTTTAATGAATATATCTTTAAATATTATTTATTTAGTAGGTATCTGTCAGTATGCTATGTATTCTAACTGTAAATGTAATGTCTCGAAGTTATTAGCTCCTGTAGTTATTTGGAAAAAGCTTATGACTGTATGTATGTTACCATTAGCAGGGCGCATGCGCACACTTTGTAATCCGCGACTCCAGTGCTTACCATATGACAGATGAAATGACTTTTCTCTTGAATATATAAGCCATCTAATTCTTACGCTATATTGACAAGGGCGGTTTGGAGCTGTGAGTAGGCGTGGGATTTGTCACATATGGTTTAGGGGCCGACATATCTCTCCCTCAATGCCGTACCGGGAGGCAAGGTCGGTAGCAGAAAGCAGCGAAGGGCCAACTGCGTCCAAAAGCGATCGCACGGGCCGAAATCCCGGGATGACTCGTTTGGTACGACGCTCCAGCGCCGGTGTCTGGAGGTACTGCGTTTTTCTCTCTTGTTCAAACATTCCGTCAACGCATGCGGAAATGTTCTGGCTCTTCGATACCTAGCCTACCAAAAAAAACTTAACATGCTGGAATTTTTTTTTTTTTTTTTGTACCAGCAATTGACATTTCAGTTGATTTTATAGGCATAAACGTAACGTAAGAACCGTGCGTGTCTGGTCTTGTCTCAGACAGAGGCGAGAGATGGTTTCATGCAGACTGGGACGCCTAAAATGTTTTGTTGTAAACATGGCGGTTCAGACAGAGGCGAGAGATGGTTTCATGCAGACTGGGACGCCTAAAATGTTTTGTTGTAAACATGGCGGTTCACGAGTGAAGTTGTCTCTCTGGTCTTTCTGTGGACGAATTCCAGGACCTACTGACACAATCTGGGCAAGTTTTGAAAGCTAAAACCTTCAATCGAAGCGTTATTTTGCTGGTAGGACTGGGTGGCCCGACACTTATGAAAAAAACTATGAAATGAGAATCGGGAGTCTTCCCTTGTCATGGAATGGCAGAATTACCCAGAATTCTTTTTGGGCATGAGCGAGGACACTTAAGAAGCACGAGACTGGCCCTCATCGAATGGCTGAGGCGCGGCCAGAGGAAATGATTTCTAGCCAGATACTCAGGAGTAGGCCTGGTGTGTGCTGTTAACGTAGATTTTGGATTTCTGAACAAGTTTTTATCATAGAAAATTCGTGACAAAGTTGTGCTTTCATTTCGCTGTAATTCTCGTGTCAAAGAAACGGTATAATAATGTAAATAAGAGAATAACGATATTTATATTTGCAGATTACCTGTCCTCTTACTACGAGAGTCAAGCTCGACATCTCTATGCAATAAGCGCATTCAAAATTTCCTCGTATTTCTTGATAAAAGTATGTGGTTTTTCGTTTTTTTGTTTTTTTTGTTTTGTTTTTTTTGGGGGGGAAAAGGGTTTTTCTGCGTATATGAAAAATACGTTTTCTCTCCCGTCCCCTTCTTATGCATGACATTCGCGGAAATTACATTCTGTTCCTCAATAAACCTGGAACAACCAGTTATGGTCTTAGTTCTCTTTTTTCTTACGTATCGGCTAAGTTGCGGAATGCGCTACCTGATTTTATCCGTACCTATGAGTTTACTGGTTTTAAAAGAGAATCCAGGGCCGCATTTTGCACAGCGGCTTTTCTTTTTAATGAATATATCTTTAAATATTATTTATTTAGTAGGTATCTGTCAGTATGCTATGTATTCTAACTGTAAATGTAATGTCTCGAAGTTATTAGCTCCTGTAGTTATTTGGAAAAAGCTTATGACTGTATGTATGTTACCATTAGCAGGGCGCATGCGCACACTTTGTAATCCGCGACTCCAGTGCTTACCATATGACAGATGAAATGACTTTTCTCTTGAATATATAAGCCATCTAATTCTTACGCTATATTGACAAGGGCGGTTTGGAGCTGTGAGTAGGCGTGGGATTTGTCACATATGGTTTAGGGGCCGACATATCTCTCCCTCAATGCCGTACCGGGAGGCAAGGTCGGTAGCAGAAAGCAGCGAAGGGCCAACTGCGTCCAAAAGCGATCGCACGGGCCGAAATCCCGGGATGACTCGTTTGGTACGACGCTCCAGCGCCGGTGTCTGGAGGTACTGCGTTTTTCTCTCTTGTTCAAACATTCCGTCAACGCATGCGGAAATGTTCTGGCTCTTCGATACCTAGCCTACCAAAAAAAACTTAACATGCTGGAATTTTTTTTTTTTTTTTTGTACCAGCAATTGACATTTCAGTTGATTTTATAGGCATAAACGTAACGTAAGAACCGTGCGTGTCTGGTCTTGTCTCAGACAGAGGCGAGAGATGGTTTCATGCAGACTGGGACGCCTAAAATGTTTTGTTGTAAACATGGCGGTTCAGACAGAGGCGAGAGATGGTTTCATGCAGACTGGGACGCCTAAAATGTTTTGTTGTAAACATGGCGGTTCACGAGTGAAGTTGTCTCTCTGGTCTTTCTGTGGACGAATTCCAGGACCTACTGACACAATCTGGGCAAGTTTTGAAAGCTAAAACCTTCAATCGAAGCGTTATTTTGCTGGTAGGACTGGGTGGCCCGACACTTATGAAAAAAACTATGAAATGAGAATCGGGAGTCTTCCCTTGTCATGGAATGGCAGAATTACCCAGAATTCTTTTTGGGCATGAGCGAGGACACTTAAGAAGCACGAGACTGGCCCTCATCGAATGGCTGAGGCGCGGCCAGAGGAAATGATTTCTAGCCAGATACTCAGGAGTAGGCCTGGTGTGTGCTGTTAACGTAGATTTTGGATTTCTGAACAAGTTTTTATCATAGAAAATTCGTGACAAAGTTGTGCTTTCATTTCGCTGTAATTCTCGTGTCAAAGAAACGGTATAATAATGTAAATAAGAGAATAACGATATTTATATTTGCAGATTACCTGTCCTCTTACTACGAGAGTCAAGCTCGACATCTCTATGCAATAAGCGCATTCAAAATTTCCTCGTATTTCTTGATAAAAGTATGTGGTTTTTCGTTTTTTTGTTTTTTTTGTTTTGTTTTTTTTTGGGGGGAAAAGGGTTTTTCTGCGTATATGAAAAATACGTTTTCTCTCCCGTCCCCTTCTTATGCATGACAATCGCGGAAATTACATTCTGTTCCTCAATAAACCTGGAACAACCAGTTATGGTCTTAGTTCTCTTTTTTCTTACGTATCGGCTAAGTTGCGGAATGCGCTACCTGATTTTATCCGTACCTATGAGTTTACTGGTTTTAAAAGAGAATCCAGGGCCGCATTTTGCACAGCGGCTTTTCTTTTTAATGAATATATCTTTAAATATTATTTATTTAGTAGGTATCTGTCAGTATGCTATGTATTCTAACTGTAAATGTAATGTCTCGAAGTTATTAGCTCCTGTAGTTATTTGGAAAAAGCTTATGACTGTATGTATGTTACCATTAGCAGGGCGCATGCGCACACTTTGTAATCCGCGACTCCAGTGCTTACCATATGACAGATGAAATGACTTTTCTCTTGAATATATAAGCCATCTAATTCTTACGCTATATTGACAAGGGCGGTTTGGAGCTGTGAGTAGGCGTGGGATTTGTCACATATGGTTTAGGGGCCGACATATCTCTCCCTCAATGCCGTACCGGGAGGCAAGGTCGGTAGCAGAAAGCAGCGAAGGGCCAACTGCGTCCAAAAGCGATCGCACGGGCCGAAATCCCGGGATGACTCGTTTGGTACGACGCTCCAGCGCCGGTGTCTGGAGGTACTGCGTTTTTCTCTCTTGTTCAAACATTCCGTCAGCGCATGCGGAAATGTTCTGGCTCTTCGATACCTAGCCTACCAAAAAAAACTTAACATGCTGGAATTTTTTTTTTTTTTTTGTACCAGCAATTGACATTTCAGTTGATTTTATAGGCATAAACGTAACTTAAGAACCGTGCGTGTCTGGTCTTGTCTCAGACAGAGGCGAGAGATGGTTTCATGCAGACTGGGACGCCTAAAATGTTTTGTTGTAAACATGGCGGTTCAGACAGAGGCGAGAGATGGTTTCATGCAGACTGGGACGCCTAAAATGTTTTGTTGTAAACATGGCGGTTCAGACAGAGGCGAGAGATGGTTTCATGCAGACTGGGACGCCTAAAATGTTTTGTTGTAAACATGGCGGTTCACGAGTGAAGTTGTCTCTCTGGTCTTTCTGTGGACGAATTCCAGGACCTACTGACACAATCTGGGCAAGTTTTGAAAGCTAAAACCTTCAATCGAAGCGTTATTTTGCTGGTAGGACTGGGTGGCCCGACACTTATGAAAAAAACTATGAAATGAGAATCGGGAGTCTTCCCTTGTCATGGAATGGCAGAATTACCCAGAATTCTTTTTGGGCATGAGCGAGGACACTTAAGAAGCACGAGACTGGCCCTCATCGAATGGCTGAGGCGCGGCCAGAGGAAATGATTTCTAGCCAGATACTCAGGAGTAGGCCTGGTGTGTGCTGTTAACGTAGATTTTGGATTTCTGAACAAGTTTTTATCATAGAAAATTCGTGACAAAGTTGTGCTTTCATTTCGCTGTAATTCTCGTGTCAAAGAAACGGTATAATAATGTAAATAAGAGAATAACGATATTTATATTTGCAGATTACCTGTCCTCTTACTACGAGAGTCAAGCTCGACATCTCTATGCAATAAGCGCATTCAAAATTTCCTCGTATTTCTTGATAAAAGTATGTGGTTTTTCGTTTTTTTGTTTTTTTTGTTTTGTTTTTTTTTGGGGGGAAAAGGGTTTTTCTGCGTATATGAAAAATACGTTTTCTCTCCCGTCCCCTTCTTATGCATGACAATCGCGGAAATTACATTCTGTTCCTCAATAAACCTGGAACAACCAGTTATGGTCTTAGTTCTCTTTTTTCTTACGTATCGGCTAAGTTGCGGAATGCGCTACCTGATTTTATCCGTACCTATGAGTTTACTGGTTTTAAAAGAGAATCCAGGGCCGCATTTTGCACAGCGGCTTTTCTTTTTAATGAATATATCTTTAAATATTATTTATTTAGTAGGTATCTGTCAGTATGCTATGTATTCTAACTGTAAATGTAATGTCTCGAAGTTATTAGCTCCTGTAGTTATTTGGAAAAAGCTTATGACTGTATGTATGTTACCATTAGCAGGGCGCATGCGCACACTTTGTAATCCGCGACTCCAGTGCTTACCATATGACAGATGAAATGACTTTTCTCTTGAATATATAAGCCATCTAATTCTTACGCTATATTGACAAGGGCGGTTTGGAGCTGTGAGTAGGCGTGGGATTTGTCACATATGGTTTAGGGGCCGACATATCTCTCCCTCAATGCCGTACCGGGAGGCAAGGTCGGTAGCAGAAAGCAGCGAAGGGCCAACTGCGTCCAAAAGCGATCGCACGGGCCGAAATCCCGGGATGACTCGTTTGGTACGACGCTCCAGCGCCGGTGTCTGGAGGTACTGCGTTTTTCTCTCTTGTTCAAACATTCCGTCAACGCATGCGGAAATGTTCTGGCTCTTCGATACCTAGCCTACCAAAAAAAACTTAACATGCTGGAATTTTTTTTTTTTTTTTGTACCAGCAATTGACATTTCAGTTGATTTTATAGGCATAAACGTAACGTAAGAACCGTGCGTGTCTGGTCTTGTCTCAGACAGAGGCGAGAGATGGTTTCATGCAGACTGGGACGCCTAAAATGTTTTGTTGTAAACATGGCGGTTCAGACAGAGGCGAGAGATGGTTTCATGCAGACTGGGACGCCTAAAATGTTTTGTTGTAAACATGGCGGTTCACGAGTGAAGTTGTCTCTCTGGTCTTTCTGTGGACGAATTCCAGGACCTACTGACACAATCTGGGCAAGTTTTGAAAGCTAAAACCTTCAATCGAAGCGTTATTTTGCTGGTAGGACTGGGTGGCCCGACACTTATGAAAAAAACTATGAAATGAGAATCGGGAGTCTTCCCTTGTCATGGAATGGCAGAATTACCCAGAATTCTTTTTGGGCATGAGCGAGGACACTTAAGAAGCACGAGACTGGCCCTCATCGAATGGCTGAGGCGCGGCCAGAGGAAATGATTTCTAGCCAGATACTCAGGAGTAGGCCTGGTGTGTGCTGTTAACGTAGATTTTGGATTTCTGAACAAGTTTTTATCATAGAAAATTCGTGACAAAGTTGTGCTTTCATTTCGCTGTAATTCTCGTGTCAAAGAAACGGTATAATAATGTAAATAAGAGAATAACGATATTTATATTTGCAGATTACCTGTCCTCTTACTACGAGAGTCAAGCTCGACATCTCTATGCAATAAGCGCATTCAAAATTTCCTCGTATTTCTTGATAAAAGTATGTGGTTTTTCGTTTTTTTGTTTTTTTTGTTTTGTTTTTTTTTGGGGGGAAAAGGGTTTTTCTGCGTATATGAAAAATACGTTTTCTCTCCCGTCCCCTTCTTATGCATGACATTCGCGGAAATTACATTCTGTTCCTCAATAAACCTGGAACAACCAGTTATGGTCTTAGTTCTCTTTTTTCTTACGTATCGGCTAAGTTGCGGAATGCGCTACCTGATTTTATCCGTACCTATGAGTTTACTGGTTTTAAAAGAGAATCCAGGGCCGCATTTTGCACAGCGGCTTTTCTTTTTAATGAATATATCTTTAAATATTATTTATTTAGTAGGTATCTGTCAGTATGCTATGTATTCTAACTGTAAATGTAATGTCTCGAAGTTATTAGCTCCTGTAGTTATTTGGAAAAAGCTTATGACTGTATGTATGTTACCATTAGCAGGGCGCATGCGCACACTTTGTAATCCGCGACTCCAGTGCTTACCATATGACAGATGAAATGACTTTTCTCTTGAATATATAAGCCATCTAATTCTTACGCTATATTGACAAGGGCGGTTTGGAGCTGTGAGTAGGCGTGGGATTTGTCACATATGGTTTAGGGGCCGACATATCTCTCCCTCAATGCCGTACCGGGAGGCAAGGTCGGTAGCAGAAAGCAGCGAAGGGCCAACTGCGTCCAAAAGCGATCGCACGGGCCGAAATCCCGGGATGACTCGTTTGGTACGACGCTCCAGCGCCGGTGTCTGGAGGTACTGCGTTTTTCTCTCTTGTTCAAACATTCCGTCAGCGCATGCGGAAATGTTCTGGCTCTTCGATACCTAGCCTACCAAAAAAAACTTAACATGCTGGAATTTTTTTTTTTTTTTTTGTACCAGCAATTGACATTTCAGTTGATTTTATAGGCATAAACGTAACGTAAGAACCGTGCGTGTCTGGTCTTGTCTCAGACAGAGGCGAGAGATGGTTTCATGCAGACTGGGACGCCTAAAATGTTTTGTTGTAAACATGGCGGTTCAGACAGAGGCGAGAGATGGTTTCATGCAGACTGGGACGCCTAAAATGTTTTGTTGTAAACATGGCGGTTCACGAGTGAAGTTGTCTCTCTGGTCTTTCTGTGGACGAATTCCAGGACCTACTGACACAATCTGGGCAAGTTTTGAAAGCTAAAACCTTCAATCGAAGCGTTATTTTGCTGGTAGGACTGGGTGGCCCGACACTTATGAAAAAAACTATGAAATGAGAATCGGGAGTCTTCCCTTGTCATGGAATGGCAGAATTACCCAGAATTCTTTTTGGGCATGAGCGAGGACACTTAAGAAGCACGAGACTGGCCCTCATCGAATGGCTGAGGCGCGGCCAGAGGAAATGATTTCTAGCCAGATACTCAGGAGTAGGCCTGGTGTGTGCTGTTAACGTAGATTTTGGATTTCTGAACAAGTTTTTATCATAGAAAATTCGTGACAAAGTTGTGCTTTCATTTCGCTGTAATTCTCGTGTCAAAGAAACGGTATAATAATGTAAATAAGAGAATAACGATATTTATATTTGCAGATTACCTGTCCTCTTACTACGAGAGTCAAGCTTGACATCTCTATGCAATAAGCGCATTCAAAATTTCCTCGTATTTCTTGATAAAAGTATGTGGTTTTTCGTTTTTTTGTTTTTTTTGTTTTGTTTTTTTTTGGGGGGAAAAGGGTTTTTCTGCGTATATGAAAAATACGTTTTCTCTCCCGTCCCCTTCTTATGCATGACATTCGCGGAAATTACATTCTGTTCCTCAATAAACCTGGAACAACCAGTTATGGTCTTAGTTCTCTTTTTTCTTACGTATCGGCTAAGTTGCGGAATGCGCTACCTGATTTTATCCGTACCTATGAGTTTACTGGTTTTAAAAGAGAATCCAGGGCCGCATTTTGCACAGCGGCTTTTCTTTTTAATGAATATATCTTTAAATATTATTTATTTAGTAGGTATCTGTCAGTATGCTATGTATTCTAACTGTAAATGTAATGTCTCGAAGTTATTAGCTCCTGTAGTTATTTGGAAAAAGCTTATGACTGTATGTATGTTACCATTAGCAGGGCGCATGCGCACACTTTGTAATCCGCGACTCCAGTGCTTACCATATGACAGATGAAATGACTTTTCTCTTGAATATATAAGCCATCTAATTCTTACGCTATATTGACAAGGGCGGTTTGGAGCTGTGAGTAGGCGTGGGATTTGTCACATATGGTTTAGGGGCCGACATATCTCTCCCTCAATGCCGTACCGGGAGGCAAGGTCGGTAGCAGAAAGCAGCGAAGGGCCAACTGCGTCCAAAAGCGATCGCACGGGCCGAAATCCCGGGATGACTCGTTTGGTACGACGCTCCAGCGCCGGTGTCTGGAGGTACTGCGTTTTTCTCTCTTGTTCAAACATTCCGTCAGCGCATGCGGAAATGTTCTGGCTCTTCGATACCTAGCCTACCAAAAAAAACTTAACATGCTGGAATTTTTTTTTTTTTTTTTGTACCAGCAATTGACATTTCAGTTGATTTTATAGGCATAAACGTAACTTAAGAACCGTGCGTGTCTGGTCTTGTCTCAGACAGAGGCGAGAGATGGTTTCATGCAGACTGGGACGCCTAAAATGTTTTGTTGTAAACATGGCGGTTCAGACAGAGGCGAGAGATGGTTTCATGCAGACTGGGACGCCTAAAATGTTTTGTTGTAAACATGGCGGTTCAGACAGAGGCGAGAGATGGTTTCATGCAGACTGGGACGCCTAAAATGTTTTGTTGTAAACATGGCGGTTCACGAGTGAAGTTGTCTCTCTGGTCTTTCTGTGGACGAATTCCAGGACCTACTGACACAATCTGGGCAAGTTTTGAAAGCTAAAACCTTCAATCGAAGCGTTATTTTGCTGGTAGGACTGGGTGGCCCGACACTTATGAAAAAAACTATGAAATGAGAATCGGGAGTCTTCCCTTGTCATGGAATGGCAGAATTACCCAGAATTCTTTTTGGGCATGAGCGAGGACACTTAAGAAGCACGAGACTGGCCCTCATCGAATGGCTGAGGCGCGGCCAGAGGAAATGATTTCTAGCCAGATACTCAGGAGTAGGCCTGGTGTGTGCTGTTAACGTAGATTTTGGATTTCTGAACAAGTTTTTATCATAGAAAATTCGTGACAAAGTTGTGCTTTCATTTCGCTGTAATTCTCGTGTCAAAGAAACGGTATAATAATGTAAATAAGAGAATAACGATATTTATATTTGCAGATTACCTGTCCTCTTACTACGAGAGTCAAGCTCGACATCTCTATGCAATAAGCGCATTCAAAATTTCCTCGTATTTCTTGATAAAAGTATGTGGTTTTTCGTTTTTTTGTTTTTTTTGTTTTGTTTTTTTTTGGGGGGAAAAGGGTTTTTCTGCGTATATGAAAAATACGTTTTCTCTCCCGTCCCCTTCTTATGCATGACATTCGCGGAAATTACATTCTGTTCCTCAATAAACCTGGAACAACCAGTTATGGTCTTAGTTCTCTTTTTTCTTACGTATCGGCTAAGTTGCGGAATGCGCTACCTGATTTTATCCGTACCTATGAGTTTACTGGTTTTAAAAGAGAATCCAGGGCCGCATTTTGCACAGCGGCTTTTCTTTTTAATGAATATATCTTTAAATATTATTTATTTAGTAGGTATCTGTCAGTATGCTATGTATTCTAACTGTAAATGTAATGTCTCGAAGTTATTAGCTCCTGTAGTTATTTGGAAAAAGCTTATGACTGTATGTATGTTACCATTAGCAGGGCGCATGCGCACACTTTGTAATCCGCGACTCCAGTGCTTACCATATGACAGATGAAATGACTTTTCTCTTGAATATATAAGCCATCTAATTCTTACGCTATATTGACAAGGGCGGTTTGGAGCTGTGAGTAGGCGTGGGATTTGTCACATATGGTTTAGGGGCCGACATATCTCTCCCTCAATGCCGTACCGGGAGGCAAGGTCGGTAGCAGAAAGCAGCGAAGGGCCAACTGCGTCCAAAAGCGATCGCACGGGCCGAAATCCCGGGATGACTCGTTTGGTACGACGCTCCAGCGCCGGTGTCTGGAGGTACTGCGTTTTTCTCTCTTGTTCAAACATTCCGTCAGCGCATGCGGAAATGTTCTGGCTCTTCGATACCTAGCCTACCAAAAAAAACTTAACATGCTGGAATTTTTTTTTTTTTTTTTGTACCAGCAATTGACATTTCAGTTGATTTTATAGGCATAAACGTAACTTAAGAACCGTGCGTGTCTGGTCTTGTCTCAGACAGAGGCGAGAGATGGTTTCATGCAGACTGGGACGCCTAAAATGTTTTGTTGTAAACATGGCGGTTCAGACAGAGGCGAGAGATGGTTTCATGCAGACTGGGACGCCTAAAATGTTTTGTTGTAAACATGGCGGTTCAGACAGAGGCGAGAGATGGTTTCATGCAGACTGGGACGCCTAAAATGTTTTGTTGTAAACATGGCGGTTCACGAGTGAAGTTGTCTCTCTGGTCTTTCTGTGGACGAATTCCAGGACCTACTGACACAATCTGGGCAAGTTTTGAAAGCTAAAACCTTCAATCGAAGCGTTATTTTGCTGGTAGGACTGGGTGGCCCGACACTTATGAAAAAAACTATGAAATGAGAATCGGGAGTCTTCCCTTGTCATGGAATGGCAGAATTACCCAGAATTCTTTTTGGGCATGAGCGAGGACACTTAAGAAGCACGAGACTGGCCCTCATCGAATGGCTGAGGCGCGGCCAGAGGAAATGATTTCTAGCCAGATACTCAGGAGTAGGCCTGGTGTGTGCTGTTAACGTAGATTTTGGATTTCTGAACAAGTTTTTATCATAGAAAATTCGTGACAAAGTTGTGCTTTCATTTCGCTGTAATTCTCGTGTCAAAGAAACGGTATAATAATGTAAATAAGAGAATAACGATATTTATATTTGCAGATTACCTGTCCTCTTACTACGAGAGTCAAGCTCGACATCTCTATGCAATAAGCGCATTCAAAATTTCCTCGTATTTCTTGATAAAAGTATGTGGTTTTTCGTTTTTTTGTTTTTTTTGTTTTGTTTTTTTTTGGGGGGAAAAGGGTTTTTCTGCGTATATGAAAAATACGTTTTCTCTCCCGTCCCCTTCTTATGCATGACATTCGCGGAAATTACATTCTGTTCCTCAATAAACCTGGAACAACCAGTTATGGTCTTAGTTCTCTTTTTTCTTACGTATCGGCTAAGTTGCGGAATGCGCTACCTGATTTTATCCGTACCTATGAGTTTACTGGTTTTAAAAGAGAATCCAGGGCCGCATTTTGCACAGCGGCTTTTCTTTTTAATGAATATATCTTTAAATATTATTTATTTAGTAGGTATCTGTCAGTATGCTATGTATTCTAACTGTAAATGTAATGTCTCGAAGTTATTAGCTCCTGTAGTTATTTGGAAAAAGCTTATGACTGTATGTATGTTACCATTAGCAGGGCGCATGCGCACACTTTGTAATCCGCGACTCCAGTGCTTACCATATGACAGATGAAATGACTTTTCTCTTGAATATATAAGCCATCTAATTCTTACGCTATATTGACAAGGGCGGTTTGGAGCTGTGAGTAGGCGTGGGATTTGTCACATATGGTTTAGGGGCCGACATATCTCTCCCTCAATGCCGTACCGGGAGGCAAGGTCGGTAGCAGAAAGCAGCGAAGGGCCAACTGCGTCCAAAAGCGATCGCACGGGCCGAAATCCCGGGATGACTCGTTTGGTACGACGCTCCAGCGCCGGTGTCTGGAGGTACTGCGTTTTTCTCTCTTGTTCAAACATTCCGTCAGCGCATGCGGAAATGTTCTGGCTCTTCGATACCTAGCCTACCAAAAAAAACTTAACATGCTGGAATTTTTTTTTTTTTTTTTGTACCAGCAATTGACATTTCAGTTGATTTTATAGGCATAAACGTAACTTAAGAACCGTGCGTGTCTGGTCTTGTCTCAGACAGAGGCGAGAGATGGTTTCATGCAGACTGGGACGCCTAAAATGTTTTGTTGTAAACATGGCGGTTCAGACAGAGGCGAGAGATGGTTTCATGCAGACTGGGACGCCTAAAATGTTTTGTTGTAAACATGGCGGTTCAGACAGAGGCGAGAGATGGTTTCATGCAGACTGGGACGCCTAAAATGTTTTGTTGTAAACATGGCGGTTCACGAGTGAAGTTGTCTCTCTGGTCTTTCTGTGGACGAATTCCAGGACCTACTGACACAATCTGGGCAAGTTTTGAAAGCTAAAACCTTCAATCGAAGCGTTATTTTGCTGGTAGGACTGGGTGGCCCGACACTTATGAAAAAAACTATGAAATGAGAATCGGGAGTCTTCCCTTGTCATGGAATGGCAGAATTACCCAGAATTCTTTTTGGGCATGAGCGAGGACACTTAAGAAGCACGAGACTGGCCCTCATCGAATGGCTGAGGCGCGGCCAGAGGAAATGATTTCTAGCCAGATACTCAGGAGTAGGCCTGGTGTGTGCTGTTAACGTAGATTTTGGATTTCTGAACAAGTTTTTATCATAGAAAATTCGTGACAAAGTTGTGCTTTCATTTCGCTGTAATTCTCGTGTCAAAGAAACGGTATAATAATGTAAATAAGAGAATAACGATATTTATATTTGCAGATTACCTGTCCTCGTACTACGAAAGTCAAGCTCGACATCTCTATGCAATAAGCGCATTCAAAATTTCCTCGTATTTCTTGATAAAAGTATGTGGTTTTTCGTTTTTTTGTTTTTTTTGTTTTGTTTTTTTTGGGGGGGAAAAGGGTTTTTCTGCGTATATGAAAAATACGTTTTCTCTCCCGTCCCCTTCTTATGCATGACAATCGCGGAAATTACATTCTGTTCCTCAATAAACCTGGAACAACCAGTTATGGTCTTAGTTCTCTTTTTTCTTACGTATCGGCTAAGTTGCGGAATGCGCTACCTGATTTTATCCGTACCTATGAGTTTACTGGTTTTAAAAAAGAGAATCCAGGGCCGCATTTTGCACAGCGGCTTTTCTTTTTAATGAATATATCTTTAAATATTATTTATTTAGTAGGTATCTGTCAGTATGCTATGTATTCTAACTGTAAATGTAATGTCTCGAAGTTATTAGCTCCTGTAGTTATTTGGAAAAAGCTTATGACTGTATGTATGTTACCATTAGCAGGGCGCATGCGCACACTTTGTAATCCGCGACTCCAGTGCTTACCATATGACAGATGAAATGACTTTTCTCTTGAATATATAAGCCATCTAATTCTTACGCTATATTGACAAGGGCGGTTTGGAGCTGTGAGTAGGCGTGGGATTTGTCACATATGGTTTAGGGGCCGACATATCTCTCCCTCAATGCCGTACCGGGAGGCAAGGTCGGTAGCAGAAAGCAGCGAAGGGCCAACTGCGTCCAAAAGCGATCGCACGGGCCGAAATCCCGGGATGACTCGTTTGGTACGACGCTCCAGCGCCGGTGTCTGGAGGTACTGCGTTTTTCTCTCTTGTTCAAACATTCCGTCAGCGCATGCGGAAATGTTCTGGCTCTTCGATACCTAGCCTACCAAAAAAAACTTAACATGCTGGAATTTTTTTTTTTTTTTTGTACCAGCAATTGACATTTCAGTTGATTTTATAGGCATAAACGTAACGTAAGAACCGTGCGTGTCTGGTCTTGTCTCAGACAGAGGCGAGAGATGGTTTCATGCAGACTGGGACGCCTAAAATAATTTGTTGTAAACATGGCGGTTCAGACAGAGGCGAGAGATGGTTTCATGCAGACTGGGACGCCTAAAATGTTTTGTTGTAAACATGGTGGTTCACGAGTGAAGTTGTCTCTCTGGTCTTTCTGTGGACGAATTCCAGGACCTACTGACACAATCTGGGCAAGTTTTGAAAGCTAAAACCTTCAATCGAGGCGTTATTTTGCTGGTAGGACTGGGTGGCCCGACACTTATGAAAAAAACTATGAAATGAGAATCGGGAGTCTTCCCTTGTCATGGAATGGCAGAATTACCCAGAATTCTTTTTGGGCATGAGCGAGGACACTTAAGAAGCACGAGACTGGCCCTCATCGAATGGCTGAGGCGCGGCCAGAGGAAATGATTTCTAGCCAGATACTCAGGAGTAGGCCTGGTGTGTGCTGTTAACGTAGATTTTGGATTTCTGAACAAGTTTTTATCATAGAAAATTCGTGACAAAGTTGTGCTTTCATTTCGCTGTAATTCTCGTGTCAAAGAAACGGTATAATAATGTAAATAAGAGAATAACGATATTTATATTTGCAGATTACCTGTCCTCGTACTACGAAAGTCAAGCTCGACATCTCTATGCAATAAGCGCATTCAAAATTTCCTCGTATTTCTTGATAAAAGTATGTGGTTTTTCGTTTTTTTGTTTTTTTTGTTTTGTTTTTTTTTTGGGGGGAAAAGGGTTTTTCTGCGTATATGAAAAATACGTTTTCTCTCCCGTCCCCTTCTTATGCATGACATTCGCGGAAATTACATTCTGTTCCTCAATAAACCTGGAACAACCAGTTATGGTCTTAGTTCTCTTTTTTCTTACGTATCGGCTAAGTTGCAGAATGCGCTACCTGATTTTATCCGTACCTATGAGTTTACTGGTTTTAAAAGAGAATCCAGGGCCGCATTTTGCACAGCGGCTTTTCTTTTTAATGAATATATCTTTAAATATTATTTATTTAGTAGGTATCTGTCAGTATGCTATGTATTCTAACTGTAAATGTAATGTCTCGAAGTTATTAGCTCCTGTAGTTATTTGGAAAAAGCTTATGACTGTATGTATGTTACCATTAGTAGGGCGCATGCGCACACTTTGTAATCCGCGACTCCAGTGCTTACCATATGACAGATGAAATGACTTTTCTCTTGAATATATAAGCCATCTAATTCTTACGCTATATTGACAAGGGCGGTTTGGAGCTGTGAGTAGGCGTGGGATTTGTCACATATGGTTTAGGGGCCGACATATCTCTCCCTCAATGCCGTACCGGGAGGCAAGGTCGGTAGCAGACAGCAGCGAAGGGCCAACTGCGTCCAAAAGCGATCGCACGGGCCGAAATCCCGGGATGACTCGTTTGGTACGACGCTCCAGCGCCGGTGTCTGGAGGTACTGCGTTTTTCTCTCTTGTTCAAACATTCCGTCAGCGCATGCGGAAATGTTCTGGCTCTTCGATACCTAGCCTACCAAAAAAAACTTAACATGCTGGAATTTTTTTTTTTTTTTTTGTACCAGCAATTGACATTTCAGTTGATTTTATAGGCATAAACGTAACGTAAGAACCGTGCGTGTCTGGTCTTGTCTCAGACAGAGGCGAGAGATGGTTTCATGCAGACTGGGACGCCTAAAATGTTTTGTTGTAAACATGGCGGTTCAGACAGAGGCGAGAGATGGTTTCATGCAGACTGGGACGCCTAAAATGTTTTGTTGTAAACATGGCGGTTCAGACAGAGGCGAGAGATGGTTTCATGCAGACTGGGACGCCTAAAATGTTTTGTTGTAAACATGGCGGTTCACGAGTGAAGTATTCTCTCTGGTCTTTCTGTGGACGAATTCCAGGACCTACTGACACAATCTGGGCAAGTTTTGAAAGCTAAAACCTTCAATCGAAGCGTTATTTTGCTGGTAGGACTGGGTGGCCCGACACTTATGAAAAAAACTATGAAATGAGAATCGGGAGTCTTCCCTTGTCATGGAATGGCAGAATTACCCAGAATTCTTTTTGGGCATGAGCGAGGACACTTAAGAAGCACGAGACTGGCCCTCATCGAATGGCTGAGGCGCGGCCAGAGGAAATGATTTCTAGCCAGATACTCAGGAGTAGGCCTGGTGTGTGCTGTTAACGTAGATTTTGGATTTCTGAACAAGTTTTTATCATAGAAAATTCGTGACAAAGTTGTGCTTTCATTTCGCTGTAATTCTCGTGTCAAAGAAACGGTATAATAATGTAAATAAGAGAATAACGATATTTATATTTGCAGATTACCTGTCCTCGTACTACGAAAGTCAAGCTCGACATCTCTATGCAATAAGCGCATTCAAAATTTCCTCGTATTTCTTGATAAAAGTATGTGGTTTTTCGTTTTTTTGTTTTTTTTGTTTTGTTTTTTTTTGGGGGGAAAAGGGTTTTTCTGCGTATATGAAAAATACGTTTTCTCTCCCGTCCCCTTCTTATGCATGACAATCGCGGAAATTACATTCTGTTCCTCAATAAACCTGGAACAACCAGTTATGGTCTTAGTTCTCTTTTTTCTTACGTATCGGCTAAGTTGCGGAATGCGCTACCTGATTTTATCCGTACCTATGAGTTTACTGGTTTTAAAAGAGAATCCAGGGCCGCATTTTGCACAGCGGCTTTTCTTTTTAATGAATATATCTTTAAATATTATTTATTTAGTAGGTATCTGTCAGTATGCTATGTATTCTAACTGTAAATGTAATGTCTCGAAGTTATTAGCTCCTGTAGTTATTTGGAAAAAGCTTATGACTGTATGTATGTTACCATTAGCAGGGCGCATGCGCACACTTTGTAATCCGCGACTCCAGTGCTTACCATATGACAGATGAAATGACTTTTCTCTTGAATATATAAGCCATCTAATTCTTACGCTATATTGACAAGGGCGGTTTGGAGCTGTGAGTAGGCGTGGGATTTGTCACATATGGTTTAGGGGCCGACATATCTCTCCCTCAATGCCGTACCGGGAGGCAAGGTCGGTAGCAGAAAGCAGCGAAGGGCCAACTGCGTCCAAAAGCGATCGCACGGGCCGAAATCCCGGGATGACTCGTTTGGTACGACGCTCCAGCGCCGGTGTCTGGAGGTACTGCGTTTTTCTCTCTTGTTCAAACATTCCGTCAGCGCATGCGGAAATGTTCTGGCTCTTCGATACCTAGCCTACCAAAAAAAACTTAACATGCTGGAATTTTTTTTTTTTTTTTTGTACCAGCAATTGACATTTCAGTTGATTTTATAGGCATAAACGTAACGTAAGAACCGTGCGTGTCTGGTCTTGTCTCAGACAGAGGCGAGAGATGGTTTCATGCAGACTGGGACGCCTAAAATAATTTGTTGTAAACATGGCGGTTCAGACAGAGGCGAGAGATGGTTTCATGCAGACTGGGACGCCTAAAATGTTTTGTTGTAAACATGGTGGTTCACGAGTGAAGTTGTCTCTCTGGTCTTTCTGTGGACGAATTCCAGGACCTACTGACACAATCTGGGCAAGTTTTGAAAGCTAAAGCCTTCAATCGAGGCGTTATTTTGCTGGTAGGACTGGGTGGCCCGACACTTATGAAAAAAACTATGAAATGAGAATCGGGAGTCTTCCCTTGTCATGGAATGGCAGAATTACCCAGAATTCTTTTTGGGCATGAGCGAGGACACTTAAGAAGCACGAGACTGGCCCTCATCGAATGGCTGAGGCGCGGCCAGAGGAAATGATTTCTAGCCAGATACTCAGGAGTAGGCCTGGTGTGTGCTGTTAACGTAGATTTTGGATTTCTGAACAAGTTTTTATCATAGAAAATTCGTGACAAAGTTGTGCTTTCATTTCGCTGTAATTCTCGTGTCAAAGAAACGGTATAATAATGTAAATAAGAGAATAACGATATTTATATTTGCAGATTACCTGTCCTCGTACTACGAAAGTCAAGCTCGACATCTCTATGCAATAAGCGCATTCAAAATTTCCTCGTATTTCTTGATAAAAGTATGTGGTTTTTCGTTTTTTTGTTTTTTTTGTTTTGTTTTTTTTGGGGGGGAAAAGGGTTTTTCTGCGTATATGAAAAATACGTTTTCTCTCCCGTCCCCTTCTTATGCATGACATTCGCGGAAATTACATTCTGTTCCTCAATAAACCTGGAACAACCAGTTATGGTCTTAGTTCTCTTTTTTCTTACGTATCGGCTAAGTTGCGGAATGCGCTACCTGATTTTATCCGTACCTATGAGTTTACTGGTTTTAAAAGAGAATCCAGGGCCGCATTTTGCACAGCGGCTTTTCTTTTTAATGAATATATCTTTAAATATTATTTATTTAGTAGGTATCTGTCAGTATGCTATGTATTCTAACTGTAAATGTAATGTCTCGAAGTTATTAGCTCCTGTAGTTATTTGGAAAAAGCTTATGACTGTATGTATGTTACCATTAGCAGGGCGCATGCGCACACTTTGTAATCCGCGACTCCAGTGCTTACCATATGACAGATGAAATGACTTTTCTCTTGAATATATAAGCCATCTAATTCTTACGCTATATTGACAAGGGCGGTTTGGAGCTGTGAGTAGGCGTGGGATTTGTCACATATGGCTTAGGGGCCGACATATCTCTCCCTCAATGCCGTACCGGGAGGCAAGGTCGGTAGCAGAAAGCAGCGAAGGGCCAACTGCGTCCAAAAGCGATCGCACGGGCCGAAATCCCGGGATGACTCGTTTGGTACGACGCTCCAGCGCCGGTGTCTGGAGGTACTGCGTTTTTCTCTCTTGTTCAAACATTCCGTCAGCGCATGCGGAAATGTTCTGGCTCTTCGATACCTAGCCTACCAAAAAAAACTTAACATGCTGGAATTTTTTTTTTTTTTTTTGTACCAGCAATTGACATTTCAGTTGATTTTATAGGCATAAACGTAACGTAAGAACCGTGCGTGTCTGGTCTTGTCTCAACCAGAGGCGAGAGATGGTTTCATGCAGACTGGGACGCCTAAAATGTTTTGTTGTAAACATGGCGGTTCAGACAGAGGCGAGAGATGGTTTCATGCAGACTGGGACGCCTAAAATGTTTTGTTGTAAACATGGCGGTTCAGACAGAGGCGAGAGATGGTTTCATGCAGACTGGGACGCCTAAAATGTTTTGTTGTAAACATGGCGGTTCACGAGTGAAGTTGTCTCTCTGGTCTTTCTGTGGACGAATTCCAGGACCTACTGACACAATCTGGGCAAGTTTTGAAAGCTAAAACCTTCAATCGAAGCGTTATTTTGCTGGTAGGACTGGGTGGCCCGACACTTATGAAAAAAACTATGAAATGAGAATCGGGAGTCTTCCCTTGTCATGGAATGGCAGAATTACCCAGAATTCTTTTTGGGCATGAGCGAGGACACTTAAGAAGCACGAGACTGGCCCTCATCGAATGGCTGAGGCGCGGCCAGAGGAAATGATTTCTAGCCAGATACTCAGGAGTAGGCCTGGTGTGTGCTGTTAACGTAGATTTTGGATTTCTGAACAAGTTTTTATCATAGAAAATTCGTGACAAAGTTGTGCTTTCATTTCGCTGTAATTCTCGTGTCAAAGAAACGGTATAATAATGTAAATAAGAGAATAACGATATTTATATTTGCAGATTACCTGTCCTCGTACTACGAAAGTCAAGCTCGACATCTCTATGCAATAAGCGCATTCAAAATTTCCTCGTATTTCTTGATAAAAGTATGTGGTTTTTCGTTTTTTTGTTTTTTTTGTTTTGTTTTTTTTGGGGGGGAAAAGGGTTTTTCTGCGTATATGAAAAATACGTTTTCTCTCCCGTCCCCTTCTTATGCATGACAATCGCGGAAATTACATTCTGTTCCTCAATAAACCTGGAACAGCCAGTTATGGTCTTAGTTCTCTTTTTTCTTACGTATCGGCTAAGTTGCGGAATGCGCTACCTGATTTTATCCGTACCTATGAGTTTACTGGTTTTAAAAGAGAATCCAGGGCCGCATTTTGCACAGCGGCTTTTCTTTTTAATGAATATATCTTTAAATATTATTTATTTAGTAGGTATCTGTCAGTATGCTATGTATTCTAACTGTAAATGTAATGTCTCGAAGTTATTAGCTCCTGTAGTTATTTGGAAAAAGCTTATGACTGTATGTATGTTACCATTAGCAGGGCGCATGCGCACACTTTGTAATCCGCGACTCCAGTGCTTACCATATGACAGATGAAATGACTTTTCTCTTGAATATATAAGCCATCTAATTCTTACGCTATATTGACAAGGGCGGTTTGGAGCTGTGAGTAGGCGTGGGATTTGTCACATATGGTTTAGGGGCCGACATATCTCTCCCTCAATGCCGTACCGGGAGGCAAGGTCGGTAGCAGAAAGCAGCGAAGGGCCAACTGCGTCCAAAAGCGATCGCACGGGCCGAAATCCCGGGATGACTCGTTTGGTACGACGCTCCAGCGCCGGTGTCTGGAGGTACTGCGTTTTTCTCTCTTGTTCAAACATTCCGTCAGCGCATGCGGAAATGTTCTGGCTCTTCGATACCTAGCCTACCAAAAAAAACTTAACATGCTGGAATTTTTTTTTTTTTTTTTGTACCAGCAATTGACATTTCAGTTGATTTTATAGGCATAAACGTAACGTAAGAACCGTGCGTGTCTGGTCTTGTCTCAGACAGAGGCGAGAGATGGTTTCATGCAGACTGGGACGCCTAAAATAATTTGTTGTAAACATGGCGGTTCAGACAGAGGCGAGAGATGGTTTCATGCAGACTGGGACGCCTAAAATGTTTTGTTGTAAACATGGTGGTTCACGAGTGAAGTTGTCTCTCTGGTCTTTCTGTGGACGAATTCCAGGACCTACTGACACAATCTGGGCAAGTTTTGAAAGCTAAAACCTTCAATCGAGGCGTTATTTTGCTGGTAGGACTGGGTGGCCCGACACTTATGAAAAAAACTATGAAATGAGAATCGGGAGTCTTCCCTTGTCATGGAATGGCAGAATTACCCAGAATTCTTTTTGGGCATGAGCGAGGACACTTAAGAAGCACGAGACTGGCCCTCATCGAATGGCTGAGGCGCGGCCAGAGGAAATGATTTCTAGCCAGATACTCAGGAGTAGGCCTGGTGTGTGCTGTTAACGTAGATTTTGGATTTCTGAACAAGTTTTTATCATAGAAAATTCGTGACAAAGTTGTGCTTTCATTTCGCTGTAATTCTCGTGTCAAAGAAACGGTATAATAATGTAAATAAGAGAATAACGATATTTATATTTGCAGATTACCTGTCCTCGTACTACGAAAGTCAAGCTCGACATCTCTATGCAATAAGCGCATTCAAAATTTCCTCGTATTTCTTGATAAAAGTATGTGGTTTTTCGTTTTTTTGTTTTTTTTGTTTTGTTTTTTTTGGGGGGGAAAAGGGTTTTTCTGCGTATATGAAAAATACGTTTTCTCTCCCGTCCCCTTCTTATGCATGACATTCGCGGAAATTACATTCTGTTCCTCAATAAACCTGGAACAACCAGTTATGGTCTTAGTTCTCTTTTTTCTTACGTATCGGCTAAGTTGCGGAATGCGCTACCTGATTTTATCCGTACCTATGAGTTTACTGGTTTTAAAAGAGAATCCAGGGCCGCATTTTGCACAGCGGCTTTTCTTTTTAATGAATATATCTTTAAATATTATTTATTTAGTAGGTATCTGTCAGTATGCTATGTATTCTAACTGTAAATGTAATGTCTCGAAGTTATTAGCTCCTGTAGTTATTTGGAAAAAGCTTATGACTGTATGTATGTTACCATTAGCAGGGCGCATGCGCACACTTTGTAATCCGCGACTCCAGTGCTTACCATATGACAGATGAAATGACTTTTCTCTTGAATATATAAGCCATCTAATTCTTACGCTATATTGACAAGGGCGGTTTGGAGCTGTGAGTAGGCGTGGGATTTGTCACATATGGTTTAGGGGCCGACATATCTCTCCCTCAATGCCGTACCGGGAGGCAAGGTCGGTAGCAGAAAGCAGCGAAGGGCCAACTGCGTCCAAAAGCGATCGCACGGGCCGAAATCCCGGGATGACTCGTTTGGTACGACGCTCCAGCGCCGGTGTCTGGAGGTACTGCGTTTTTCTCTCTTGTTCAAACATTCCGTCAGCGCATGCGGAAATGTTCTGGCTCTTCGATACCTAGCCTACCAAAAAAAACTTAACATGCTGGAATTTTTTTTTTTTTTTTTGTACCAGCAATTGACATTTCAGTTGATTTTATAGGCATAAACGTAACGTAAGAACCGTGCGTGTCTGGTCTTGTCTCAGACAGAGGCGAGAGATGGTTTCATGCAGACTGGGACGCCTAAAATGTTTTGTTGTAAACATGGCGGTTCAGACAGAGGCGAGAGATGGTTTCATGCAGACTGGGACGCCTAAAATGTTTTGTTGTAAACATGGCGGTTCAGACAGAGGCGAGAGATGGTTTCATGCAGACTGGGACGCCTAAAATGTTTTGTTGTAAACATGGCGGTTCACGAGTGAAGTTGTCTCTCTGGTCTTTCTGTGGACGAATTCCAGGACCTACTGACACAATCTGGGCAAGTTTTGAAAGCTAAAACCTTCAATCGAAGCGTTATTTTGCTGGTAGGACTGGGTGGCCCGACACTTATGAAAAAAACTATGAAATGAGAATCGGGAGTCTTCCCTTGTCATGGAATGGCAGAATTACCCAGAATTCTTTTTGGGCATGAGCGAGGACACTTAAGAAGCACGAGACTGGCCCTCATCGAATGGCTGAGGCGCGGCCAGAGGAAATGATTTCTAGCCAGATACTCAGGAGTAGGCCTGGTGTTTGCTGTTAACGTAGATTTTGGATTTCTGAACAAGTTTTTATCATAGAAAATTCGTGACAAAGTTGTGCTTTCATTTCGCTGTAATTCTCGTGTCAAAGAAACGGTATAATAATGTAAATAAGAGAATAACGATATTTATATTTGCAGATTACCTGTCCTCGTACTACGAAAGTCAAGCTCGACATCTCTATGCAATAAGCGCATTCAAAATTTCCTCGTATTTCTTGATAAAAGTATGTGGTTTTTCGTTTTTTTGTTTTTTTTGTTTTGTTTTTTTTTGGGGGGAAAAGGGTTTTTCTGCGTATATGAAAAATACGTTTTCTCTCCCGTCCCCTTCTTATGCATGACATTCGCGGAAATTACATTCTGTTCCTCAATAAACCTGGAACAACCAGTTATGGTCTTAGTTCTCTTTTTTCTTACGTATCGGCTAAGTTGCGGAATGCGCTACCTGATTTTATCCGTACCTATGAGTTTACTGGTTTTAAAAGAGAATCCAGGGCCGCATTTTGCACAGCGGCTTTTCTTTTTAATGAATATATCTTTAAATATTATTTATTTAGTAGGTATCTGTCAGTATGCTATGTATTCTAACTGTAAATGTAATGTCTCGAAGTTATTAGCTCCTGTAGTTATTTGGAAAAAGCTTATGACTGTATGTATGTTACCATTAGCAGGGCGCATGCGCACACTTTGTAATCCGCGACTCCAGTGCTTACCATATGACAGATGAAATGACTTTTCTCTTGAATATATAAGCCATCTAATTCTTACGCTATATTGACAAGGGCGGTTTGGAGCTGTGAGTAGGCGTGGGATTTGTCACATATGGTTTAGGGGCCGACATATCTCTCCCTCAATGCCGTACCGGGAGGCAAGGTCGGTAGCAGAAAGCAGCGAAGGGCCAACTGCGTCCAAAAGCGATCGCACGGGCCGAAATCCCGGGATGACTCGTTTGGTACGACGCTCCAGCGCCGGTGTCTGGAGGTACTGCGTTTTTCTCTCTTGTTCAAACATTCCGTCAGCGCATGCGGAAATGTTCTGGCTCTTCGATACCTAGCCTACCAAAAAAAACTTAACATGCTGGAATTTTATTTTTTTTTTTTGTACCAGCAATTGACATTTCAGTTGATTTTATAGGCATAAACGTAACGTAAGAACCGTGCGTGTCTGGTCTTGTCTCAGACAGAGGCGAGAGATGGTTTCATGCAGACTGGGACGCCTAAAATGTTTTGTTGTAAACATGGCGGTTCAGACAGAGGCGAGAGATGGTTTCATGCAGACTGGGACGCCTAAAATGTTTTGTTGTAAACATGGCGGTTCACGAGTGAAGTTGTCTCTCTGGTCTTTCTGTGGACGAATTCCAGGACCTACTGACACAATCTGGGCAAGTTTTGAAAGCTAAAACCTTCAATCGAAGCGTTATTTTGCTGGTAGGACTGGGTGGCCCGACACTTATGAAAAAAACTATGAAATGAGAATCGGGAGTCTTCCCTTGTCATGGAATGGCAGAATTACCCAGAATTCTTTTTGGGCATGAGCGAGGACACTTAAGAAGCACGAGACTGGCCCTCATCGAATGGCTGAGGCGCGGCCAGAGGAAATGATTTCTAGCCAGATACTCAGGAGTAGGCCTGGTGTGTGCTGTTAACGTAGATTTTGGATTTCTGAACAAGTTTTTATCATAGAAAATTCGTGACAAAGTTGTGCTTTCATTTCGCTGTAATTCTCGTGTCAAAGAAACGGTATAATAATGTAAATAAGAGAATAACGATATTTATATTTGCAGATTACCTGTCCTCGTACTACGAAAGTCAAGCTCGACATCTCTATGCAATAAGCGCATTCAAAATTTCCTCGTATTTCTTGATAAAAGTATGTGGTTTTTCGTTTTTTTGTTTTTTTTGTTTTGTTTTTTTTGGGGGGGAAAAGGGTTTTTCTGCGTATATGAAAAATACGTTTTCTCTCCCGTCCCCTTCTTATGCATGACAATCGCGGAAATTACATTCTGTTCCTCAATAAACCTGGAACAACCAGTTATGGTCTTAGTTCTCTTTTTTCTTACGTATCGGCTAAGTTGCGGAATGCGCTACCTGATTTTATCCGTACCTATGAGTTTACTGGTTTTAAAAAAGAGAATCCAGGGCCGCATTTTGCACAGCGGCTTTTCTTTTTAATGAATATATCTTTAAATATTATTTATTTAGTAGGTATCTGTCAGTATGCTATGTATTCTAACTGTAAATGTAATGTCTCGAAGTTATTAGCTCCTGTAGTTATTTGGAAAAAGCTTATGACTGTATGTATGTTACCATTAGCAGGGCGCATGCGCACACTTTGTAATCCGCGACTCCAGTGCTTACCATATGACAGATGAAATGACTTTTCTCTTGAATATATAAGCCATCTAATTCTTACGCTATATTGACAAGGGCGGTTTGGAGCTGTGAGTAGGCGTGGGATTTGTCACATATGGTTTAGGGGCCGACATATCTCTCCCTCAATGCCGTACCGGGAGGCAAGGTCGGTAGCAGAAAGCAGCGAAGGGCCAACTGCGTCCAAAAGCGATCGCACGGGCCGAAATCCCGGGATGACTCGTTTGGTACGACGCTCCAGCGCCGGTGTCTGGAGGTACTGCGTTTTTCTCTCTTGTTCAAACATTCCGTCAGCGCATGCGGAAATGTTCTGGCTCTTCGATACCTAGCCTACCAAAAAAAACTTAACATGCTGGAATTTTTTTTTTTTTTTTGTACCAGCAATTGACATTTCAGTTGATTTTATAGGCATAAACGTAACGTAAGAACCGTGCGTGTCTGGTCTTGTCTCAGACAGAGGCGAGAGATGGTTTCATGCAGACTGGGACGCCTAAAATGTTTTGTTGTAAACATGGCGGTTCAGACAGAGGCGAGAGATGGTTTCATGCAGACTGGGACGCCTAAAATGTTTTGTTGTAAACATGGCGGTTCACGAGTGAAGTTGTCTCTCTGGTCTTTCTGTGGACGAATTCCAGGACCTACTGACACAATCTGGGCAAGTTTTGAAAGCTAAAACCTTCAATCGAAGCGTTATTTTGCTGGTAGGACTGGGTGGCCCGACACTTATGAAAAAAACTATGAAATGAGAATCGGGAGTCTTCCCTTGTCATGGAATGGCAGAATTACCCAGAATTCTTTTTGGGCATGAGCGAGGACACTTAAGAAGCACGAGACTGGCCCTCATCGAATGGCTGAGGCGCGGCCAGAGGAAATGATTTCTAGCCAGATACTCAGGAGTAGGCCTGGTGTGTGCTGTTAACGTAGATTTTGGATTTCTGAACAAGTTTTTATCATAGAAAATTCGTGACAAAGTTGTGCTTTCATTTCGCTGTAATTCTCGTGTCAAAGAAACGGTATAATAATGTAAATAAGAGAATAACGATATTTATATTTGCAGATTACCTGTCCTCGTACTACGAAAGTCAAGCTCGACATCTCTATGCAATAAGCGCATTCAAAATTTCCTCGTATTTCTTGATAAAAGTATGTGGTTTTTCGTTTTTTTGTTTTTTTTGTTTTGTTTTTTTTGGGGGGGAAAAGGGTTTTTCTGCGTATATGAAAAATACGTTTTCTCTCCCGTCCCCTTCTTATGCATGACATTCGCGGAAATTACATTCTGTTCCTCAATAAACCTGGAACAACCAGTTATGGTCTTAGTTCTCTTTTTTCTTACGTATCGGCTAAGTTGCGGAATGCGCTACCTGATTTTATCCGTACCTATGAGTTTACTGGTTTTAAAAAAGAGAATCCAGGGCCGCATTTTGCACAGCGGCTTTTCTTTTTAATGAATATATCTTTAAATATTATTTATTTAGTAGGTATCTGTCAGTATGCTATGTATTCTAACTGTAAATGTAATGTCTCGAAGTTATTAGCTCCTGTAGTTATTTGGAAAAAGCTTATGACTGTATGTATGTTACCATTAGCAGGGCGCATGCGCACACTTTGTAATCCGCGACTCCAGTGCTTACCATATGACAGATGAAATGACTTTTCTCTTGAATATATAAGCCATCTAATTCTTACGCTATATTGACAAGGGCGGTTTGGAGCTGTGAGTAGGCGTGGGATTTGTCACATATGGTTTAGGGGCCGACATATCTCTCCCTCAATGCCGTACCGGGAGGCAAGGTCGGTAGCAGAAAGCAGCGAAGGGCCAACTGCGTCCAAAAGCGATCGCACGGGCCGAAATCCCGGGATGACTCGTTTGGTACGACGCTCCAGCGCCGGTGTCTGGAGGTACTGCGTTTTTCTCTCTTGTTCAAACATTCCGTCAGCGCATGCGGAAATGTTCTGGCTCTTCGATACCTAGCCTACCAAAAAAAACTTAACATGCTGGAATTTTTTTTTTTTTTTTGTACCAGCAATTGACATTTCAGTTGATTTTATAGGCATAAACGTAACGTAAGAACCGTGCGTGTCTGGTCTTGTCTCAGACAGAGGCGAGAGATGGTTTCATGCAGACTGGGACGCCTAAAATGTTTTGTTGTAAACATGGCGGTTCAGACAGAGGCGAGAGATGGTTTCATGCAGACTGGGACGCCTAAAATGTTTTGTTGTAAACATGGCGGTTCACGAGTGAAGTTGTCTCTCTGGTCTTTCTGTGGACGAATTCCAGGACCTACTGACACAATCTGGGCAAGTTTTGAAAGCTAAAACCTTCAATCGAAGCGTTATTTTGCTGGTAGGACTGGGTGGCCCGACACTTATGAAAAAAACTATGAAATGAGAATCGGGAGTCTTCCCTTGTCATGGAATGGCAGAATTACCCAGAATTCTTTTTGGGCATGAGCGAGGACACTTAAGAAGCACGAGACTGGCCCTCATCGAATGGCTGAGGCGCGGCCAGAGGAAATGATTTCTAGCCAGATACTCAGCAGTAGGCCTGGTGTGTGCTGTTAACGTAGATTTTGGATTTCTGAACAAGTTTTTATCATAGAAAATTCGTGACAAAGTTGTGCTTTCATTTCGCTGTAATTCTCGTGTCAAAGAAACGGTATAATAATGTAAATAAGAGAATAACGATATTTATATTTGCAGATTACCTGTCCTCGTACTACGAAAGTCAAGCTCGACATCTCTATGCAATAAGCGCATTCAAAATTTCCTCGTATTTCTTGATAAAAGTATGTGGTTTTTCGTTTTTTTGTTTTTTTTGTTTTGTTTTTTTTGGGGGGGAAAAGGGTTTTTCTGCGTATATGAAAAATACGTTTTCTCTCCCGTCCCCTTCTTATGCATGACATTCGCGGAAATTACATTCTGTTCCTCAATAAACCTGGAACAACCAGTTATGGTCTTAGTTCTCTTTTTTCTTACGTATCGGCTAAGTTGCGGAATGCGCTACCTGATTTTATCCGTACCTATGAGTTTACTGGTTTTAAAAGAGAATCCAGGGCCGCATTTTGCACAGCGGCTTTTCTTTTTAATGAATATATCTTTAAATATTATTTATTTAGTAGGTATCTGTCAGTATGCTATGTATTCTAACTGTAAATGTAATGTCTCGAAGTTATTAGCTCCTGTAGTTATTTGGAAAAAGCTTATGACTGTATGTATGTTACCATTAGCAGGGCGCATGCGCACACTTTGTAATCCGCGACTCCAGTGCTTACCATATGACAGATGAAATGACTTTTCTCTTGAATATATAAGCCATCTAATTCTTACGCTATATTGACAAGGGCGGTTTGGAGCTGTGAGTAGGCGTGGGATTTGTCACATATGGTTTAGGGGCCGACATATCTCTCCCTCAATGCCGTACCGGGAGGCAAGGTCGGTAGCAGAAAGCAGCGAAGGGCCAACTGCGTCCAAAAGCGATCGCACGGGCCGAAATCCCGGGATGACTCGTTTGGTACGACGCTCCAGCGCCGGTGTCTGGAGGTACTGCGTTTTTCTCTCTTGTTCAAACATTCCGTCAGCGCATGCGGAAATGTTCTGGCTCTTCGATACCTAGCCTACCAAAAAAAACTTAACATGCTGGAATTTTTTTTTTTTTTTTGTACCAGCAATTGACATTTCAGTTGATTTTATAGGCATAAACGTAACGTAAGAACCGTGCGTGTCTGGTCTTGTCTCAGACAGAGGCGAGAGATGGTTTCATGCAGACTGGGACGCCTAAAATGTTTTGTTGTAAACATGGCGGTTCAGACAGAGGCGAGAGATGGTTTCATGCAGACTGGGACGCCTAAAATGTTTTGTTGTAAACATGGCGGTTCACGAGTGAAGTTGTCTCTCTGGTCTTTCTGTGGACGAATTCCAGGACCTACTGACACAATCTGGGCAAGTTTTGAAAGCTAAAACCTTCAATCGAAGCGTTATTTTGCTGGTAGGACTGGGTGGCCCGACACTTATGAAAAAAACTATGAAATGAGAATCGGGAGTCTTCCCTTGTCATGGAATGGCAGAATTACCCAGAATTCTTTTTGGGCATGAGCGAGGACACTTAAGAAGCACGAGACTGGCCCTCATCGAATGGCTGAGGCGCGGCCAGAGGAAATGATTTCTAGCCAGATACTCAGCAGTAGGCCTGGTGTGTGCTGTTAACGTAGATTTTGGATTTCTGAACAAGTTTTTATCATAGAAAATTCGTGACAAAGTTGTGCTTTCATTTCGCTGTAATTCTCGTGTCAAAGAAACGGTATAATAATGTAAATAAGAGAATAACGATATTTATATTTGCAGATTACCTGTCCTCGTACTACGAAAGTCAAGCTCGACATCTCTATGCAATAAGCGCATTCAAAATTTCCTCGTATTTCTTGATAAAAGTATGTGGTTTTTCGTTTTTTTGTTTTTTTTGTTTTGTTTTTTTTGGGAGGAAAAGGGTTTTTCTGCGTATATGAAAAATACGTTTTCTCTCCCGTCCCCTTCTTATGCATGACATTCGCGGAAATTACATTCTGTTCCTCAATAAACCTGGAACAACCAGTTATGGTCTTAGTTCTCTTTTTTCTTACGTATCGGCTAAGTTGCGGAATGCGCTACCTGATTTTATCCGTACCTATGAGTTTACTGGTTTTAAAAGAGAATCCAGGGCCGCATTTTGCACAGCGGCTTTTCTTTTTAATGAATATATCTTTAAATATTATTTATTTAGTAGGTATCTGTCAGTATGCTATGTATTCTAACTGTAAATGTAATGTCTCGAAGTTATTAGCTCCTGTAGTTATTTGGAAAAAGCTTATGACTGTATGTATGTTACCATTAGCAGGGCGCATGCGCACACTTTGTAATCCGCGACTCCAGTGCTTACCATATGACAGATGAAATGACTTTTCTCTTGAATATATAAGCCATCTAATTCTTACGCTATATTGACAAGGGCGGTTTGGAGCTGTGAGTAGGCGTGGGATTTGTCACATATGGTTTAGGGGCCGACATATCTCTCCCTCAATGCCGTACCGGGAGGCAAGGTCGGTAGCAGAAAGCAGCGAAGGGCCAACTGCGTCCAAAAGCGATCGCACGGGCCGAAATCCCGGGATGACTCGTTTGGTACGACGCTCCAGCGCCGGTGTCTGGAGGTACTGCGTTTTTCTCTCTTGTTCAAACATTCCGTCAGCGCATGCGGAAATGTTCTGGCTCTTCGATACCTAGCCTACCAAAAAAAACTTAACATGCTGGAATTTTTTTTTTTTTTTTTTGTACCAGCAATTGACATTTCAGTTGATTTTATAGGCATAAACGTAACGTAAGAACCGTGCGTGTCTGGTCTTGTCTCAGACAGAGGCGAGAGATGGTTTCATGCAGACTGGGACGCCTAAAATGTTTTGTTGTAAACATGGCGGTTCAGACAGAGGCGAGAGATGGTTTCATGCAGACTGGGACGCCTAAAATGTTTTGTTGTAAACATGGCGGTTCACGAGTGAAGTTGTCTCTCTGGTCTTTCTGTGGACGAATTCCAGGACCTACTGACACAATCTGGGCAAGTTTTGAAAGCTAAAACCTTCAATCGAAGCGTTATTTTGCTGGTAGGACTGGGTGGCCCGACACTTATGAAAAAAACTATGAAATGAGAATCGGGAGTCTTCCCTTGTCATGGAATGGCAGAATTACCCAGAATTCTTTTTGGGCATGAGCGAGGACACTTAAGAAGCACGAGACTGGCCCTCATCGAATGGCTAAGGCGCGGCCAGAGGAAATGATTTCTAGCCAGATACTCAGGAGTAGGCCTGGTGTGTGCTGTTAACGTAGATTTTGGATTTCTGAACAAGTTTTTATCATAGAAAATTCGTGACAAAGTTGTGCTTTCATTTCGCTGTAATTCTCGTGTCAAAGAAACGGTATAATAATGTAAATAAGAGAATAACGATATTTATATTTGCAGATTACCTGTCCTCGTACTACGAAAGTCAAGCTCGACATCTCTATGCAATAAGCGCATTCAAAATTTCCTCGTATTTCTTGATAAAAGTATGTGGTTTTTCGTTTTTTTGTTTTTTTTTGTTTTGTTTTTTTTGGGGGGGAAAAGGGTTTTTCTGCGTATATGAAAAATACGTTTTCTCTCCCGTCCCCTTCTTATGCATGACATTCGCGGAAATTACATTCTGTTCCTCAATAAACCTGGAACAACCAGTTATGGTCTTAGTTCTCTTTTTTCTTACGTATCGGCTAAGTTGCGGAATGCGCTACCTGATTTTATCCGTACCTATGAGTTTACTGGTTTTAAAAGAGAATCCAGGGCCGCATTTTGCACAGCGGCTTTTCTTTTTAATGAATATATCTTTAAATATTATTTATTTAGTAGGTATCTGTCAGTATGCTATGTATTCTAACTGTAAATGTAATGTCTCGAAGTTATTAGCTCCTGTAGTTATTTGGAAAAAGCTTATGACTGTATGTATGTTACCATTAGCAGGGCGCATGCGCACACTTTGTAATCCGCGACTCCAGTGCTTACCATATGACAGATGAAATGACTTTTCTCTTGAATATATAAGCCATCTAATTCTTACGCTATATTGACAAGGGCGGTTTGGAGCTGTGAGTAGGCGTGGGATTTGTCACATATGATTTAGGGGCCGACATATCTCTCCCTCAATGCCGTACCGGGAGGCAAGGTCGGTAGCAGAAAGCAGCGAAGGGCCAACTGCGTCCAAAAGCGATCGCACGGGCCGAAATCCCGGGATGACTCGTTTGGTACGACGCTCCAGCGCCGGTGTCTGGAGGTACTGCGTTTTTCTCTCTTGTTCAAACATTCCGTCAGCGCATGCGGAAATGTTCTGGCTCTTCGATACCTAGCCTACCAAAAAAAACTTAACATGCTGGATTTTTTTTTTTTTTTTTTGTACCAGCAATTGACATTTCAGTTGATTTTATAGGCATAAACGTAACGTAAGAACCGTGCGTGTCTGGTCTTGTCTCAGACAGAGGCGAGAGATGGTTTCATGCAGACTGGGACGCCTAAAATGTTTTGTTGTAAACATGGCGGTTCAGACAGAGGCGAGAGATGGTTTCATGCAGACTGGGACGCCTAAAATGTTTTGTTGTAAACATGGCGGTTCACGAGTGAAGTTGTCTCTCTGGTCTTTCTGTGGACGAATTCCAGGACCTACTGACACAATCTGGGCAAGTTTTGAAAGCTAAAACCTTCAATCGAAGCGTTATTTTGCTGGTAGGACTGGGTGGCCCGACACTTATGAAAAAAACTATGAAATGAGAATCGGGAGTCTTCCCTTGTCATGGAATGGCAGAATTACCCAGAATTCTTTTTGGGCATGAGCGAGGACACTTAAGAAGCACGAGACTGGCCCTCATCGAATGGCTGAGGCGCGGCCAGAGGAAATGATTTCTAGCCAGATACTCAGGAGTAGGCCTGGTGTGTGCTGTTAACGTAGATTTTGGATTTCTGAACAAGTTTTTATCATAGAAAATTCGTGACAAAGTTGTGCTTTCATTTCGCTGTAATTCTCGTGTCAAAGAAACGGTATAATAATGTAAATAAGAGAATAACGATATTTATATTTGCAGATTACCTGTCCTCGTACTACGAAAGTCAAGCTCGACATCTCTATGCAATAAGCGCATTCAAAATTTCCTCGTATTTCTTGATAAAAGTATGTGGTTTTTCGTTTTTTTGTTTTTTTTTGTTTTGTTTTTTTTGGGGGGGGAAAGGGTTTTTCTGCGTATATGAAAAATACGTTTTCTCTCCCGTCCCCTTCTTATGCATGACATTCGCGGAAATTACATTCTGTTCCTCAATAAACCTGGAACAACCAGTTATGGTCTTAGTTCTCTTTTTTCTTACGTATCGGCTAAGTTGCGGAATGCGCTACCTGATTTTATCCGTACCTATGAGTTTACTGGTTTTAAAAGAGAATCCAGGGCCGCATTTTGCACAGCGGCTTTTCTTTTTAATGAATATATCTTTAAATATTATTTATTTAGTAGGTATCTGTCAGTATGCTATGTATTCTAACTGTAAATGTAATGTCTCGAAGTTATTAGCTCCTGTAGTTATTTGGAAAAAGCTTATGACTGTATGTATGTTACCATTAGCAGGGCGCATGCGCACACTTTGTAATCCGCGACTCCAGTGCTTACCATATGACAGATGAAATGACTTTTCTCTTGAATATATAAGCCATCTAATTCTTACGCTATATTGACAAGGGCGGTTTGGAGCTGTGAGTAGGCGTGGGATTTGTCACATATGGTTTAGGGGCCGACATATCTCTCCCTCAATGCCGTACCGGGAGGCAAGGTCGGTAGCAGAAAGCAGCGAAGGGCCAATTGCGTCCAAAAGCGATCGCACGGGCCGAAATCCCGGGATGACTCGTTTGGTACGACGCTCCAGCGCCGGTGTCTGGAGGTACTGCGTTTTTCTCTCTTGTTCAAACATTCCGTCAGCGCATGCGGAAATGTTCTGGCTCTTCGATACCTAGCCCACCAAAAAAAACTTAACATGCTGGAATTTTTTTTTTTTTTTGTACCAGCAATTGACATTTCAGTTGATTTTATAGGCATAAACGTAACGTAAGAACCGTGCGTGTCTGGTCTTGTCTCAGACAGAGGCGAGAGATGGTTTCATGCAGACTGGGACGCCTAAAATGTTTTGTTGTAAACATGGCGGTTCAGACAGAGGCGAGAGATGGTTTCATGCAGACTGGGACGCCTAAAATGTTTTGTTGTAAACATGGCGGTTCACGAGTGAAGTTGTCTCTCTGGTCTTTCTGTGGACGAATTCCAGGACCTACTGACACAATCTGGGCAAGTTTTGAAAGCTAAAACCTTCAATCGAAGCGTTATTTTGCTGGTAGGACTGGGTGGCCCGACACTTATGAAAAAAACTATGAAATGAGAATCGGGAGTCTTCCCTTGTCATGGAATGGCAGAATTACCCAGAATTCTTTTTGGGCATGAGCGAGGACACTTAAGAAGCACGAGACTGGCCCTCATCGAATGGCTGAGGCGCGGCCAGAGGAAATGATTTCTAGCCAGATACTCAGGAGTAGGCCTGGTGTGTGCTGTTAACGTAGATTTTGGATTTCTGAACAAGTTTTTATCATAGAAAATTCGTGACAAAGTTGTGCTTTCATTTCGCTGTAATTCTCGTGTCAAAGAAACGGTATAATAATGTAAATAAGAGAATAACGATATTTATATTTGCAGATTACCTGTCCTCGTACTACGAAAGTCAAGCTCGACATCTCTATGCAATAAGCGCATTCAAAATTTCCTCGTATTTCTTGATAAAAGTATGTGGTTTTTCGTTTTTTTGTTTTTTTTGTTTTGTTTTTTTTGGGGGGGAAAAGGGTTTTTCTGCGTATATGAAAAATACGTTTTCTCTCCCGTCCCCTTCTTATGCATGACATTCGCGGAAATTACATTCTGTTCCTCAATAAACCTGGAACAACCAGTTATGGTCTTAGTTCTCTTTTTTCTTACGTATCGGCTAAGTTGCGGAATGCGCTACCTGATTTTATCCGTACCTATGAGTTTACTGGTTTTAAAAGAGAATCCAGGGCCGCATTTTGCACAGCGGCTTTTCTTTTTAATGAATATATCTTTAAATATTATTTATTTAGTAGGTATCTGTCAGTATGCTATGTATTCTAACTGTAAATGTAATGTCTCGAAGTTATTAGCTCCTGTAGTTATTTGGAAAAAGCTTATGACTGTATGTATGTTACCATTAGCAGGGCGCATGCGCACACTTTGTAATCCGCGACTCCAGTGCTTACCATATGACAGATGAAATGACTTTTCTCTTGAATATATAAGCCATCTAATTCTTACGCTATATTGACAAGGGCGGTTTGGAGCTGTGAGTAGGCGTGGGATTTGTCACATATGGTTTAGGGGCCGACAAATCTCTCCCTCAATGCCGTACCGGGAGGCAAGGTCGGTAGCAGAAAGCAGCGAAGGGCCAACTGCGTCCAAAAGCGATCGCACGGGCCGAAATCCCGGGATGACTCGTTTGGTACGACGCTCCAGCGCCGGTGTCTGGAGGTACTGCGTTTTTCTCTCTTGTTCAAACATTCCGTCAGCGCATGCGGAAATGTTCTGGCTCTTCGATACCTAGCCTACCAAAAAAAACTTAACATGCTGGAATTTTTTTTTTTTTTTTTGTACCAGCAATTGACATTTCAGTTGATTTTATAGGCATAAACGTAACGTAAGAACCGTGCGTGTCTGGTCTTGTCTCAGACAGAGGCGAGAGATGGTTTCATGCAGACTGGGACGCCTAAAATGTTTTGTTGTAAACATGGCGGTTCAGACAGAGGCGAGAGATGGTTTCATGCAGACTGGGACGCCTAAAATGTTTTGTTGTAAACATGGCGGTTCACGAGTGAAGTTGTCTCTCTGGTCTTTCTGTGGACGAATTCCAGGACCTACTGACACAATCTGGGCAAGTTTTGAAAGCTAAAACCTTCAATCGAAGCGTTATTTTGCTGGTAGGACTGGGTGGCCCGACACTTATGAAAAAAACTATGAAATGAGAATCGGGAGTCTTCCCTTGTCATGGAATGGCAGAATTACCCAGAATTCTTTTTGGGCATGAGCGAGGACACTTAAGAAGCACGAGACTGGCCCTCATCGAATGGCTGAGGCGCGGCCAGAGGAAATGATTTCTAGCCAGATACTCAGGAGTAGGCCTGGTGTGTGCTGTTAACGTAGATTTTGGATTTCTGAACAAGTTTTTATCATAGAAAATTCGTGACAAAATTGTGCTTTCATTTCGCTGTAATTCTCGTGTCAAAGAAACGGTATAATAATGTAAATAAGAGAATACCGATATTTATATATGCAGATTACCTGTCCTCGTACTACGAAAGTCAAACTCGACATCTCTATGCAATAAGCGCATTCAAAATTTCCTCGTATTTCTTGATAAAAGTATGTGGTTTTTCGTTTTTTTGTTTTTCTTGTTTTGTTTTTTTTTGGGGGGAAAAGGGTTTTTCTGCGTATATGAAAAATACGTTTTCTCTCCCGTCCCCTTCTTATGCATGATCTTCGCGGAAATTACATTCTGTTCCTCAATAAACCTGGAACAACCAGTTATGGTCTTAGTTCTCTTTTTTCTTACGTATCGGCTAAGTTGCGGAATGCGCTACCTGATTTTATCCGTACCTATGAGTTTACTGGTTTTAAAAGAGAATCCAGGGCCGCATTTTGCACAGCGGCTTTTCTTTTTAATGAATATATCTTTAAATATTATTTATTTAGTAGGTATCTGTCAGTATGCTATGTATTCTAACTGTAAATGTAATGTCTCGAAGTTATTAGCTCCTGTAGTTATTTGGAAAAAGCTTATGACTGTATGTATGTTACCATTAGCAGGGCGCATGCGCACACTTTGTAATCCGCGACTCCAGTGCTTACCATATGACAGATGAAATGACTTTTCTCTTGAATATATAAGCCATCTAATTCTTACGCTATATTGACAAGGGCGGTTTGGAGCTGTGAGTAGGCGTGGGATTTGTCACATATGGTTTAGGGGCCGACATATCTCTCCCTCAATGCCGTACCGGGAGGCAAGGTCGGTAGCAGAAAGCAGCGAAGGGCCAACTACGTCCAAAAGCGATCGCACGGGCCGAAATCCCGGGATGACTCGTTTGGTACGACGCTCCAGCGCCGGTGTCTGGAGGTACTGCGTTTTTCTCTCTTGTTCAAACATTCCGTCAGCGCATGCGGAAATGTTCTGGCTCTTCGATACCTAGCCTACCAAAAAAAACTTAACATGCTGGAATTTTTTTTTTTTTTTTTGTACCAGCAATTGACATTTCAGTTGATTTTATAGGCATAAACGTAACGTAAGAACCGTGCGTGTCTGGTCTTGTCTCAGACAGAGGCGAGAGATGGTTTCATGCAGACTGGGACGCCTAAAATGTTTTGTTGTAAACATGGCGGTTCAGACAGAGGCGAGAGATGGTTTCATGCAGACTGGGACGCCTAAAATGTTTTGTTGTAAACATGGCGGTTCACGAGTGAAGTTGTCTCTCTGGTCTTTCTGTGGACGAATTCCAGGACCTACTGACACAATCTGGGCAAGTTTTGAAAGCTAAAACCTTCAATCGAAGCGTTATTTTGCTGGTAGGACTGGGTGGCCCGACACTTATGAAAAAAACTATGAAATGAGAATCGGGAGTCTTCCCTTGTCATGGAATGGCAGAATTACCCAGAATTCTTTTTGGGCATGAGCGAGGACACTTAAGAAGCACGAGACTGGCCCTCATCGAATGGCTGAGGCGCGGCCAGAGGAAATGATTTCTAGCCAGATACTCAGGAGTAGGCCTGGTGTGTGCTGTTAACGTAGATTTTGGATTTCTGAACAAGTTTTTATCATAGAAAATTCGTGACAAAATTGTGGTTTCATTTCGCTGTAATTCTCGTGTCAAAGAAACGGTATAATAATGTAAATAAGAGAATACCGATATTTATATTTGCAGATTACCTGTCCTCGTACTACGAAAGTCAAGCTCGACATCTCTATGCAATAAGCGCATTCAAAATTTCCTCGTATTTCTTGATAAAAGTATGTGGTTTTTCGTTTTTTTGTTTTTCTTGTTTTGTTTTTTTTTTGGGGGGGAAAGGGTTTTTCTGCGTATATGAAAAATACGTTTTCTCTCCCGTCCCCTTCTTATGCATGATCTTCGCGGAAATTACATTCTGTTCCTCAATAAACCTGGAACAACCAGTTATGGTCTTAGTTCTCTTTTTTCTTACGTATCGGCTAAGTTGCGGAATGCGCTACCTGATTTTATCCGTACCTATGAGTTTACTGGTTTTAAAAGAGAATCCAGGGCCGCATTTTGCACAGCGGCTTTTCTTTTTAATGAATATATCTTTAAATATTATTTATTTAGTAGGTATCTGTCAGTATGCTATGTATTCTAACTGTAAATGTAATGTCTCGAAGTTATTAGCTCCTGTAGTTATTTGGAAAAAGCTTATGACTGTATGTATGTTACCATTAGCAGGGCGCATGCGCACACTTTGTAATCTGCGACTCCAGTGCTTACCATATGACAGATGAAATGACTTTTCTCTTGAATATATAAGCCATCTAATTCTTACGCTATATTGACAAGGGCGGTTTGGAGCTGTGAGTAGGCGTGGGATTTGTCACATATGGTTTAGGGGCCGACATATCTCTCCCTCAATGCCGTACCGGGAGGCAAGGTCGGTAGCAGAAAGCAGCGAAGGGCCAACTGCGTCCAAAAGCGATCGCACGGGCCGAAATCCCGGGATGACTCGTTTGGTACGACGCTCCAGCGCCGGTGTCTGGAGGTACTGCGTTTTTCTCTCTTGTTCAAACATTCCGTCAGCGCATGCGGAAATGTTCTGGCCCTTCGATACCTAGCCTACAAAAAAAAACTTAACATGCTGGAATTTTTTTTTTTTTTTTGTACCAGCAATTGACATTTCAGTTGATTTTATAGGCATAAACGTAACGTAAGAACCGTGCGTGTCTGGTCTTGTCTCAGACAGAGGCGAGAGATGGTTTCATGCAGACTGGGACGCCTAAAATGTTCTGTTGTAAACAAGGCGGTTCACGAGTGAAGTTGTCTCTCTGGCCTTTCTGTGGACGAATTCCAGGACCTACTGACACAATCTGGGCAAGTTTTGAAAGCTAAAAGCTTCAATCGAAGCGTTATTTTGCTGGTAGGACTGGGTGGCCCGACACTTATGAAAAAAACTATGAAATGAGAATCGGGAGTCTTCCCTTGTCATGGAATGGCAGAATTACCCAGAATTCTTTTTGGGCATGAGCGAGGACACTTAAGAAGCACGAGACTGGCCCTCATCGAATGGCTGAGGCGCGGCCAGAGGAAATGATTTCTAGCCAGATACTCAGGAGTAGGCCTGGTGTGTGCTGTTAACGTAGATTTTGGATTTCTGAACAAGTTTTTATCATAGAAAATTCGTGACAAAGTTGTGCTTTCATTTCGCTGTAATTCTCGTGTCAAAGAAACGGTATAATAATGTAAATAAGAGAATAACGATATTTATATTTGCAGATTACCTGTCCCCTTACTACGAGAGTCAAGCTCGACATCTCTATGCAATAAGCGCATTCAAAATTTCCTCGTATTTCTTGATAAAAGTATGTGGTTTTTCGTTTTTTTGTTTTTTTGTTTTTTTGTTTTGTTTTGTTTTTTTTGGGAAAAAGGGTTTTTCTGCTTATATGAAAAATACGTTTTGTCTCCCGTCTCCTTCTTATGCATGATCTTCGCGGAAATTACATTCTGTTCCTCAATAAACCTGGAACAACCAGTTATGGTCTTAGTTCTCTTTTTTCTTGAGTATCGGCTAAGTTGCGGAATGCGCTACCTGATTTTATCCGTACCTATGAGTTTACTGGTTTTAAAAGAGAATCCAGGGCCGCATTTTGCAGAGCGGCTTTTCTTTTTAATAAATATATCTTTAAATATTATTTATTTAGTAGGTATCTGTATATGCTATGTATTTTAACTGTAAATGAAATGTCTCGAAGTTATTAGCTCCTGTAGTTGTTTGGGAAAAGCTTATGACTGTATGTATGTTACCTTTAGCAGGGCGCATCCGCACACTTTGTAATCTGCGACTCCAGTGCTTACCATGTGACAGATGAAATGACTTTTCTCCTAAATATATAAGCCATCTAATTCTTACGCTATATTGACAAGGGCGGTTTGGAGCTGTGAGTAGGCGTGGGACTTGTCACATATGGTTTACGGTTCGACACACCCTCGTACCCAGGATCTTTGTTTCCTTTGACCAGGGTATACATGGGTATATAGTGGTATTTAACGGGGTACAGTGGTATACGTTGGTATATAAGGGTATACAAGGGTATACAGGGGTGCATAAGGGTATGCGTGGGTATATAATGGTATACAAGTGTATACGTGGGTATACAGGGGTATATAAGGATATACAAGGGTATACATGGGTATATAAGGCATGCATGGGTATATAGGGGTATATAAGGGTATACATCAGTATATAGGGATATATGAGGGTATACAATGGTATATAGGGGTATATAAGGGTATACAGTGCTGGTTATTAAATACACTATAAATACCTTATATTTAAATACATATTAATAACGGATAGATTAAGTACTTACTGAAAAACAATGGTTTGCTGGGGGGGTGCTCAGTCTCGCGGGCTCGGAAAACCTGGTTGTGGTCATTCTTATTTAAAGTTTTTCACCCGCACGCCCCTTCTCAAACTACGACGAGTACGAGATCTCAGCAGAGTTGATCTCAGTTCTGAGCTGTCGCATTTCCAAAAATTTCGTTGTTTTAACGTAATGCGCGTACCCAATCTGAAGGTCGCCAGTGGCGAGAAGACGGATCACGGGATGGCATTTCAGACTACACCAGGCACCATGGGTCATGGGTTCCTGATTAAACCAATCTTTACTGCTTCACCATTGGATTCGAGCGTCTGGGATGCCAAAGAAGAAAATCCATACATACTGTAAGTGTGACGTCCTCAAAAAGAGAGTTAAATTGTAGCGCAACTCTCAAATTGTACGAAGTGGAAAGCACTCAGTTCAATACGAACGAACGAGTCTATTTCACGGGGGAGGCCCTGTTACTGGGTATCAAGCTTCCTGAAAGAGCCTTTTCCGGTAATCGATCGAAATTTCTGAACAAGAAATGGTCAATGAAAGAGATAATTAAAAATGTTTCAATTTATTTCCAACAGCATACCACAGAGACTGATGCTTCAGCGGTCCTGATATAATTACAGGTATACCATGCAGCTAGATTATTCTTCGGCGCATGTTGTCATGATGAGTTTCAGCCCAGTGCTGCATAAAGAGAGCCAGTCCAGCTTGGGTTAAATTTGTATTTATTATTGGGGTCTTTAACGTACCACGCAGTTTATGAACATTGAAGGGTTGTGAGACGGGACCTACGGTTTATCGTCCTTATCCGAGAAGACTTGAAAGTCTAACCATTTGCGGATGTAACTACAAAGGTAGCACTTTCTTCTCAGTTATTCAAAGACAGTTATTATCTCAGTTATTCGATAAACTGTTACTAAAAGTCTCAATTTCACAATTAAAGCTGTGTTAAGGTTTGAGTGTCTTGTTAATCGGTACGTCATTTTAGTCCAAAAGTTGAATAACGCGCTCAAAAATCGCTAGCCTAAGGCTAATCGGGCATGCCGGTAAAGCCGATTACCATCTAGAACTTAGCACTTAGTCTTAACCTCTGTGTTGTGTCGAGGCCGTGTGCAGACTCTCTTGTACGGGGGATAAGGGATGGATTCAGCTTGTGCCTTTCGCAGAGGGGTGGCATGTGTACGTCAGAGGGCGGCAGTGCTACGAGTTTGGATGTGAGGTTTTTTAGATGCCCTGAGGCGCCGACGTTGAGATCTTCAGGTGGTGGGGATTTCACAGAAAAAAATATTCTCAGTGTTCCGAGTCTTTGTCTCGAATGCATGACATAACACGATTGACTCTAAAGCACGCAGCTCGACAGACTTTAGAAGGGACTGCTAGAAGTCTATCTATCAAGCCATTTCGTTTGTCTTCGCATGACGGACATCAAACGAAACTTAAACTCAACGCCAGGCCTCCGCTCACACATTACCGAGTCAGTTGGTATCCTTTTCCTCTTCACCATGAAACGGTACCGGCATATTTGGGGCTACAATATTGCGAATATTATGCCGAATTAGAAAGACAGTGCAGTTGCGCAAACTTGTTGCAAAATGCAAAAAAAAAACTCGATCGTCTGCTCATCAAAACCAAAATGAAAGCCAAAGCTAAAAATGAAGAGTACCGTGACAAAAACGGGATAATTTTTAATATTTATTTACATATTCTACAAACCATAACACAATGTTGTTTAAAGCAAGGAACGACATGTTGCTTGATTATCGCTTTATCTGTTTAGTCCTTGCTTTTGTTCAACAACTCTCGTACCGCATTCTTGTGCTGTGTAAACTCTTCCTCCGGTAAAGTTGCTCGTTTCAAGTACATACAGAAATGTTCTTCCGTAAATGTTTCGTAAGTCGGTCTCGCTGAAAGAAAGTGAAGGTAAAATTAAGCTTCCTTTGTAAGGGCCTGTTTACACGTAAGGAAGGTGCCCCTTGGTAATAGGGGTACCCTACCTGATAAGGTTAAAGATACCCAACCAATGGTTTAGTTACCTTCATCACCACTTACAGGACAGGGACAGAGCACTAATAACTTACTTTCTATCGCCAAGGAGCCTGCAAATTCGTACAAAGCAATGGGACGCTTTTCCGACTCGTAAGAACTCAAATCCTTTGCACCTGTGCGAGATGGACAGATCAGTATCTTATTGCAAGAAATAGGTAGCAAATTATTATCCTTAACGGAAGCTTCGCGTTGGATCTTAAAATTCGGTGTGCATCTAGTGATGGGCATTCTCGACATAAGTGTCCTAGTATGTGCAATTATTTACCCTCCAAACCGAAGACAAGCCACAACATTGGGAACTCCATGCCCTTCACGTTGCGAATAGTGTGTGGGTTCTTTTACTTTCCCACATGGTTATGAACATTGAAGGGTTAGAGCGGTTTTCAAATGAGTGTCGTAAAACCAAAACCAAAGTAATTACTTTGGCCAATCAAAAAGGACGGAGACAATCCAGTAAACCAATCAAAACTCGAAGTAATTACACGTAGCCGACATAAAGCGCGGGAAAATGTACGAAAATGCAAAACGCACGTGCAGAGCCGTTGTTTTCGTTCATAAAGCCCATTGTTTTGTGGCGTTTTCGTAGCCATCGTCGTCGTCCTATCGAAAGGTCCCTGATATCCGCAAATGGTTAGATCCTCAAGGACTGTAAACCGTAATGCCCGTCTCATAGAGTGGTTTTCAATTATGTGTCGAAAGTAACGTTAGATAATTACTTTGGTTTTGCATTACTTCACTCAGTGATTGGTTCAAAGTTCTCGCGCCACTTTTTCAACCAATAACAAATGAAAACCAAAACCAATCGTAGCTCGCGCGTGCACATTTTCCCGCGCTATATGTCGGCTACGTGTAATTACTTCGAGTTTTGATTGGTTTACTGGATTGTCTCCGTCCTTTTTGAGTGGCCAAAGTAATTACTTTGGTTTTGGTTTTACGACACTCATTTGAAAACCGCTCTATCCTCACGTATTTGAAGACCCTATGCAAGTTTTGATCAGGCCGGGTTCGAACTCGGGACCTCCAGCATAGCAGTTGGATGCACAACCAACTGAGCCGGCAACACTAGGTCAGCCACATGAACACCCAACTATTAAAATCAAACTATATGTAAAACTAAAATAAGAAAACAATCTAAATAAAGCAATGTCTTACCGGGAAAAGAGTTCCTAGGCCACAGAAAAACTCTAAGAACCGAATAATTGTCATCGTGATTTGTGTATCCATTCATGAGACGGATTGGCTGACATCTTGCTCCTCGCATAATGTGCAAGTTGTGTGCTACTTCATTTTTTATCAAATAAGACGAAGCTAAATGGATTTTTCTGAAATAGATACATGTAAAAGTTTGAAACGTGAGTAAAGTTAACTTCAACTGAGGAGGAAACCATCAGACATATGCAGAGAAAAAGTGACTGTGATGTCATAACCGATTTAAAGGGAACGTCCATTTCTACAAAAAATGACTTTAAATGACAGTAAATAACCGTTACAGCCAAAGTATTTTGAAAGAAAGTGTTTGTATTCGAAATAAATAAGTTTTAGAATCGCCTATTTTTGTTTTCAGATTTCGCGGGCGCCGCCATCTTGAATAATTGTGACGTGTTACGGTTGCTCTATTGTTATTAGACAAAAGCTCTTTGTGTCAGAACAATAGGGCAACTGTAACACGTCACAATTATTCAAGATCGCTGCCCCCGCGAAATGTGAAAGTGAAAATAAGTGATATTAAAATTCGCATTTCTTGATAACAACACTGTTTTAAAACAAATTTCGAACAATTTTTTTTAACATAGTTTTCTTCGGTTTAAACTTATTCTTTAGTAAGAGCGGAGGTTCCCTTCAAAATTGCACCCACTGTTTAATGTCTTTGATAAACAGAAATACATGTAGATAGTTTATTCACCTTAAAAGACTTGCAGCCAAAGGATGAATTATGATAACGTTTACAATTAATGCAAAAGAAATAACGCCAGCGAACGCAGACGTATTTCAGGCGGTCATGATACGTTTGCCTTCGCAGGCTATTCTACGTAACGAACGTCTAAAAGTTTGCTATTTCCTAGGAGTACTTAAGCTCGTTTTTACTTGGAAGTAGACTGTGGAGACTGTGAGATTGATTAGCGCATATATAATCGACTAACTTTTGGTTGTGTAACTTGAAATAATAAAGAAGCCACAAAGTTTGCTTTGACGTATTTCAGCCCAGAAATAATGAGTCCCCTACCCTCTCTTGCAGAAACTCTGGTTTCAAAGGAACATGGAAAATTCAGTCTGGACAAGTCTTAACCTTACGGAAGTTTCCGCCAAAGAATGTGGAATGAACGTTAATTGCATCGATAGGTGAGTGGGAAATTGCACGGGTGGGGCAAGTTCTTTGCCTTTCGATAGTAGGAACGACATGAGACTGGAAAGTGTGTGAAGCAAATTTTAAACGTAATTCGTAAATTCCTTCCTTCTGCGTTTTACATTCTTGAAAGTACATAAAAATGTACATCACTAACTTTGTAAGGGAGAACAGATTGGATTCTGGGGCCAGCTCAAACACAAATGCAGTAGCTGGATAATCAATGACTTCAAACAGATCCTCACAGATAGGAATCACCTCCTGTTTGTCCAAACAAGAAAAAAAAATAACAGTATGTTTAGTTTCGATTTTTTATCAAATATAACACGATGAGTGGTGACAATGCACCAACGACTTATCCGTTATCAAAATTAATCACAAGTTAATCTTGTGTCTGCTCGTCTTTGCGACTCGTGGGACTTTCTCTCGCCCTAAGACTTTTGTCGAGCCCTTCTCCCTTTCGGGAAGTTTTTTCGGGGATATATTGCTCCTCTCAGGTTTTCTTTAGTGGAAGAATCGTTGCAAGACATTCACCTCGACCCTTGGCCTCGTGGTCTTGGCCCATTCCGAAGTTCTAGCCAAAACTCTGACTGAGAATTCCCACAAGATAACAGTTCTTTGCTTCCAGGCTTTGCTCAAGTCAATAGATTATAGATATCTATTTCTGCGAACTTTGGGAACTTTTGGGTGAAAAAAATGTCTGGTTCTTCTTAAAATTGCTTTCCGTAACAAAATGTTGAACTTTCCTTCACTAAACGCAAACGCAACATGAACGCTACGCATGCGCGATCTCAAGGGATCTCGAATATGCAAATAAGGAGGGAGAATGGAAAGTATTTAAGCAACAAAAGAAAATGCTAGAAGTTGGGTCAGGGTTATCTCAAACGATGACTTACTGCTGTTTCAAGATAAGACGAGTACTCGCTGTACCAAGTGTGAAAATGCAAATGATTCACAGAGGCTTGCGCGCAAAGGCTATTGAAGCCTACATGAAATCCCCTGAAACAAAAGAGAGACAAGCATTGAGAGATTATGGATACTTCCACGCCAAGGAGAAGAGAGTTTTTAGCTATTTCATTCAAGTTTTTTTTTACACCTTTTACTCCAAATCAACTGTACTTAATGTTTGTATAAGAATCTGGGAGACCCAAATGCAGAATCGTTTTGTATTAAGGTCGGTTAATTAAGGGGACGTCAAAGGTAAATGAAGAAAGTTCTAACAGGGGATGATCTCTTCGGGATGTTCCTCGTATCAATAATGGTAAGCCCCTTGAAATTGTTCTACTATCAAACTTTTTTGGAAACTTGGCATAATTAACATTCATGATATGAACATTAAAAAAATGCAATAAAAAATGGGGTCACCGTGCTTGTTTACGCGTTAGCAGGCTCTTAAAATGGGGTATTTTTACTGTTTTCGCGTTAAAAATTCGAATCACCTTCATATAGAATTAAGTCTTGGTTACTTCTGAGACACAAAATTTTATTTTGAAAATAAAGCCTCTTTTATTTACATAAGGAGGGGATTAAGCAGTATTGCTTCATTTACGCCGTCTTTGATTCTCTGGTTGTGGGAATAGTGCACTTTTTGGGACAGTTCTGTGGTTAGCTTAAAGTCCTCGCCTTGGGTAAAATACACCCAGTACGGAACTGTTTTCCAAAAAAAGTTCATGTTCTACTATCTAACTTTTTTTCTTCTTCAAATATGCTCTTTATTAAACTGTTCTTAGCAAATACCTGAAAAAAAAAATCGGGGGTCACCGTGCTCGTTTGAGAGAAAAGGAGCATTTATTTCGCTATCGGGTTTAGTTTGAGCGAAATCTCTTACGTTTTGTAATAATAATAATAATAATAATAATAATAATAATAATAATAATAATAATAATAATAATAATAATAATAGGCTAATAATAATAGCCCGTAATAGGCTTACTAGTCGGGGACACTATCCTACATAAAAAATACAATAATCTTTCGAATTTACAATAATAAAATCTTTAGGCTACAATGGCTATATACAATAATAAAGAACACATCTAGAAATATAAAAATCCTTCGGCTACAATCACTATATACGATGATAAAGAACTTATTTAGTAACTAAAACTTATTTAATTAGGATCTATGATTTTATCCGATTATAAAAATTTATATTTAGCAAGTGCATGTGGGACAATTACCATTACAAAAGTCGTTCTCCACCAGGCTAGCGAGATCTCTTTTTCTAATATTGGCCATGAAGGCCGTTAACGTCTGTCTCTCTTTGTCTCCTGGGCTAAGTTTGGACCAAAGTCGTGCTCCAAAGAACGTCAATGAATGTTTCCCATGCCTGACACTGTTGAATCGTGGGATATAGAAATCAGAATTTCTCAGATGGTAATTAGATGGCGTTTCGCTGAATTAGTCCAGAATATTCTTAGGGAGTAACTTATGCTTGACCGGCTTGAACATAAATATTGCTATATCTTGAAGATGCCTATTATATAAGGAAGTCAGATTAGCACGTTTTAATAAGTTGTTGTATGACAAATTCCAATTACAGAAAACCGCCCCGAGACCTCTTTCGTTCACGCCTTCCAGTTTCTTTCTATCCGACGCCTTACAAAAATGCCAGACTAGGCTGCAATATGTAAGCTGAGGTAAAATCGCTGTCTTGTAAATCTGAAGTTTAGCTTCGGTAGGGATCAGTTTCCTGAGCCTCATTAAAACACCAATCAGCCTACTTGCTTTTCTACAGGTAGCTGAAATATTTTCTGAGAAATGCAGATCCTTATCTACAGTGACACCTAATAATTTAGGTCCCTCAGTGATGTTAAATGAGATGGCCATTTATGTCTAACGTCAGCTGAGATGGCTTGTGTTTACTTCCGATAATCATGGCTTGATATTTGTTCAAGTTGCCAACCAAATGGTTTTCTTTATACCACGCCGACATTCGTTCCCCTTCATACTTGATACTCTCCATAAGGACATTTATGTTACTATGAGCATAATAAAGATGGTGGTCGTCAGCATACATTGAAAGACTAGATGAACGGTCCAGGTAGACGAGATCATTTTGGTAAATGTTCCATAATAACGGTCCCAAATTGGAACCCTGGGGACAGCCCATATAGATCGTTTTCACTGTCACGCAATAAAAAAATAAATCGAAAACCATCCAGTGGAAAAAGTCAAGAATTCGTGATGTTGTAGAAGATAAATGAAGAAGACACTTCTCCAAGTTTTAGGCCTGTGCGTTTCCCCAAACTTCAGATATTCGTCGAAATGTTTCGCAGAAATTTACAGAGCCCAGTATGAAAACGCCATGTTGGCGTACATCTGTGGTGCACCAATGTGGCGGCCGGAAAATAGTGTCAACATTTGTTACTTACTTTGGCTATCTAGGGGAGTGATCATCTGTACTGAACAAACAGCTATTTACCTAAGCACTTTTCCTAATGCTTTAAATTCTAAAAAGGCTCAAAACCATGAGATAAATACATATTTCTCAATAAACTCGATCGTCGCCTCGTGTCACGCACCGCTATAACTCAGAAATTCAAAATGCTCTGGTTTCCAAACGAAGCACGCTATTGGGCTTTAAAATTGCAAATGGATACAAATTTACCGCCTCTTATGCCTGATGAGGATAAAAACTTTCGTGGCTCTTTAGTTTTGGATTTTAGAAAATGATGACGTCACGTGAAAACGATCCATTGATTGGTTGGCTCTCCCGCCTCGCCTCGACCCAAGCCCCCACTCGCTTTTCACACGCAGTTCTTTTCGTTTTCTCGACTATCTGAGAGCCTGGAACAGGCTATCCAGTCGCTGACCACAGCTCCTAGTTTAGTCCTTCCTTTGCGGTCCATGAAAAAGGAACGCATTAATGTTAGCGATTCGTTAGAGAAGCCGTATGCCTGAAGTTTAGCTAATAATAGAGTTGGATGCATTGTGTCGAAGGCTTTACTCATATCTGTCGATAAAACGCCTACGGTTTTTCCTGTGTCAATAGCTTGTTTCCAGTCTTCAACTAGACGAACCAGAGTTGACTCACAGCTGTACAGCCCACGATAGGCCGACACAAAGGGATCAAAAATCGGTTCAAAGAACTTCGACATTTGTTTACTCAAAAGCTGTTCAAATATCTTGTCGACCACTGTCAAAATAGTAATAGGTCTATAATTACTCATCTCCAGCGGGTCCTCTTTTTTGAACGCTGGGATCCACTCGCCCTTCTTCAATGAACTCGGCCAATACTTCTCCAAAATACATTGATTAATAATTTCAGTAAGTGGACCTGCCAACTCCTCTGCCGCTATTTTCAAAACGTGTGGTGGGATCATGTCGAAGCCAACGGCTTTGTTAGGATTTAAGTTCTTTAAGCTTAGAAGAGTCTCCTGTACTGATATCTTTCTGAAGGAAAACAAATTAGAATCCCATCTACTGCTTACAGCACAAACACTTGGGTGTCTGCTGCATTCTTCAGGGGTAAAATTCAACAGACCTGTCTCCCGCAGTGGCGAAATAGTTTGCAAATTCCTCAGCTACCAGTGTTTGATCCTGCACCGGTGTCCCATGAATGTTTAATGTGATTGTATGCACACGTGCTCATGTGCGCGCGCTAATGACGCGAAAATCGTGCGCAGTAGGGATGCGCAATGCAATACTAAGGAATTTTTGGCTTAACTGCTGAATACCCCGCCACTTCAAAAAATTAATGATCTTGAAAAGTGTGGCTACGGGGCTACGCAGTCACGTATAGAGTGAAGGTGGCTATACGCGGCTTCGCGGCTATGCAGAAACCCTAGAACACAGGCTTTCTCCGACAAAGAGAGAGAGAGCGCTCGCCTCGAACAACGAAGGGCGGTCAATTTCCTACTGAATTGAAGCAGATAACCGGCAGTGCCAACATTGTAAATTGTATGTCTCGTTCTTTCATTCATTCATTCATTGTATGTATATATTCATTCATTCATTCATTCAAGCAGATAACCGGTCGTTTGTTCGTTCGTTCGTTGTATGTTTCATTCTTTCATTCATTCCCGCAAAGAAAAATAAGACTCTCTCTTTATTAGCAAAAACAAACTGTTACTTTCGACTTCAAAGTCAGTGCTAAAACACTCTGTCGTAACCCTCGACATTTCAGACGAACATTATTGTCTTTAAATCACGGTACACATGTCCTAGTATTTCCATATAGATGCATGTGGGCAACAAAGATTGCCGTTACTTTTGTTCACACAACTAAACTATTTCACCTCGAATTAACTACACTTTTTAACGAGATAGTGCGATGAATATTGCACTCGTTTAGTGATTAGGCCTAAGCGCTCGTTTCAGTGATTAGGCCTAAGCACTCTTTTAAGATTTTCGCTTTCAATTTACGGTTCGGTTAACTACACTTTTTACCGACATCGCGTGAAGAATATAGCACTCATTTACTGATTAAGGCGAAGCGCTCGTTTAAGTGATTAGGCCTAAGCACTCTTTTAAAATTTTAGCTTTCTTCTTACGGCTCGGTTCTCGGTTAACTACACTTTTATCGAGACCGTGTGAAGAATATACGGTTAGCACTCGTTTTAGTGATTAAGCCTAAGCACTCGTTTCAGTGATTAGGCCTAAGCACTCGATTAAAATTTTAACTTTCATTTTACAGTTCGGTTAACTTATACACTTTTTACCGAGACCGTGTGAAGAATATAGCACTCGTTTACTGATTAAGCCGAAGCGCTCGTTTAAGTGATTAGGCCTAAGCACCCTTTTAAAATCTTAGCTTTCAATTTGCGGTTCGGTTAACTACACTTTTTACCGCGACCGTGTGAAGAATATAGCACTCGTTTCAGTGATTAAGCCTAAGCACTCGTTTCAGTGATTAGGCCTAAGCACTCGTTTAAAATTTTAACTTTCATTTTACAGTTCGGTTAACTTATACACTTTTTACCGAGACCGTGTGAAGAATATAGCACTCGTTTACTGATTAAGCCGAAGCGCTCGTTTAAGTGATTAGGCCTAAGCACCCTTTTAAAATCTTAGCTTTCAATTTGCGGTTCGGTTAACTACACTTTTTACCGCGACCGTGTGAAGAATATAGCACTCGTTTCAGTGATTAAGCCTAGCACTCGTTTCAGTGATTAGGCCTAAGCACTCGTTTAAAGCTTTAGCTTTCATTTTACAGTTCGGTTAACTAAACTTTTTACCGAGACCGTGTGAAGAATATTGCACTCGTTTACTGATTAAGCCGAAGCGCTCGTTTAAGTGATTAGGGCTAAGCACCCTTTTAAAATCTTAGCTTTCAATTTGCGGTTCGGTTAACTACACTTTTTACCGAGATCGTGTGAAGAATATAGCACTCTATTACTGATTAGCCTAAGCAACCTTTTAAAATTTAACTCTCATTTTACGGGGGAGGGGTAGTAATAATCACCGCGTAGCCACTTCTTTCCTCACTAAAATATTCTAGGGGGAGGGGGTGGTATTAAGCAATGCGTAGCCGCGTAGCCGACGTCTTTCCTTACTAACATATTCTAAGGGAAGGGGTGGTATTAAGCACTGCGTAGCCGCGCAGCCACTTCTTTTCTTACTAATATATTCTAGGGGGAGGGGGTGGTATTAAGCAATGCGTAGCCGCGCAGCCACGTCTTTCCTTACTAACATATTCTAGGGGGAGGGGTGGTATTAAGCACCGCGTAGCCGCGTAGCCACTTCTTTTACATATTCTAGGGGGAGGGGTGGTATTACGCACTGCGTAGCCACGTAGCCACTTCTTTCATTACTAACATATTCTAGGGGGAGGAGTGGTAATAAGCACTGCGAAGCCGCGTAGCCGCTTAGCCGCGCAGCCACTTCTTTCCCTACTAATATATTCTAGGGGGAGGAGTGGTAATAAGCACTTTGTAGCCGCGTAGCCACTTCTTTTACATATTCTAGGGGGAGGGGTGGTATTAAGCACTGCGTAGCCACGTAGCCACTTCTTTCATTACTAACATATTCTAGGGGGAGGAGTGGTATTAAGCACTGCGAAGCCGCGTAGCCGCTTAGCCGCGCAGCCACTTCTTTCCCTACTAATATATTCTAGGGGGAGGAGTGGTAATAAGCACTTTGTAGCCGCGTAGCCACTTCTTTTACATATTCTAGGGGGAGGGGTGGTATTAAGCACTGCGTAGCCACGTAGCCACTTCTTTCATTACTAACATATCCTAGGGGGAGGAGTGGTATTAAGCAACGCGTAGCCGCGTAGCCACTTCTTTCCTCACTAACATATTCTAGGGAGAAGGGTAGTATTAAGCACTTCGTAGCCGCGTAGCCATCACTTTTCAAGATCCGTTTTGGAGTGGCGGGGTATTCATCAGTTACTCCGACTTTTTTTAGCAGAACACAGAAAGATGGAAAGAGTGAAGACTTGGAGTTGTAATTACAATGGTACTATCTTTGCACTTGATAACTTAAGTATCTTACAGGAAACTTTCACAGTATCCCCAAACCACTCTGACTGTGCCTTTCACTGGATCTATATTAAATGCAAGATACAACGTTGAGGCAATGTTGAGTATACTGTACCTATGATTACTGAGCAGTGATATCTCCAAAGCCAGCAGTATAGACTCCTCCGTAAGAACCTATAACAAAAAAAAGGAGACAACACAGTTTGGAGACGAAGAGCTTGCACAATAAAACACTGCTAGCAGTTGAGTAAGACAAACAATACTGGAGGATTTTATCACTCAAATCCTGGCAGTGGTAATTATCCCCCGAAATGTAGTTGGCAATCATGGAGAACACCAAACAAAGGGAAGAGAAGCTGGGTATTGTTATTAATCCCATCCAAAGCGATGTATCGATCAATATGTCAGCTAACACAACACCAACATGTCAGATGACAGATGTTGGTCACGTGTCAGCCAACACGTTGGTTTTGTGTTATATGACGGGTCGGTGAACCGTGGTATCCCAGTGACATGTCAGTTACATGCCGGCCGATGCGTTGTTTGGATCAAATTCACTACAATATCCAGGGAAACTGTATACTCTTATGGAGTATAGGAAACAATGAAAGTTGTTTGTTAAAGGCAAACGTCTGTCCACATAGTAAATTAAAGAGTGGTAGTAACACAGTACAACATGATTATTTGTTTTGTCAACCACAATAGAAATCACCGAAAGTTCAGTGCCTAACGAAACCACCTTTTAATTTTTACTAATTGCATTTTGTGTTTAATAGAGCAGTTTTCAATTGAGTGTCGAAAGCAATTAGCGAATTACTTTGGTTTTGCATTACTTCACTCAGTGATTGGTTCAAAGTTCTCGCACCTCAACCAATCAGAATTGACACCAAAACCAATCGTGACTCGCGCGTGCACATTTTCCCGCGCTTTGTGCCGGCTACGTGTAATTACTTCAAGTTTTGAGTGGTTTACTGGATTGTCTCCGTCCTTTCTGATTGGCCAAAGTAATTACTTTGGTTTTGGTTTTACGACACTCATTTGAACACCGCTCTAAGCAGAGCATACTAGGTTGGAGATTGCCAGTTTTAAAAGAGGCCAAGGCTGCTCGATCTCCACAGAAAATCCTCCAAAAAGCATACAATCATGTTGTTAGAGTAACCATTACATGTGTTTTAATACAAGTTGTGATTATTAAAAAAAAATAACAAACGTGAACATGGCTTGGCGTTGTCTGTACTCATATTGACAATGATATCCATCATCATAGTAATCAAAATGTTACGGACTCACGAGGCGCAGCATTTTGACCACAGTGATAATGAATATCGTTGTCAATAAGGGTACAGACAACGCTGAAGCATGTTCGATTTGTTTTTTACCACAATATTCAAACCAAAGAAAATGTTTATTTCAGAGCGTGACCAAGATCATGACACAAAGAAAGAGCAAACGTTGCCTATAACATTTTTGGAATATGATTGCTTTATTTCCCAAAATAAGCATTCCTGATTGGCTGTTACATTGGGGGACACATTGACGCGAGCATAACGCAGGAAACGTTGTCTAGACTCTCATCAACAATGGGAAATTAGCCTATCAGATTGCGAGATTACAAGCAATTGTGGCAAAATAGGAAAATGAAAAAATCTCGGAAGACTGGCATGCATA
>OX421449.1:7776188-7783688 GCA_949126865.1 Montipora capitata | reverse complement strand
GCAGCAACTCGGAAATGGGCTAATACCCAAGGTAAGATTCTTTGTCCACTGACGACAGCGCGTCTCCCAAACCGAAATCAATGGCGAAAAACGTTTCAGTGCACGCAAAGTTGACCATTTGTGGGTTTGTAGCACTGATGTGCACTGGTTTAAGCCTAAGCGCTTGCTCGAGAATGGTTAGCTTTTATAAAGTGTCGGTTTTTCTTCATTTTTCTTAAGAGTAAACTAAGCTACCCTTCATGTAATTTTCATGAAATGTTGAGAGAACGAGGCGAGAGAGAGGCGCTGTCCCTAGTGGCTTCTGTTCTTTGTATATTGTATGATAATTTAGAATTCACATTTAAACGATATTGGAAATAGTTGGAACAAAACGTGTTATTCCCAAAGGATTTTAATTAGGTGCAACATTGAGTTATTTTAGCTGCAATGTCTATTGCTTTGTAGAAGTCGAAAATGACTGAAAAGGGTTGATATGGAATGCACCTTACATTCTCGCTAATCGTCTTCACGTATTGCATGAATCTGGGAAAATCGCCTAAAATGATGAGTGTCCCCACGCCCTTCAATGCTTTGAGCGATATTTTTGTAATATTGCCTCAGCTCGTTTCAGCTCGTTATGATAAAAAATTCAAAACTTTCGGCCAATGACAGCTACCGTGACACAAATGACCAAATTTTAATGACACGCTTAACACTCCCAATTCCCCACTCCCCCCCCCCCCCCCCCATAAAAATCATACCTTGCAATAAAGCGAATGAGGACTGGTGATAATGGTTATCCTACTGTAATATCCGAGAGAGTATTCGGCTGGTATAGGGAAGACATCTGTTTACAAACATCGCTTTTGTTAAGCAAATTGCCAACCACCGGAACAAAAGACCCTTTGTTTCGACAGCCAATGAGGCTCTGGTTGGCACGTTAATGACAATAGATGACGTCAATACAGTGAGAGAAAACCTGAAGCGAAAACTTCTCTGAATTGAATTCCAATTTCAATTTATGAAGACCTATGAATTGTGGGGCGTCGTTCCCTACTTGGCCTTTCCAAAAGACGTGGATAAATGCAATCGAGAGCGCAAAAGCTTAATATCACTGGTGACATTTTATTTTAAAATCGTTTGCAAAGTATTTAAATATTTAATAACGTATTGGTGAGAATTTCCACACGTTTCTAATCATTTGAAGATACCCAACTCAGTCTCGTAAAATCAAGTTTATGCGACGGGCAAAACTGTGATAAGTATTTATCTGCAACACAGCTTGGTTCGAATTTCGAGTCTTCAATTTACAGCTGAATTTATGACACACTACCTTGAGGGCAAACTGCCATAGAAAACAGTTGAGACTAAGAGTACTAAGAATTGCTTAGCATAAGGAAGTTTTTTTTTTTTTTGGTGGAAATTCTTGTTTAATTAAACAGCTATATGCGCAGGGATGAATTCGGAGCATCATTATAGCAATTAAAAAAAAAAAAGGCTTCATCAGCACATTTTGAATTTTTCTAAGCGACAACAGCGGCAAAATGGGTATTCACCGCTGTTAAATAATTCATTGCATGTACTAGCGGGGAGCGGTTAATGAAATGTAAATATATTGGAAATGTGCCATCTGGAACATCTTAGTGACTGTATAAAGAACATCTACTATTAAATTCGGAAAAGGTGCCATATTGATTTCACGTTTTGCAAGGAAGCCCTACTACATTCACAAAAGGAAACTCAATGGTTTTCTAATAGGTGCTGGAAAATCACGATGTGTCGAAAGAGCTTTGCGTGTGACCACACTTACCAGGTTTGCATTTTTGACCGAAGACGGTTTTTTGGTCATTTTTGCTTCACTAATGAAATATTCTTTACCAGGGTGCGCTAATTGAAAGAAAGCGGCTTTATTTGCAACTGTATTCATATGTATCAATAAGCAAACAGGGAGAATTTTGTGGCTTTATTGTGCACACAAAAAACACTTAAGAACTGAGAGAACCAAAATAACTCATCGCGAGTCTGGCGCGAGGCGGGACAATACCAGTTTCATAACCCTGTCGGCTTTGCCTATGTTGAAACTAGTTCAAAATTAAGTCATTTTTTTCGATGGGTGTTTGCTTTCAGCGAAGTAAACTGTACCGGTTTCAGCGCGAACGAATTTTAAATCACGCATAGGAAAAATCCTTTGGAAGAGTAGACTTGTAACGAAATTGCGAACTGCTTTTTTGAGAAACGGCAAAAAATGAATTCACGATTATATTCTGTTCGAACTGATAAGATCCAGAATATTCAGTAATCAAACAGCAATTCACCTGTGCATGTGCAATCTGCCACGCTATTGGTCAAGTGGAAATGCTATAAAAGGGTTTGAATAATCTACAAATATGCAGTCACCGTAAGGTACACGGAGAAAGAGCTCCGAATGCTAACCAGTGTTTGAACCAGTCAGCAATCGCGACAGCCACTTAAAACAACGCATTTGAGAGCACAATATCATTTGTGAAAACACTCAGGAGAGAAATTTACACTGAGAAAGATGCGCCCGTCGAGAGGTGCAATTTCTTTCTTTCTCCAGGTGCAATTCCCTCTGGTATGATATCAAATACAGTATTTTACTTGAAGTAAGACATTTTGGGATCACAATTTAGCTATTCTAATAACACGTTTTATCGCTGTACAGAGCCTTCTGTTCCTCACGAGTCTTGTTGCCTGCAGTGTTGGTGAGTCTTAACTGTTTTATTCTTTATGCATCACCTAAACGATGAGATTAATAGGGAAGTTTGAAAAGCGCAACTCACTTTAGGAGAACAATGTGTCCACAAGGAATTGTCTGTCCATTATATGGTCCATTTCTTCTGGACTGTCAGTTGAGGCAACTGCATAAAGTTTCCTGTGGAACTTTCCTATTTTAGTGTTGTTACAATTGACTGCATACAGAGAAGGTTAAAACGCTTAACGTCGTGTTAACTTGCAATTGCCGCCAAAACTACTGGTTTATCTTTTCATTTAAACAGCCCGCATACAGGGATAATAACTTAAACAGCGGGGAGACTTTTCTTTCTTTTTCTACACTTGCATCCTCATTGTCTTTTTAAATAACAGACTGTAGTCATTATCGCAATTTTAAACATGACATTTTATGCAAAAATTGTCACACTACAATGTTGTCTTAAGTGACTTCAAGGATTGCTTCGAAGTGTTATAAGTTCTTCTTGCATGCCGTCGCAGATGATTGCTCAGATCAATGAAGTATCTCGCTACATTGACATCGATAAACTGCAAAAGCGTCAATGTTACTTTATGGTTCTCAGATAATTGCTAGCAAACACAAGTGTTAGATTGTACTTCTATTTTTATTGCGCATTAAAGCAATTTTCTGTGACAATGCATTAATTTTAAAGTTTTAAGCGCACGTAACCTTCAACTTTGCGAGAACTTACCCACTGTTAGCAATCAGAAAAAAAAGAATTAAATTTGTAAAAGGGAAATTATGATTTTGTTCAGGGTTAACCGAGAGCTGCAGAGTTACATGCAAGTAAAAAAACATCACTTAATTTTCAAACCACATTTTTATAGGCACAATCGTGTTTCTTGGGAATACACACACACACAAGATATCATGACCATTTCGGCATTTATCTCTAAAAGATATTTGGATATTCCTTCTTTAGAATCGCTTCACTGTTGAGTGAAAAAGTCAAGAAAGCGTCTTTGAAATTTCCTCATTTCATGATGTTTTTGCTCTTTGCGCATTCGCTGGTAATTAAAGCTCATATTGCCTGTAAAAGACGTCTAAGTCTTCGTATTTACATCGTTAATTACACTTTTCCAGCGAGTTGATGTTGGTTCTGTAAACCCTACGTGGTATTGGGGCTCTCAGTTTTTCCTGCCAAGCCGGAATCTTAAGAGAGGATTATATATTGCGAAAACTACCAACGTCAATATAGTTAATGGTGCAATATATACCTGAGACATCACATGTATGTAATATGATGGTTGAGCGGTCAAGCGAAAAGTGATGTCGTTTAAAAGAAAACCGGAAATATCAGAGATGAAATCAAGAAAAACGCGCAAATATTGAGTGGGCCACAAGTTTGTCTAACTGAGCTAATTATAGGGTCCATACAAGCTCAAGATCATTCGAAAAAAAAAACCTTGAGCAATCTAAAAGACGTGTAAGCTTACCTTGTTTTCCATTGAGGCATGCTCTTGGAGTATTGTCCGTGACTTTCGACATCAAGTTTTCAGTTTTCGACAAACGTCTACGTTTCTCATTACATAATCACAGGAAGGGAGAGAGCTCTATGGATACTCCAGTATTTATCAACCCATCCCTGACTTCAGGACGTTGCGTTGGTCGTCTTAGCTAAGTTTTGTTTTTTCATAAAAAAAAAAAAAAACAAATCGTGGAAAAATAAGAAGAGTTCCTAAGTAACCGCCATTGCGTTCAGTTTCGGTTCACTTTAAAACAGGGATGGTCTTGTTATGAAAACAGATCCACAGTGGTTTTCCCCAGAATGACTAGTTCGAAACCATCTCACTCAGCATCAAATTTCATGATCCGTGCAACTAATGTTATTAATTGGAAGAGATACAATCTACGCGATATTACATGTTAGTTTTTATCTTCACTTCTTCAGTCGCATTTAATCTGATAGACAAACGGTTGAATAATTTAATAGGACATAAAGTTACATTCCATTATTTTTACTCCGTTCCTGAGCCGCAGTAAACTTGAACGGCTATCCCCTGCAACTGCAATATTGTTAACATGATTTTCAATCAAAAAGTTCGGTTTTTTTATCTACCTACAATCCAAATCGACAATGGAGCTCTTTTTGTACTCAGCCTTATGACAGTGCTATTGCCCTGAGAAGAATAGGATCGAATCCAATGTCTTCTTCAAACTAGCTTGTTAGTTTCTTTAATTTGCGGCTCATGAATAGACCTTTTCGGCTTGTACATTTTGTCTTCCCAATACAGATCATGTGATAATACTCAGGAGGTTTGGTCTTTTGTTTTGTTCATTAAAATGAGGGCATGCAAGCATGAATATGCCTGCATGCACTCTTTTTAATCAACAAAACAAAGGACCAAGCCTCCTGAGTATTATCAGATGATCTGTATTGGGAAAACAAAATGTACAAGCCGAAATGGTCTATAGAGCATAGAAGTTGCAGGCGAAATTAGTCCTCAGGACGCCAGGTTAAAACTCCTTCTCTCCCAAGGTAAATCCGGATTAAACCCGCGAGTTATTGTTACCTACAATGAAGACACGTTTCAGTTGCAAATGTGTGAAATTACGGCTCATTTTGTCCCTGGTAATAAGCTAAGCTTTCTTCCACCCCTGGTTATTAATGGCAAGTAGAGGCAGCGTTTTAGTCATTGCTTAACACTGACAGTTAGTGAACAGAAAAAAATTCCAATCATGCTAAAAGGTTGATTTATTATGAAAGCATGGTACATTGTAGTTGGTAACCTAAGGGCTATCATGCCATGAAAGGTTACTCGTACAATTTAATAGGCGACTGTATTATTCTTCGAGAACCTATCGATGCACCCTACTAGAAAATAAAAGCTAAAAGAGTTGAATCTATCTCTGAATTAACTCGGTCATCAAATGTAAAAGGGTTCGTTTTGGACATTCACTTATGAAAATCCTCAACTCTAAAACCAATTGCAATCCAACGGGTGCTTTAAAGTTCTGCATTAACTAAGGGTGCGTTCGATTGATCGTATTCCGGAATAAGAATACGGAGAGTGATGATTTACAACGGCATGTTTGGCGTTTTGAAGCAACAAGGATAATAAAGGTATGTTTAAAACATCATTTTAGCAGGTGTTTGACAATCTTAATGTGAATCTCCGTAAACACGAAGAATTTCTAACTTCTATTCCATGTATTCCTATTCCGGAATACGATCAATCGAACGCGCCCTAAATTATGTTCCCTAGAAATTGAGTCGATAACTCAAGGTGCGAGCCACTGATCGGGAAATAGCGCCGGAAGATTTGCTTCAAAACAAAATAAAACAGTTTATAGTGGTTAACCAGTACTACACGATTTTCATTTCGTCTGCTTTCCCTTGTGTTATCTGCTAGATTTTCGAGGTGAAACAATTAAGCCCCATTTACACGAGCAATTTTTCCTTGACAAGTCCACTTGTCAAGGAAAACTTGCCGACTGTACCCACTAGCAAGTTTTCCTTGACAAGTGGACTTGTCAAGGAAAAATTGCTCGTGTAAATGGGGCTTAATTGTTTCACCTCGAAAACGTTTTCCTTCTAGCACGCCAGATTTTCCTTGACAAGGAAAATTTGTCCACTATTCCCCATCTACACGAGCAATTTTTCCTTGTCAAGGAAAACTTGTCAAGGAAAAATTGCTCGTGTAAATGGGGCTTTAAGTGGCTTTGAAAATGAAAACTGACAAGCCTTCTGCATTCTCCCTCAGTTTAAACGTGTTGATCACAAGAGCCTAATTTTTACTCCATAAATGAGTGTTACGTCCCCTATCATCGTCTCAAAAAAGTGCTTTTTGTCAACTGCTTCCATTCTGAGTTCCCGTAATTTACTCTGATGCCAGCCCACTACGAATGAAATCGTTTTTTGTTACACCACTTTGTTCGTGTTAGTTACCCCTTAAAAATCACCGTTCGTGCGTGCAACTTGAAGTGACACTAATCCTACACAGGAGAATCTTATGATCTGAAAAATATTGAAAAAAGACTTCACTCATGATATGAGGGCTCGGAACTCTTTTATGTTGCCAAACCCTCTTAATCTTTGTTAGGAATCATTCCAATAGAGTAAAACAAACGGAAGTCACCAAGTGGTAGATATCGGCTCTTCAATCAAAGTGTTACTTTCTAACAAAAAATAAGTCCGTTCCTAATCACGATTTTTCAGGCCTTTTTCGCAAATTAGGCTGATGGAGAATCGTCCGGAGGGGTTTAGTTAAGTGACATTTTGTTGTCACTGAAATATATATTGCCGCCTCGAGCGAAACGTTACTGCAGGCTATTCAGCCAACATTAGCAGAAAGCCGGGTCGCCTTTGGATTGTTTTTATTTCAAGTTTTTGTGGATCTTGTGTGCCCATCACTTTCTCCTTGCTAGCTTTCCTTTTCCTAACTATCGGGAGCAGGCATTATCTCCTTTTTACTGAAAGGAGGGGTGCCGGAACTAGGAGAAAGCTAATGTGCTAATGTAACGAAGCTTTACAATGTTTACGAGACATCTGTACGACTTCCATTGTAAACGTTGAACAGAAAAAAAAGAAACTTTGGAACATGTTTTTTATGTCATATCCACAGTTTTGCTTTGCATTCGATAATTTTTTTTTCCGACGGACTACCTGATAAAGCTTTGACAAACGGAAGCGCCATTGGCAATAACTGCGTGGACGCAAGCCAGTGCTATATCATTATGGAACGGCAGAATATTCTCATCTTTTCTTGCTATACAAGAAGCCGTCTGCAATTTTTAAAATAAATTGAAATCTTACCGCACAGAAAACC
>OX421449.1:7756188-7771188 GCA_949126865.1 Montipora capitata | reverse complement strand
ACTTTTTAAAAAAGTTAGGAGTTTCATTCCATGGGCTGCTGTCAGCAATGCGTCAGCTGCTCAAAGCTGATAAAAATAAAGACACATGTTCAGGTATTGATTTTTTCAGTTTTAATGCAGATATAATTCTGGCTTACCATATGAATTGCAGGTTAGTTATATTGAAGACGTTTTAATATTTTCATTCCGTCTATCATTTTCTGCAATGTCATGCCAACTGATAAAAATTTCCAGTCAAAAGCATCGTGCACCGCATTCTTCAGCGCCATATACTTATCATTCTTGTCTTAAACGGATATAACTTGCGTTGTAGTTTCAAAATGGACTTAATGACCCATGAAAATACTTCGGAATGGTGCTTCCAAACACTCAAGTTCTGTTTAGTCTTGTAAGGGCGTCTTCCAGGTCCTCAGATTATGTGCACGAAATTCATATGATAGCACGAAACAGAAAGTCGATTTAAGTACAACTCTTCGGTGATGCCCACCACACTGTGAGACGCGACAGTAAATTTTGACTTAGCTGGTGTCATCTCAGCAGTGAAGCTGTTTCTTACACCCTGCTATGGCATTTCCGTGAGTATCTTTCTCACAGATCGTGCGGTCTTTGAATTGTTGACTCGCGATCAAGCGAAAAAACTAGAGAAACACAGTCTTGGCGACTCTTCACTTTCTTTGTTCTTGAAGTAGCCCAAAGGGAAGTTCAACTTTCAAGTATCTGAAATGAGAATGGAAAAAATCTTTATGACGTTATTGAGGTCAATAATGAAGCAGTGTGACCATCTACTGTAGCCAAGGCTACTCAACCCACTTCACACTAGACATCTAAAGAGCGAAAAAAGCGAATCAAATTGATTCCCTCAGCCCCTCAGCCAAGAAGGACACCGACGTTGTGTTTACCGAAAGAGAAACGATTCTTCTTTAGATCTGAATCAACATTCGTCATTGCCGTCATTCGGCGTCAATGAATTGCTTCAATGATTTCCGCGGGTCGCCTACTATGACACTTGTACGTAAGATATTTTCTCTAACAAGCCCCTGGTGTATTTTTGGAAGAAAAGTTGATGACGTCAACTGAAAAATTCAGAGCCAAGAATTAAGCTAAACTCAAGCAGGAAATCTAAGTACATAGAACTTCGTTCTTAGATTGTTTGTTCCCTTTTTAAAATGTGTAACGACCTAAATGTGTTTATACACATGCTTCATATACTTATATATCCATAACAAAATGTCAAGCTTAGAATAAGCCACATTATGACCACTTCTAAGATAAGTAGTTGGTATGAAACTTGTCAATTTTCAAGTGCCAATTCAATTCAATATGATAAATGATCCATCGGCACACGAATGTCTATAGCCGGAAAATATTGTCAAATTGCGTGCCGTAAGTAAAATGCTCGTAGGTAATCTAGCTACGTAGTTTAGTTTCTTAGAATGCTGGAGAATCTCTGTATGACAAGAGCATTTCTTTGACCGTATTCCATGTTTCTCTGTTTACCTTTTTCCTCATCAAAGAGTCGTAAAGAGGTTTTCTGCGCTTGGATGCTCAGAACTCTTCAGATATGGCAGTATGTCCATTTTAGGTCAATATTTATATTCCCCCTTTCTCGATCGTCATTTCTGCAGTGGTTACCTGTTTTTGATTATTGGTTTGTTTGCTTTGTTTCGTTTTGTTTTTGCCCTGTTTTGTTTTTACCAGTGAAATGGAATGCTGGACTCCCTCAGGCTTACGATCAAAAGTTCTCGAAGAGGAATTCGTAAAAAGATTTATGCAGTTTCGGGAATGCATGCATAATGCAACTAGTTGCGCAGATTTCGGAAGTACGGATCTCTCGTTCGATGCCTGTTGATTTTTATTTCGACTTTCCTTTACTTCGTGTGACGACTCAGTTAAAAACCTCTTCAAACTGAATAGGAACACAAGAGGGGACGGTTTCAGAAAAGATCATACGAAACTACTGTATTGTCGAATAAAGTAACATCACCCCTCCATTACCATGGTTACATTGTCTGGCAAAAGTTACTGAAAGATTCTGAACTCAGTGAAAGCTTTGTCACTTCTTCAAGTGATAAAAACTGAATATACCCATAGCTACAAAATATATATGAGAAAGCATGGCAATCGTTCGAGAAGGAATACAGTTCAGGGATAGAGAATAGAGTTTATAGTTTTCTAAAAGTGTTTTTTTTTTTTTTATCACTGTGAAGAAAAATGCCAGTGCTTGCGTAATTTACCGTCCAAGAATTTAACCTTTGCTTTCCTTTGTTGTAATTTGTGTCGGCTCATTTTTGTTCCTTTGTGTTTTTTCTTTATTTTTTCTGTGTGTTTTTTTGAGGTACGTGTCAAAATATACTGATATATTCTCGGTTAGGTGTGCTTACAATATAAGTTGTTTTTTTACAAATTCATTCAACTGAAAACCTGGTTAGTTTAAAACTGCAAACTAGCTTGTTTAGAGATCATTTTATTAATTGTTAACATCGTCGTTGTGGTTGAAATAAAATATACTTACAGTTTAGATACGTCTCTGAAAAGCATAAATTATGATACTTTGAAAAGAACGGTTTTCTTCATAACGAAATCACATTATACAGCAATGGGCATAGTACATTTCACAGGTTTGTATGTACTATGACAATGTATAAACGAGTTAGTGTGAAGTCATCCCCTAATAAAAGTTAAAAGGTTATATGTAATTTACGATACAAAGTCAGTGTAGCTTTCTCAGTCAAAGTAGTGAATTCGAAGCTTGTGATATCCGCCATAAAAATACCCTCTGCTTGGGCTAAAAGGAAAATTTAGGAGGAGCTTACCAGCCGTTTTTGTCGCTGAGTTAAATTTTCTTATATATTTTGATATCGATCAATATCTTGTAAACAGGTAAACCACGACAGTTTTTCGTTAAAACGTATTGTGCATAACCTTTTAAGTGTTTCTATTTGTTTGCAAGTATCTAATTTAAGAAATGAATCAAAAACAGAGTGGTCTTTATTGCACCATTGTGTACGTCAATTACAAGTGGTTATTCACGATACATGCAAACAGTAATTCTGCTCTCAATCATAACAAGATATATAGTTATTGAAACCATAATAATAACAGCAATAAGATCAATATTATCACCGCACGGCGAAGCTTTTCATTGTTATTAATGTCGTTATGTTTTTGTTTGACGGTTTCGTTTTGTGCTATTTTCCAAGGGCTACGTTTATAATAGAACCGCATGTAACGCATTTTGCAAAGTTAAGCGAGTAAGCGAACATTTCAAATGTTCACGGCACGGTAAATACACTGGAAGCTCAGTTCATTTTTGTCACAAGCCTTATGAAAGAGACTGCAGCAACTAAGTGTCCACAGGGGCGATTGGAACTCCTAGTGATCTGTCTTTTCTTGATTCATGACACGTGTATCGCAAGTAAGGTTTCCAGAGTATTCAGCTGAGTTTACTAGGAACCTATCCCTAGGAGAGAACGACGTCGACTAGTACCTCTATGATGGTGAAGTAGTCGTCGTGATCAAAGTTTATCAAAGTGTATCTGCTGCTGGTAAAATCCGTTCTCAGGTTGCATCCGTTTTTACCTATTGTAGGTTAAATAGACCAATTTCGATATATTAAAATTCAGTAGTAAACAATAGGCATCATCTCGATGCTCTTGGGAATAAATATAAGGATGTCTAAGAGTTTATTCCCCTGAGCCTCGATATGATGCCTTTTGTTTAGGACTGAATTTTAATGTATCGAAATTTGTCTATTGGTGATCGTCATTTTACCTAGGTTGAATACGCACTCAGACGAATTGAAGAAACTTGTTTTGGAGCCTAAATTAAGCCTAGAGAAAAATTAGGGTCAGGTTAGGATTAGTTTTGGTTATTATACATGGATATCAATTGACTTATTATAGAAAAGTAAATAATGAAAAGAACTCTGTTGGCTTGAGCATGTTCGTCGTTGTAGTGCAATGTTGAAGACACAGGATTATAGATGAGGCCCTAGTTGTTCAAAAGGTGGATAACGCTATCCACCGGATAAATCACTATCCATCGGATAAACACTATCAAAACCAATTGAGTTATCCAGCGGATAGCGCTATCCACCCTCTGAACAACTGGGGCCTGGAGGGGCCGAGTTCGAGGACCGGTACGGTGCATTGTACAGTTCTTTGTTCCCTCACTATGTTGTAAAGTTCAGACTGTTATATAATAGAATATAGATACCGATATGAGATGATACGAAACATTGAGAAGATGTGTTGAGATGCGTAAGACAGAGATTGAGGGAAGGTATATAGAGGTGTTTTCAATACTTTTTGGATTGATAGCTGCTTTAAACTACATGTAGGTAGAGTGCATATTCAACCGAGGTTAAATGAGGATCACCAAGTTAACCTAGGCAAAGACGGATTCAACCTGAGTACGGATTTGACCGACAACATATCCACTTCGTATTTCAAGTGTCGCGGCAGTAGCTTTACACCTTGTATATACTAAAAACTGAACACAATTCAAGTTTGACGAAGTTGTAAGGCAAGATTTTGTAGAGTGATGAAGACAGAGCCGGAGATCTTCTGAATACAATTTGACGTGAGTCGAATTATAACTTCGACAAAAACAGGAATATTTTGTCGTGAAATTATAATCACACTGATATTCTTATGCTCCAACAAACGTTCTGCTCGGGCAATCTTGTAAAGTCATTTACGCTTGGGGTTTTTGCCTTACTGGTAAACCCTTATTTGAATAAATGGTACACGAGAGTCTTCACTTAAGATGACTGCAGTTTATTGTAAGGGCTCGGGTACTGCTACAAGCGAGAACGAAGAGAAGAAAAGTCTTGCAAGCTTCCAACAAACACGCCATGTTTCTTACTCCTTCGAGCATACCTCACGACTCGATAGTTTCACGGCGGCGCTCACGCTACAATGCTAATTACCTTAGAGGTTTTTGTCTCATCAAGAAAACACCAATAGGGTTGAATTTAACTGGGGTTAGCCAAATGGTAGAGAAAGATTTAATTCAACTGTTTTGTTTCAGATGTCTGCCCAGCCTCAGTTCCCCTGAGAGTCGGCGAGTGCAAATACGAATGCTTGCTAGATTCACAATGTGAAAAGTGGCAATACTGTTGCAAGAGAGGCTGCTGGCAAACATGTGGTAAGAACTCAAAGAAGTGGTAAAGCCACCCCATTGGAAAAAAATATTAATTTTTTTACATGATTCCTTTTAACTGCTCCGTTCCCTTTAAAATTTTTGTTCATCAATATCATCATTGTCATCATCACCATCATCACCATAATATTATTGTTATTTCTTTTGTTCCCGATATTGATCCCGACCTTCAAGTTGTTCCTTGCTTTTTGATCGATACCCCTTTAAGACATCGCTGATGCTCCTTCCTCCATTTATTTATTTGTTCAATCTGTATCGAAACATGGGAGGCGTCCATCTGTCAGGGTGGTTTTCCTGATTCTCATTCTAAATTTGCCATCCTCCACAATAGCAGGCTAATTTTGTAGCAGCTTAATCAGATCCTCTGTTATTAATTGTCGGCAATTCTCAAAGGGCTTCCGCTTTTCATATTTTTATCCTGATATTAGTGAATTACACGTTGTGTCAGCTGAAAAAGATCGAGGCGTCGTTATCGAGAAGCAATTTTACTCCTATTTGCAAGGCAGACGGAAGTTTCAGAGAGATTCAGTGCCAGATAAATCCCGTGATTAAATGCTGGAAGGTTGACAGGGAAGGCAATAAGATAAAGGATATGGCTGCCACTATGAAAATTACTGAAACCAAACAGTCTCTGCAGGCAAAGGAAAAGAAGACGATTACCCGACAACTCGTTAACATGGAAGAAGAAGAAGAAGAAGAAATAGGTAGCTAACATGGGTTGGAAAAACGCGTACTTGTGTAACAACGTTTGCAAAATAGTTCTCTATGCTCACAAATGATAAAACTTTACTTTACGATCTTTTTCGGCATAGCAAACTACAGGCAACTTGCTGTTACCCTATTTTCATTAATTTTAAAGAAGGAACCGAAATTAACGCAGCAAATATTCATCGCTATTTCAGTAGCACTCTTTACACTAAGAAGATCAATCTATCTCGTTAAACAAGAGATTTTGCGTTTGATAAATTGATAAGGAGGCTCCCTAGAGTTTTACGACCACGCGCAAGCTGGGCACTAGTATGGCGCGTAAAGCCTGAATCGGGTGTGTTTTTCTGATTTTTGTGACGTCAGCGTGACCAAATCTATAAAATTAACTGCTAATTTTCTCGCGTTCCGTTCAGTATTTTTTTTTAATTGGCTCAGTTCTAACCGCATACAGTTCCTACCAAGTACCCTATTCTTGTTAAAATCTGTCAGTGCTGATCGAATATATTTTTAAAAATGACAAATTACAGAATATTGCCAAAACCGTCTGAACGACCTTGACTTTTTACCACTTCAAAATGTCAGGCAATAATATCATCTCCATAATGTGGCAAAGAATAAAAAATTTCACGGAAGAAAAGTATAATTATTAAGGAATTTAGGTCAAAAATAAGAATTTATCGGCCTGTCATAGGCAATAGGCCTTATTATATCGGTACCCATACTGGTAAATCTCTACAGGGAAAACTTTAAGAGAGATCAACTAGGTTTGCTTTTGTAACTCGTGCCCTGTAGTGAGGGTATTCGCAAATACGCTAGGGAACCAGCTTAAACAAGCTTTTAACCATCTTGGCATTTTTTCCAATCATTGAGATTTAAAGATAAATTATACTACAGGAGAGGGCTAGCTGCCTGGAATATCCGCAAAAACCAGAGTGCAAGGAGGCCACGAATCACTAAACTTCTGGGATTTTGATAGCCTTTTCGACATTTATTGGCAACTCCAATATAACCTCCATTACTAGAACAACCAAATGTAGTTCCACCTTACAGACCTTTTTTTATACACTGAGCTTTTTAAGGCTTACTGTCATAAGTACAAACTTGGGGCAAATTGATCGTGAAGTTTGATGCCTTAATTAAAACCCATTCCTTTTTAAGATACAGAGGGAACTGTGGCACCCGAAAAGTTTCGGGACTTTCGAGAAGCGGGTTGTTGGTGACGAAAACGCCCTTGATTCTAATTTGTAAGCAGTTGCTTAGAAAAACTTATAACTAAGAAAGAAAAACAAATGAAACTGACTAGATTTATATTTTCACGATGTTTCGAAGTCATCGTAACTCCATTATCAAGTGATAAATAAATAAATAGAAGTACTAGAGTTTAAATTTAGCACTTGTATTTATTTATCACTTGATAATGGAGTTACGATGATTCTAATTTGGTTTGGTTATTCGACAGTTGAGCTACCATTACATATTCTCTTCCTTCTCCAAACCAATTTGACGCTAGTCTTGCGTTAAAGGAATTCTTGCCAGACATTGCAAGCGTATAGGGTGGGGTGTAATGGAGGGATCCAGGAAGGAGGGGGAGGGGGGTTAGGCATAAACTTAACTAATTTATCTTTTTAAAAAATCATCATATTGGTATTTGGCGTATTGCTCAACGAATTTTGTTCAAGATTCTGGTCGAGTTTTGTTAAGAAACTAAATTTATGACTTGTTAATTGGTTTTTCAGAAGAAGACACTAATCCACATGGAAAGACGCTTTGCCAAAAAACTCGGGAACGCAGACTCCTGAGAAGGCAAAAGCGACCTAGTGCTTTTGTTCCTAGATGTAAAGCAAACGGCGACTTCAGAACAACTCAGTGTCATAAACGAACTAAATACTGCTGGTGCGTCGATAACGAGGGCAGGAGGATTCCAGAAACAAAAGTGAAGCACAAGAAACCCAATTGCAGAACCGGTTAGAGAGATTTCCTCTTTACGATTTTATCAATTAACAATTTTATCAATTAATTATTAATTTTATCAATTAACAATCAATTAATTAAAATTATTATTTTATCAATTAATTATTAATTTTATCAATTAACAGAAGGAAGAGATAATGCTCAGATTTGTATTCAAAGTCTCTTTTTACCCTTAGCCTATTCGGTCAGGTTATCATTATATTTAAAAGATGCAGACATCATTATTGGCATTGAGGGAACCCCAGTTTGTAACCCGCGGTCACATTGGACTTTCGACAGTCCGCCGTCATCTCTCGCTAAAAGTGGAGAACTGATTTTACCAAACAAAAAATGTACTGGCAATGCTCGTATGAGTTTTTGTGCGGATCAAAAAAGTTTTTGTTGTTAAGGACAAGAAGGATAAGCGCAAGGTCCATTGTGCCGGATCCAGAGACTTCTGTAACAAAAAAAGGTTAGAGTTTTCGGGCCACCCTTATAGGTAAAACTAGCTCACTAACCTAGCTCACTAATTTTCCATTTTCATAGCTTTAAATGACTGTGGAAGACGCAACCAATTGTACCCCTACCCCAACATAAGACGATCAAGAAGAATTGTGGGTGGATTAGAGAGTGTCCCAAATTCCTGGCCGTGGATGGTTGCTCTTTTTTTCAATGGAACGAAACTCGGCTGTGGTGGATCCATCATTAAGGCATCCTGGGTAATCACTGCTGCGCATTGCTTCAGTAAGTCAAAGAACGTTTGTATACGTAAATAAATCTAAATGCTGGCACACAGGCACCCTGATGGCAAAGCTTTTCTCAACTTGACGGGAAATAAACTACCTTCCGGAAATAGATCAAATCTTCAGAAAACGTGTCCTTGCAGACAGTTGCCAATTTAGGGCAAATCGCATGACCTCCTCATTTTGTCTCAGCATAATGTTTCCAATTTTACACCTGGCATGATTTTTGAAGTTTCCAGCTCAGAAATTTGAGCTAAAGCGCCTTGAAAAGACTTGACTCGATTTGTGAATAGCATCACTTTGTCTTATTTTCTACTTTCTTTGTTTGTTTCTGTTTTATTAATAGTTAACGCCTGTTTGCATAACAACCGATTTAACTAAAATGTACATATAAATAATCAATCTTATATGACGCCAATTACAAGCTCAACACGTTACACAAATCACATCTATAAATAATAGAAATAAACAGACTGTAAATAAATAGTGAAATAATCAATAATGTTTTTTTTTTTTTAAACCTGATAAAGTTAATATCTATTAGCTGCAAAAGCCAATTGAGGTCCGGCCACTGAGCAACTTCGCTACGCATTCACCCTAGAACTAAAGGCAGTAAGGTTTGGGGAATGAACAACCTCTTGAGGGAGGCCGTTCCAAACAGAGATAGTACGTGGGAAGAAAAAATTTGAATGTATCAGTACGAGGACAGAGGTGGTTAAATACCATATCATGAGATCGTCTTGTTTGAGATCGAGAGTGAGTCACATACTTAGAGAGATCCACACCATTAACGTTATGGGGGTAGGTATACATGAAATTTAGTCGTTGACACTCCCGACGCACAGAAAGTAGTGGCCATGCAATTCAGGACGTTAAGAATGTAAGAGAAACTCAAGTTACGAGAGTAGTCTCCAAAAACGAAACAGGCAACCCTCCGCTGTACTTTCTCAAGGTTTGAAATATTGCGCTAAGTATAGGGATCCTAAGCACTGCGCGCATATTCAAGAGACGGGCGTACAAGACCAAGATACAGTTTGGCCTTAGTTTCACGAGTACAATGATAAAAATTACGAGAAATGAAGTCGAGAGTTTTTGAACTCTTTTTAACGACATACTGGTAGTCACAATGATTGTTTAGGCGGAAGTCAGATGAAATGATGATTCCAAGATAAGGGTGTGCATCGGTCCTTTCAAGAGCTTGGTCATTTAGGAAATGGGTCAAGGTGACTGGGAATTGATTACCGTGACGAGTGTTGTGTATACTGCGATTAAAACGCATTTGCCACTTACCTGCCCATGAAGAAAGAGGATCTAAATCTGATTGAAAGAAGTTCAGGTGGTTTAGAAGAAGAGAGTCCAAAATAATGATGCAATCGTCAGCAAACAGGCGGATTTGAGAAGAAATGTTATCAGTGAGGTCATTTGAGTGTAAATAAGAAAAAGTGGAGGCCCCAAGACAGACCCTTGGGGGAAACCTGAGGTGACACTGCATACCTCAGATTTACACCCACCAACCACAGTAGTTTGCGTACGATCGGAAAGAAAAGAACACATATGCCGTAAAAGGGAAGCTTGTGAAGGAGCCTTTGAAACCCTACGGTGAATTAATATCGAGGCTCTGCTCTCAGAGTATATATCGCTGTAGTCTACCAATTTAAAAATGATTCTAGCAGACATTTCGGCTGCTAGAAGCATAGCCAATCGATGTTTTTTTCTTCTTTCCTTCATAAAATGATCATATCAGAGAAAATTGCCTTTTTCTGTTGAATAAAGCACACGATATGACCGATATGAAGTTTTCCCCGAGATTCGCATCGATTAGTGGCAACTTGCTTGTGGATTACAAGTGGACTGATATACCCTTCCTATTTCAATTTCGTGAGTGCAAACAAGAAACACAATCCGTGTTACTGAAACCATATGCAATTAAATAAATTTCAGTCTCACAGTTCAGGATCAAACCCTTTTCTGAAGAACCTTTGCCATGAATAATGAAGCACAAATAGACAAGCTTTCTTTCAAATAATTCTTCACGGTCTCATTTCCACTTATTTTTTACCTGAAGACTGTGCAGAGTTGATTACAATGTAAACAGCCAGACAACTGAGATGCGACTTCAGTAAACACAGATGCATTCAAGGCGAATTTTTGTCAAACCCATACAGAATTTGCCATTTGGTTTCAGTGTTGTACATAACATCACAGTTAGTAAAATATTAGAAAACAAACCTCACTTGATATCCGACGCCGAAAGATGCAATTGTTGTCGAAGACCATTACTCGTCGCTTTTAAGATTCCAGGTGTATATTTTTCACCGCCTGTCTTGTTTATCCAATTTACGTTCCATTGGTTAGCCCCATAACGGTATATTTTGTTGAAAGATCTGCTCAGACGCTATTCGCGTTACACCGACTTCGACACCATTGCAGGTTAATTAATTTATTCTACTGTGCCCACTGGATAAAATCTACGCATTTCTACTACCCCCTGAATCCTACCAAAGCCACGCGCAGAAGACTCTAAGCACAAAGACAATACTTACATGTAGCAGGGAAGTGACAGGGAAGACCCTATGGGGCAACTTTTCCGATTTCCGACACAGGAAAAAAATATTTTAAAAAAACGGGAAAACGCCCCTCGGTTTTCGACTGGATTCCCATATGGCAACCCAGTAATAATTCTTATTTAAAATAACCATAAACCAATTGGTTTGTGATTGTTTTAGCGATTTTCCTTTTCCAGATCCGAAGAGGTCAAAGAATCCGGCAGACTGGGAGGTTTGGATTGGGGATCATTCATTAAGAACAATATCAGGAAATGAGAGAAAACTTGCAGTAAGACAGATCATAATTCACCCAAATTACCAACCGAGTAACAGCTCTCATCCTGGGGATAATGACATAGGTATGATATAATGTCAGGTCACATAAAAATTTATTGAGGCACAGCAAGTGCAAAGTATCATGGTGCTATAGCGTTTTTCTTCACGAGTCAAATTTCTACCTTCCTTGAAAACTGTAAAAATTTACACATCAACACAGAGAAATAAACAAGTTGTCGATGTTCTGAGCTTAAGGACAAGCTTTCATAGGATTTGGGCTTTATTCCTTTGCCTATCAGGGTATTAAGTAACTTAGTTATTTTGTGTTGTGTTCTGTTGTCTTGTGTTGAACTCGAGCACAAATTGCGCGACTTGAGAGTGATGCTTGTCTACGGCACAATGTCGCTCTGGCGTTGCCCTGAAGCTCGCCTGTCGCAATCCACAAACGCGGCTTGATGCACTCCGCTAATCTGAACCTTAAACAATCATATTTCAGCTCTAGTGAGGTTGTCCAGTTCATTACAGTTTGGTCGCCACATCAACCAAATCTGCTTTCCAGACAGTTTTAATTTCTTTAATCCCGGCAAACGCTGTATTATCACCGGCTGGGGACACACCCTATGGAAAGGAAACTCATCAAGCGTATTGAGGGAGGCCGGAATTGATTTGGTTTCTAAACCGGTCTGCAATTCTGAGAGGTCAGTTCTTGCAAATGAGTAAGTTAACGACCTTTGCATAGAGTCCATTTTTGGGCCTTCTTGTTTCCAACTTTTATTCTAGCCTAACCTCTAGCTTAAATTAAAACTGAATATGCAAAGTGAAGCCGTTATTCGGGAATGTCCCTCAATGCAATTGTTGGCAATAGCTACAACAAGTTGCAAAATTGTTGAGACACTTTCATTAAAAAAACACCTTTTCTAGCTTCCAATGCCCGCCGTATCTAGAAGTTAAACCTTTCCCACTTCCCCTCCCCTCTCCCCCTTTCAATGTCGACTGTTTAAAAAGTTTCAACATCTTTTTGTCTTGCTAGCAACACTGATAAGGGGGGGGAGGGGGGCTGCAGTGTGAGAGATAATAGGTAAATTAATAGCGCCCCAAGAAGGTGAAGTGTCTCCACTATTTTTGCAACTTGTTGTAGCTCAGCTTAAATGATAAAAAATGTAGCCATAAGGTCATGTTTGACAATTTCTCTTGACTTTGACTTAGACCTGTTTTCTGTGAGAACTTTTTCCGAAGAGAGGAAAACATTATCTATAGAAAATTTACGTGATGCCTCCTAACCCACACAAAGCGCTTCTTTTAAATTCGCCGAATCACAGATCTAGATTAAATTTATTAAAACTTTACAGTGACTGCTTCCCCTTTTTCCCTAGCTCGTACAACGGAACAATAGGGCCAAACTTTCTTTGCGCTGGTTACAAAGAAGGAGGAACTGACGCATGCTATTACGATAGTGGAGGGCCGCTGGCATGTCCAATATCAGACGGCCGCTGGGTCCTGGCCGGTATAGTGAGCTGGGGCGAGAAATGTGCTTTACCTAACAAGTATGGCGTGTACACGAATGTGTTCAAGTATAGTCAGTGGAAGGACCGAGTCATGAAACTGGAATAGGACCAACACACCCCGCAGCTAGAAGGGGTTTAGCACACGCTTTCATGGGCCGTGTAGCTCAGAGCTCTGAAGGCATCGTAGAGTTAACGATCCCAAACGAAAGATACTTCCTGTAATTCCATAAAACGCGGAGTACAAAATTTCATTTCACTGCTTTATGAGCTTTGTCATCCGTTAAAACTTGTCAGTCAACGTTAGGAAGCCGTTCCAGACAACCTGAGTCATTTCAGTTTCATGTAACACATTATGAAATTTCTTTCTCTCGCCTATAAAATTTCAGTTGTCTTTTCTACATCAATGCGTCGAAGTTGCAAGAGTTGTCTCTGAACTGTTCTGGCTCATTTTAACAGTAAACCTTTCGGTTGGAAAAAGACAAAATGAAACTAGGTTAGATTTGAAGTAACAAAAAATCCAATCTGTCCTCAGGGTTCAATGGTGAAAAGCCCTTCGCATATAATGAAGAATATGTGTAAATAACTACTATAAACGTTTTAGTGTCAACGGAATACTTGACACTTAAGAACGCAAGGCTTAATTGATGAAAGCTAGTGCTTCTAGTTCACCTTGATATCAAATATCGATAAGTATATCCAACACCATTGTGTGTGCATAGCCAGTTAGGACGTTTTTTAGGTGGTATCCATGGACGTACAGCTCAAATCATCCCTGCTCTAATAGCAAGATTCGTTTTAGAGACGCTAGTGGTGAAAGCGTTAAATATTAGTCGGTCGCAAAGGTCGGACAAGTCTAGTCAGAATTAAGCAGTCTTCAATGGATTATCGACAGCAAACTGCTTTATTTTTGAATAACTGATAATCGAGGTTGGCTTAAAATCCTCGCGAGATCGGATAATAGCTTTTGCTTCTGACGTTGTACAATGCTGGAGACAACCTTCTCCAACATTGTGTGAAGCTGTTGGGAAATTTCATGCAGGTATAGTGCCAACAGACCCAATGTTGAGCTTGCGATTAGAGGTCTGCAAGCTTGTCCAAGGCTTGTACAGGTTCAATATCCAACCTGCAATATCTATTTGACCGGCACTTTCACCAATTTGCCCTTTAATTCGATATAAGGTTTTAATTTTAGTAAAATTTACAAGTATGTATAGAACGTTTTATTGTCTCCTTTATAACATCACTTCATGAAGGATTTATTTATATACGTAAAATTTTCGCTTCAGCATAGCCTTTTATCCGCAAGACAGTAAGGTCACGGATAGGTTTGCCGCTGGTTAAAGAGATTTATAGTTAATTGTAGAACAGATGAATGTAATCACTCATTCATTTATATGATACATATAGAATATTTTTGCGAATATTTGTGCAGATAAACGCTTTGTATTTAATGATATATTATTTTGCTTACGCTTTTGACACAGAACTTCATAGAAGTGACGTCAGTTCGACTCTTACAACATATTGTATTAAGCTTTATCTTGTTTAAATAAATTATTAAGTCTTGGAACTAGAACCAGATTTTCCTAAGAAGCACTTAGACTTTAAAATGTATACTTTTAAAATATCATATATAAACGATGTAAAACGAATGACAGCCACTCCCTTACGTGTATGTCATCTGATATAAAAGAAGCTGGTCATGACTTAGTTTGGTCATTTAATATAACACAGGAAAAAATATCAACTTCAAGCTGATATTCTCATTTCTCGGCCTCAACAAGCCGAAAACATAACAACGTGTTTGGCAGGCCCACTCTTGAAGACTAGTTAAATTATTTAAGTCGGCCATTCCGTTTGTGGCACTTTATTCTACTGTATGTGATCGCTGTGAAACAGTTTCGTCTGCAAGACTTTTATCCCTTTACAAGGAGTTGTGAAATGGGTGTCCACACGCGGATATGGCAGTCTAGATAAATGTTTGATTATAGCTAACTAAACCAGGGCCCGGTTGTTCGAAAGCCGATTGACTTAATCCAAGTAAAGCGTAAATTTTTGCTTCTTGTTTTCAACTTTTTGGTGAAAATTTATTTTGCTTATTTTTGTTTT
>OX421449.1:7731188-7738688 GCA_949126865.1 Montipora capitata | reverse complement strand
TTGGGACACTTTTTAGCAAAAATAATAATAATAAATAGGGGTCCATAGACCGGGTCCATGGACCCGGTCCAAAAGGGGGGTCTATGTTTTGTCCTTTCCCTTCAACAGGTGACACAGCTATAGTATGTTTTGGAACAGGTTGTTGGAATGGAAACAACGAGGGCCTTATGTCTATTTTTTAGCATGTAGCGTGACATCAGATAAACTGGTTTCAAGTGAAAGCAGCCGGTGAGGCAAAGGCAGGTGAAACACTAGTGTAGCAACACAGAAAAAAATTGAAAAACTATTCTTGTAATTAAGTCTTAATACCGGTATCCAGCTGCAAAGGTTCCAGATTAACATAAGGGCAACCCTAAGACCAGGAATCCGGAATCCGGAATCACAGTACAATACAGAGAGTAAAAACTATCCTAAACATTCATAAAAGCTAACCTTAGGCCTAATTAGGCCTAAACAAACGTTTTTAGGCCTAATTAGGCCTAAGGCTAGCTTTTATGAATGTTTAGGATAGTTTTTACTCTCTGTATTGTAATGTGATTCCGGATTCCGGATTCCGGATTCCTGGTTTTAGGGTTGCCCTTAACATACCGCTGCTGGAAGTTCTGTACTGGCGATTTCGTCATGCAGTCAACAGGCAAGATTAGAGTAAATATGTCATTCATAACATTCCAGAAGGCTGAATCCAGCATTTTCACATTTTAGCTGCATCGCATTGTGTCATTTGCCCTCTCGTGGAAGTTGGGCTTTGAATCAGCAAACGAAATAAAACGAGTCACACTGAAGCCCCAACATAGAACCCATCATTTGGTTGCTCCACTGCAGGTTATAAATTCGGATTTTCATCGAATTATGTAGGACGAGAGACTGTTTCAAGTCTCTCGCTATCGGAAATCTTCTCCTTCGCGGCTGTGTTTAATTTATTTGTTATTGTTGCAGTTGTTTTGTCACAGAGGGAGGTCACAGAGGGAGGTCAAATGTATTGCTCAATGGGGTGTAGTACATTGCCTTTTAACCAATGAAATCACCGCCTCGTAATTCTATTGTCCATTTGCTGCACAGAAAACTAAATTCTGCCCAGATTATAACTCGGATACCTTTCAGGTATTCCGAGTAATAATAGTGTCACTGCTCATAACGTGAAGTGTACACCTGATACTCTTTCAACAAACTTAGGTTATGTTATTGTGTATCGCTTGGGGCTAGAATTCACGTTCTACTAGAATTGAACTCCTTCTCAATCGGATTAATATGACAACTGCCAACCGGTATTGAAAACAATTTTGCACACACACTAGTTTGAATGGCAAATGCAGATGGGATCAACGCCCTACGTGCTTTGACACAGTTCCGTACTGGACAATTTTCTTGGATAAATAATTTGGAATGACTCTTTCCACTTCGCCTAAACATTTTGGGAAACTTTCGACGGCTGAAATCGGCAAAATCATGGCGAAACACAAACTTTGTCCACACTTACTCGTCGAAACAACGTGTTTCACGTTATAAATAGAAATGCGTAATTTGCACTAATTTTCAACTTTATTTTCATCAATTAGAACTCAATTAGAACGCCATAAAGACTATCCCAGTTCAAACTCCGTCTTTCTGCTTTCCATTGATACCTTTGCTGAACCTAATAACCGTTCCTTTTAGTCGCCATGATGAATTATACGAAACAACCATCGAGACAAGCAATTGCAAAAAGAGTTGAGACACTCACTGTTATAAACCGTACGATGCGTGTCATCCAAGTCAACGCATCCCCAGCCCCCCCTCCCCCCAAGCAAAGTTGTTCACCCCTACATTTGCCATTCAAATTAAAGAGTATCAACATTGAAAAAGGGAGGAGGGGAGGGAGGGGCGTTAAGACTTTTTTTATGAAGTGGAAGATGAGTTTTAGGAAGAAGAAGTGAATTTTCGATGCAGTGTCTCAACCTTTTTGCAACTGCTTGTAGCTCCGGTATAAGCGATTCGCGGGTCGAAATCTCGGAGTACATCGCCATGGTACGACGCTCTGTGGTACGACGCTCTGGCAGCGCGTCCAGAGGTCCTGCTGCCGGTTCCGATTTTTGGCCTGAACAAGGATTTGGTCTGAACATGCCAAAATTTGGAACAATATGACAGTAGAGCACTTAAACAAAAAGCACTTACATAGGTCCCCCAATTCTTTCAATGAGAAAGACATTTAAATTCGATCTTAGAAACGTTTTGGTTATCGACCCAAAAGTTTTTTTATTTCTAATAAAAGGGAAGAGTTAGTCCATTATTTCCAAGTGGAATCAAGACGTTTCGAGCTTTATTTGGGAAAAGATTCAGGTTTGAATTAAAACCCGTACAATTTGATGGAAATACCCCGATAGTCAGGAGTCCATTGGCTTCTACGATAGTATATTGTATACGTGTCCCCTTTTTCAGCGGGGAGTGACCATAAAGTTAGAGATGAAGAAAGGATGTCAACAACAATGAACGAACCTTGTAAGGTTTCCTAATGCCAGTGATATGTTTTTCCATCTTTCTCCACATGTTTCCTTGTCGACCAACTTTTTGCCAAATCAGGACAAACGGGTTTTTCCTCTGGGATTCGTTCTCATTTATAAACACCCGCAGATAGCCGCCAGTATTCATGTGATAGTAGAATCGCAGATAGCATGAGCCAATGAAGAAACCGCTGTATAGTACACCACTGCTCATGTACTCAGCACGAGATTGAGGCCTTTTGAAGAAAACGAAATTCCCTGGGTGCAAATATAAACATATTTGTTTTTAGCAAGCTTTCAATTGATCTTACTATTAAGTGCTTTTTTGGTCTTACCACTGGGTTGCTTGAGTGAACTTTGAAAATGAGGTTCATCTACCATGTTTCCTATCTTCCAATCAAACTGATCTTCCCTTTTATTTCGCCAGTTTTTCCAGTTGCAAAATCCTCTTTCAAAACTACAGTTACCTGTTAGCATGGAAAAGGTATCATCAGTTAGATTCTCGGACGCTCTCCTTTAAGAGTACGGAGGGGAAGTAGTTCCAAGTGTAGACGACGCATGTCACTTCGTTCAAGTTTCATTTTTCCATAGAAAACTCAATTACTTTACTAATTAGAAAGACTGCACAAAAAAGACTCAAATTAAGCACATCAATAGACCATATTCGTATCCTCAGTATTGGACCCGAACTAGCTTGCAATGAAGGCTAATGCGGGGGAATCTTTTCAAATGCAAATGCCTTTTAATATATTATCATATATATTTAGTATAAATACACAGGTGATTATACAAAATCGCGCGCTCTCATTGGCTCGCTATATCTCGGATTATCAGCCGATAATCACCTCGATGGACAAAACGGCTGCCAGTAGTCGTTTTGCCACTGTAAATGAAGATGATTTCGCGTTGAAATGTTTTTTTTATTATCGATTTTGTATAATCACCTGTGTATTTATACTAATTAACAATTATTCGCCGAAGGCGAAGTAATTATCGGTGAATGTTCACCTCGACTTCGTGTCGGTGAATATTCACCGATAATCACTTTGCCTTCGGCGAGTAATTGTTAATTAATATATAATATAACATAATATAATGTAATATAATATACTTAATATATTATGTATATTTTAATATATTATATATTTTTTCAAATGCAAATGCCTTTTAACATATTTCCCCGCATTAGCCTCCATTGCGAGCTAGTTCCAGTCCAATACTGAGAATACGAATATGGTCTATTGTAATGTTGATTTTTTATGACAGGGGAAAGCCTGAGTACCCGAGCAGAGTAGAGAACCCGCAAACTCAATTTTTTGATTACGTCGATTTCGGGAATCTAACCCGAGACATAAGGATGGAAGGTATGCACGAATGCTCTCACCAATGTGCTAATCCCGCGGTAGTCCCAAAGCTACCATCAAGCTATCCTTCAACCCAAGGAAAACTAAAGATGTGGACGAAAAGGAAAGGAAAGGAAAGCGACTGAACAAACAAACGATCCTTCTCCGTTTAGTATGTTAAACATTAGCTATATACAACATTTTTAAAAGGGCACGTGTTATAAATTAATATTCCTCTATCGGACATCAACTCCCTGCTTTTGAAATTCCGTTTCACTTCCTTGAATTGTTTTAGGCCTTTGTACAGTTCTCAAAAGAAATTCGAAGTCAGGATCACATATAAACCTTATTGAAAAGATCTACACTGAGCACATTCTCGATCAATCTCGTCTTACCTGAGACAATTTTGACGATTGGCCTTCGGGGTGCTGGCCTGAGTCCTGCGAAGATTTATTATTAAGAAAGATAATTTGTAATGACGATTAAAGTAGGTTTCACGATCCGTACCAGTGAGTGCTTGTTTTAATTTTCCATGATGATTGATTCTATTTTAAGAAACATGAGTTTCTTTAAACCAGTCAAGGCTTATACAGCAAGACAATAGCGAAAAAGTTTCTATTTGGTTATTCAAAGATCATCCCATAAATTATTTTGAACTCAGGTTACTTACTTACGTAATTCTTGCATTTGTACAATTTATTAATCTTGCGCAAGTCCAGATCAGAGAATCCTTTCCGCTGTCCTATTTGGGGTCCACCGGGTATTAACTTGACTATTATCGGCCTATTGCGGTCCAAACTGAAGAAATAACTCCCATAATGCATTACGGATCCATAGTCGTAAGGTTCATCGATGGTGTATCCGTTCCATTTTTGGTATTCGATTCTTGCTTCTAGAACAAGAAATTATTTTCGAAATATCATCGCTCCGAGTTGTAAACTGTCAATTGTCAGCAGGACATCGAATGAGGTTCACCCGCTATCTACCTCAGAAGTCCATAAAACAGAAAAGTATATCTCTTTCATTTGGCCTTGGCGAGTTAGTTTACTGTATTATATAAATTTAGAATACGAATCCCGCCAAATTATGACCAATCAGATTGGGCCTGATGACTACAACGCTTCTGACTGGTCTGCAATTGAAGAAACTGCACGAGGGTTTGGTCGTGATTTGATGCAAAATCACGGGTCGTGCAAGGAATACGATACCGCCGTCCTAAAAATAGATGATACGGGAAACTGATGGGCCGCATTCCATCGCATATCGCGAGACTTCTGGGTTATGGTTCCGGTCTATGATCAAACTTTCATGAAGTCTGATATAGATATCGTACAAAAAGTCATGTTTTAACAAGGGTGAAACGCTTTTACCAATCAATTTAGCCATCAAGGTTATTCTATGTCTACATTCTCTAAAGCAGCGTGCAGGGAGGTTACGACAAACTTGTGATACCGTGAGTTGGTAGGTTATCAAGCAATAAGAGGGCGACTTAATTAACTGTGATAGCGCACTTCCAATTGCAATTTGTTACTTCTTTGGAAGGAAAATCCTGAATTTCAAACGACTTTCGTATTAATCTGGGACGTTCACCATTGAAGTGGGTAAAAATATATAACATCGATAATTCTCACTTGGTTTGATATTATCAAAATTGATTCTGATGAACTGGTCTCTGTCTGCGCGGCAGTGTTCGTGCATCATTCCTAAAGCATGTAACAGTTCATGGATAACCACACCCTTTTTGCCACATCCTTTCCCCAATGACAGGTTCTGTTTACCACCGGACTTTCCCGTTATCGAAAAACATCTGAACAACAAAGAAAAATAAATATAAAGTATCTGGCGAACAGCTTGCAATAATAAAAATGAAGAGCAAACCATAAAAGCGACAGCGAATTCACTGTTCGTGTGAGTATCTTGCCTCTCGCTTGACTGACACTTTAGCTGTGACTTTTTTCCAGTGGTACTTTACAGTACCAACCAAGAAGATATCAAATTTAGAACTTGTGTGCTTTTTTCCAACTCAAGAGGCAACACACCTACTTTGGCTTTTATTCAAAAGCTTCAGCAGTGGCTATCTCGCTTCAGCTGACGACAGTTTGACAAACCTACTGCCTACATTTAAATTCGCTGGTGCACAGCCGGGGTAATGAGTGTCTGTTTTATGACAAAGAGCACCTCAAGGCATACAGCAGTTGTAGTCTAGAAATTGATGTATAATTACAAGCTTCACTAACTTGTCTTTTCTTGTGCAATGCATTAATAATAGCTCTTTTCCGTGCCTCAGGAAGGTGTATTATATGACCATTGCATCAAAAGACACGCAAGCGCGAAAGTGCAGACTTCACATGGAGAACACTAAATGGTCAACTGAGCAATACGATAACTCGCTAATTTATTTAGGGAATATGCTCAACTCACACCGATCTTCGTTAAATTCTCGTTGTCGTGTTTTCAGTACTTCCAGAGCCTCCCACCAACGTGGCAACAGTAAATGCTCAAGTGACGAATAGCATAACGCAGTTTCTAAGTTAGCGAATATGCTCAACTCACCCCGATCCACGATGAACCCAGATATAATCTTCCTCGTTGGTGTGTTTTATAAATCGTATGCATGTTTTCTTTTTGAAGTCGGCGATAGCAGCGTTAAAAGCTTTTCTTCCAGTTACTCCTAAGACAAGGTTAATTATTAATAATTGTGATGATTACTATATCGGGAAAACAAAACGTCGATTACAAGTCAGGAAAACGGAAAATTTCAGAGCACTGCCGAGTAATAGCCATTCTTCTGCCATTGCTGATCATATGACCCAAACAGGCCACAGGATTAAATGGGATCACTTTGACATTTTAGCCACTGGACAGTCTGATATACATCGTAAAATTAAGAAAACCTTGTTGCTTCGCGATTTAAAACCAGCGCTTAATGAAAATGTTGGCAGTGAGAAACTTCTTCTCTACATATACATACATACATACATTTATATTTTTTCAAGCAGATTTAACTAGGTCTGTTTATTTTCATTTATTTTTTCATTGTCATTACTTTCCTTATTTGGTATTAGTCTTCGTATTTAAATTCAATTGTACGTTAGGTAACCGTTACTTCTGAAGATTCGGGGGTGGAAGCTGAATAATGAATAATGAATAAAGAATATAAATAAAAAATGAATAATGAATAATTGGGTCTGAAAACGCCGGAATAATGAATAACGCAGTTAATATGCCAGTGGAATAATGAAGAACAACAATGAATAATGTATAACCTACAAAAATCCGAAAAGAATCATGAATAATCCGGACTAAACACACAAAGAATAATGAATAATCGAGGTCCAATTATTCAGCTTCCACCCCCGAGAAGATGTATGTTGGAGCATACGAAACGTCAAGTTCATAAAAAGCTTTACAACATGCTTTGTCTCGTTATGTTTATAACCGCAGTTTGTTTGTTATTTTTACTTAATTATTAATATTATTATTAATATTATTATTATTATTATTATTATTATTATTATTATTAATATTATTATTAATTTTTTTTAATTTTTTTTTTAAAATGAGAAATTTCTCGCGGGAAGCAACAGCCAGCTAAATTGATAACCTGAAGAAAGGATAACAGTTAACATGGGGTTATAACAGGGTGACTCTATCTTAGGGCGCTTTCCATTTGACAGAAC
>OX421449.1:7703688-7718688 GCA_949126865.1 Montipora capitata | reverse complement strand
TTTTTTTCTTGATGCCCCTTTGATTGACTAGTCAACAACGGTCGAAAGGATCACGCTTGCTTCATTAATGATCGTGTTTACTTCAGATGAACTCGGTTCAGATCTTTTGTACAATTTGCATTCATTTGAGAATCAAAATTTAATCACAAGCCCATGGGTGAGAAGGGGAATGTTTTATTGGGAACCAATTTATGAGATCTTTTATCCGCAAAAAGTGAGATAACACAGCGACACAACTGATCCGGATAAATCAGTTATTCACATAACCCGATTGGGATAAAAGCTAAAATTCCACCACACTTTGAACATTTACTGAACGGGACGAACAGTTTACTGCAGTGTTATCACATACGGACGTTTAGGCCGTGGCTAAATCCTCGTGTGCTATCTGTGGAAATAAGTTTGTTGACAAACTCCCTAACTTTCTGTGTTTGGGCCTGTGTCATCTGAGGTGACGTCACATAGCCCTGATATTTCTCCTTGTGGATATTAGCGTCGTTTATTGCATTTCCCGTCGGCAAGTCCAAATTAAAGACAAAAATCCTTTTATCTCTCAGGCGATAGAAAACTATGCTAAAAAAGTGACAGGAAGTCCATTAGGACATAATGGAAAATAAGTGATATTTACAATTGTGATTGTTTGCGCAAATTACATTACTCAGCACCCCTAAGGCTGGGAAAAAAAAAGGAAGGTTCATACCCAGGCGGAATTTTTTCGGTCAAATACGAAGATTGTGGTAACTAAAAGGAGTCAAATTTCTTGATAAAAGGGAAACTTAGAGATAAGGGATCGATGAAAAAAAGAAATTCGAGTTTTTGTCCTGTTAGCACTCTTGTAATTACATTCTCCGTCTTCCGCCCCACAACTCCTTCCCCGGGCAATTTCAATATACCATATGCTACCCAGAGAAAATAAGGGGACAGAGAGGGAGGCTCAGGGCGTTGGCCGGGATATGAAAGTTATTTTTAGACGAGCGGAAGTCTGTCTTCCGCGACGTCCGCATGCAGTCTTGCCTCGCTCTCAGGTTCTTGGTGAAAAGAGAAAATGGCGGCGCACGTGGAAGGCTGATGAATATTTATTTTCTTTCAAACATCAGACCGAGGTTGGCTGCATGCGGACGTCTCGGAAGACAGACTTCCGCTAGAACAAAGACTTCCGCTCGTCTAAAAATAACTTTCGTGGACATGACGTATCCCAAGGGCTGGACCGGAAGCCTCCCTCTCTGTCCCCTCATTTTCTCTTGATGCTACATATCTGTACCCATGAGGGTATCTTTGCTGACGTCATTGTTTGCGTTTTGTTTCATTAACGTACTAGTTTGTTCACAGAAGGTCTCATGCTATTTACAAAAATTTACTTCAAAAGGTAAAAAAAACTTGTTCAACTAATTGTAAGCCTTTTAGCTTTGATAACGAGCTAATTGCTAGCCATCAAAAACTGATAAATTCCTGGGTGGCAAAAGCGCTAATGCTTCCATACATTCTTTGTAAAATTTCTAATTGTCAAGGCAACATTCCTTGGAGATTAACCGGTATGTCGCGTTCAAATTTTCAGAAATAGCTCATTATGCAATGCAAGTTCAGTACTCAGTAATACTTTATTCTCGGCTGACCGATTAGAAAACGATAGCCTTATGCTAATGAAGTAAAACATGTAAACAAAGACTGTCAGACAAGGGCCTCAGGGTTCTTTTTCGATGTCGTTCTGTCCTGTGACTCTTTCTTCTACGTTGGTGTTTATAATTATTTAACTGGACAATTTCAACCCTCCAGGTTGTCACTGTGATGCCCACATGTCCTTAAACTGATGTCCTGATGTCCTTCCCATTTCATTACGTGGGATGCCTATGGCAGACCACATTTAAAATTCGCTTTAGTGTCGTTTTCATTGTGCCTGTCATGAAAATTCGTGGCCCTACGAAGGACGACAACGACGCAAATATCCGTTTTGTAAACGCCTGGTCGTTGCCATTTGGACGACACTTAGAACAATTTTCACTGATAAGTTTGTCGTTTGCAAACACTCACTCACACTCACTCAGCCGGCTGCGAGGCAGTCGGCCACGATCTTCCTCCACTGTTTGCTATCCTGCGCCAACCGTCGAATTTCCTCTGGTAGTGGTGGGTGCTCGCTCTTTATCACCTTGGCAATGTACTGGTGGAACATTGTTTTTGGCCTGACAGGTTTACGCTTTCCATGCCGAAGTTAAAAATGAGGGAAAAAAGTACTTAATCTAGGACTAGATTAGCAGCGTATGTAATTTAAATTTAAAAAAAACCTTTGTAAAAAAAATTAGCAAAAAAACTCAGGAAAAGTTGAGTGACCGACTTCGAAGTCGACTCAATGGCCTAAGAGCCTACACACTTATCCATCACACTACCGAGACCACCACAACGGGTTTTTGCTATTTTAAAGTATTTAAATGCAGCTAACCCCAACAATTTATTGAAAGTAAACTGAATAAAAGGGCTTGATCACTAAGAATGGCATCGTCGGTCAAAAATGGCCGGCAACGATCGTTTACGAAACGCAAATTAGCGACGATGGCTACGAGGTCGTTGTTTAAACGTATTATTTCACGGAGTGTAAGAATTTCGATACCACTCCTAGTCATTCGGCATGAATAGTGTGTGTCATCAATCCAGGAATAAAACTGGTATGAACGTTGTGTATGTCAGAAAAGGAAATTGAAATTTAATCACCAGGTGCTCTAGTCTAGCCTTCCACATAACTCCTCAAATTTGGTTATTTCACGTCGTTGTGAGGACGAGAACGGCTAGTGAATGTACCAAAATGTAAACTGCACGTGCAGGGCGTGCACTTCTGAGGCATTCATTAAGCCTATTGTTTCATGGCGTTTTCGTAGCCGTCGTCGACGACGTTGGACAAGCAACACGAATGTCTCGTTATTTTTTCTCGCTATAGGTAACCGGAAAAGATCACAGATGGAGACTTCTCAATGCACACACCACTTCCCTTCTTCGAATTTCTACGTTCTCTGAATTTGCAGAAAGTATGCCTAACGTGCTCTTCGTCTGCTCTGCTTTGCTCAGTAGCGAAAATAGATTTGGTCGATCAAGTGCGATAGAACAGCGATGAACGCGAGAATATTACACCTACTGTTATATCCTTCATTTTTGGTTCCCACCGTGAATAAAAGATACTAAAAATTGCTTTTATTGAATATGAGCACATGCAAATAAGATTGATTCATGAAAGCGATTGACATCAATCAGTGACATTTGCAACCGACCTTCACATTTTACACAAACAGCAGCTTTCCACGTAAACGCCACCAGGCGTCTTGTTTATTCTTAGTAGGTTTTAGCTGCGCATGCCCCGCTGACAACAGCTGTTGCGCCCACGATACGGTCTGTAGTTATGCGATGCCCCAGCTTACTTCCTTCAAACCTCTATCTCAGGAGGAAGTACAAGTCCTAATTGCCTACTTGATCCCATACCATCTTCAGTTTTTTGCACAGCTGTTGGATGTTCCTGGCGAGTAAGCATCAAGGATGTGTTGTCACACAGGTTTGAGCTTCGCTATGGCTTGCCCCAAGGATCTTGTCCTTTGGCCCCTTCTGTTCAGCTGGTTTACAAGCAAACTTTTAGACATCACCAAGGCCCATTTACCGCAGGTACATTGCTGCGCTGACGACACCCAGCTAGATCTGTCGTCTCGTCCTGATGCAAGTTTTGGCTCTGACGAGGCTATCTCTGCTATAACGAACTGCATTGCGGCCATCAGGGACTGGATGATTTCCAATAAATTAATGACTAACGGTAGCGAGACCGAAATTGTACTTGTTGGGTCCCGCCAACAGTTAGGCAAGGTTCAACTTGACGCTCTAATGATTGGCACATCTAAAGTGCCTTTAGCTTCTTATGCTGTAAGAAATCTTGGTGCATGGTTTCGGAACTCACCATCAACACGCACGTTAACAACCTGTGTAGTGCTGCATACTTTCATCTTTATAACCTAAGGCGCATACGGAAGTACTTGTCGCAAGAAACGTGTGAGCAACTAGTGCACGCTTTTATCACCAGTCGGATTAACAATTGCGATAATTTGTTATACGGTCTGCCTGCTAAGCAGCTAGATAAAATTCAGCGCGTACAAAACGCGGCGGCGCGTATATTTTTTAAGAATGCCAAAGTTCTGCCATATCACTCCGTCACTGTTTAGCCTGCACTGGTTGCCTGTGTGGTATCGAATTGACTTTAAGATTTGCCTCTTGACCTTCAAAGCAATACATGGGTTTGCACCCAGCTACCTTACGAAGTTAGTAGTGGTCAAAGATAATCGTTATCGTTTGAGATCTTCAAATAAACATCTGCTTTACATGCCGAATAGAATCACAAAAAAGACTTTAGGTGACAGGGCATTCGCAGTCGCAGATCCTAGATTATGGAACTGTCTCTCAGAAGAGCTGCGAAGCATGAGTGATATAAATGATTTCAAACGCCACCTTAAAGCGCACTTTTTTACCAAAGCATTTTTAACACCTTAGTCGGGCTGATCTTAGCTTGCTTTGTTCTTATTTTATTATTATCATTTCGGCTAATGTTGTTGCGACTTGTAGTTTCTTCTTTAGGGATGTTGTCAAAAATATATATTGTCCAAAAAGCTGCAAAATAGATGCATCAAAATAACGACCTCCTGCCGGTTTCGAAGTACCCTCACTCCTAGTGGATAATTGTTTATTGTAACCATCGGAAACGTAAATCAAGTGTTATAATTTTTTTGAGACTTGGAGGATGAGCCGCACGTCCACCATCTGTGGAGTTCTCAATCTCTTACCCAGAGAACACGGACACGGACCCTGGCCACTTCCAAGGCAGCAAGTCCGCAAATCGCGGAACTTCCGGCTCATCCACGCGCGCTCAGAAATTTAAAACAACAGTGGTTTTCAACGTTTACCAAAATGGACCTTCACTACGACTGCGCATAAATTGGAAGTGGCCACAGTCCTTGTTCTTGATTGGTGCTGAACAAAAGAAAAGCTGACTATGGGGACGAGATTGTGAACTTCTTAACTCAAAAAAGCCAGAGCTCTTGTTTGGTTCCTGTTAAACTTAAAGTGCTGTACTACCGTCATTAAAAAATCATTTCTTTTTTTTCCTTCGGATTTTGAAAGTGTGTTTGCTTTTCACCTGACTGGCAAAATTTCGAGCTTTGATTTTTAGCCAAAGGCTGTTAACTATGAGTGCAAGTTTTGGATTTCACGGTCCAACATTACCGACCGATTGGACCTCAGAGGGTTGGAACTAGGGATAAGTGACGTCATTTACCGACTAGCTTAAAATTTCGGGTAGGGTCGTACCTCTTGTTGAACACTATATTCATTGCTGTATAGTGTCGTACTTCCTATTGTTTTCTGTGCTAAATCCATTGTTATCTTTGTTTGTTCTATTGTTCTTTTGACCAATCCTTAAGCCCGTTCAATGTGGTACGGCACGACCCAAAATTTCAGTGGATAAATGCTTCTTACGATTTATATATGCAAAACACGAGGTTAAAAGTCTGAAAGCTCCCGTGCTGCATATTAATTCAGCCGCGTACACACGCATTGCATTCTTAAACTAGTGACTCTTCGACGTCATTTTCTCCTCGATCCAGCTCTCTCAAGATTTTAAAGTTAGTAATATTGGACCATTAAATGGGAAACTTCCAGTTTAAAAAAATGGAAGTTATAAGTTCTATTTTTTTTCCTCTCTTTTTCTGACTCCAGGCTAGGGAACGATTAGAGGCGGCTCAGGAGAAAGTTGAGACATTAACCGAACGCATCACTCAAGCAGGAGAAGACTTAAGAAGTTTGGAACTGAAAGATGAAGACGCCAGTGAACGAGAGCAAGTCAATGAAGAAAAGCTGAGCTTTCTTCAAACCCAGGTCAAAGACATCCTGGCAGTTGCTGAGGATCACGAGCGTAAAATACAGCCACTGGAATTATCCATGGATCAGTTGAGAATGGAGATCAAAGAGGAGCGATCAAAGGTGGAGAAAGTTAAAAGTGATATGGAAGACATGGAAGCACTCGTCGGTGAATCGATCACTGATGACGAGGATGACTTCGCAAACAAATCGGAGCCGAAGGCAGTTTCGGCGAAAGAAACGAAGCGGCAAGAAGAAGAGGAACCGTATGACGATGTTGATGGTGAGGATGAACAGGAAGAAGACGACGAAGATGACGATGATGAAGAGGAAGATTAAGCTTCCTTTGTTCGTATCTTTTTAGACACAAACATGCCGCAAAGTTTGTTTCAATTTTTCTTTATGGAGAATAAAAATTTGTTAAATGTTGCAAAGGACATATTGGGCTCTTCAGTATCTGGTTCAATCTTAAACGATGTAATAAACACATAGAGAATTAACATGTAATTAATTTTCGCATTTAGCAGAGCAAAATCTCCTTTGTATCTCATTTATGAGATACAGGGCGTTTATCACAAAATATTGACTCGATCAGGTCGTTTATTGGATATTAGAGTGGACGGGCGTACCCAAAAAATCAATCAACTTTTCGTGTAAGGTCACGTCAACACATAAATAAAGGCCACCAAAATTCCTGAAAGTGTGCCTTGAGTTGTTAAACCAGAAGAAAAATTCTCTAAATACTTGTGTACAAGAATAGATCCCAGGTTACACGAACCAAAGATAACTGATGGTAATCTCGTTGATACCAGTTGAGACAAAAAATTGAAAGCTTGGTGCTATGGAAGTATTTTATCAAAACCATTCATTATCATGATTTTAATTTGAAGGAAAGAACACTTTTGTGCAATCACTTTCCTTCCTTGATCAGGACCAATCAATCATGCAACTTCGTCTGAATCTAAATCGGCACGATAAGTATGTTTTCGAGGCAACAAAGTTAGTGGCAAATTCATTAGAGTGTCATTTTAATATGGCAAATCACAGTATGTAAGAGTTTTTTTTAACCTAAAGCAAAATCATTAATGCCTGAGAGAAAGAATGTTTATCTATATGAAGCAATCCACTAACAGAACGTTCTGGATGTAAAATGATTGTTGTTGCCTACTCCCTAACTCATATTTTGTCCTAAATATCAGGCTTCACGACTTTTGAAAGTTTATCTGTCTGCACGCACACAGAGCCCAAGCCCAAGGAGGTATTGTGTCGTGCCAGTTCCTTCGCGGTCGAAGTTACTTACTCTGCGGTTGGGGAAGAGGAAAAATAAATTTTCTTATGTGCGACAACCCAGTGCAAATTTCGGCCCGTAGATCGCTTATCCCATCCCTTAGTATTGGCTCCATGATGTCTACCAGATCATGATGCCCGTCTGCGAGAGGCGGCTTTAGATCTGCCCTCAAAACTGCAGTGGGGAGTTAAATGTCGTACCCTCGCCATGCATGACAAATCACCTCCTGATAGTTTGGTACCACTTGTGTGGTACCACATCTTGTTGCCACTCCTCTAAACTTAATGCGAACGATCTCTATGTAATACCGCTTAGTGCGCATTGGGGTACCTAACCGAACGGATAAAACCTGCGCAAGCACATTAGTTAAAACTAACAAGGTGACAGAAGAAAAACCCAACGAGTAGTGAAGAAGGTATGAGCATGCTCATACGATCAAGATAAAAACGATATCTGTTGTTTAGACCTGAAGCTAACGAAGTTTTTTTTCAAACTCGCTCCGCCCTTGTATCGTATACTAGAACACGCCCAACCCGGACTACAACAAACTTGATGGATAAGGAATGTAACTTTGTAAGCAAGGACTAGCATAACAAAACAGACGCACCGGACCCTGGTGAAGAATCTTATACAAAAAGCTGAAAAGAGCAAGGCTGATACAACGGGTGAAAGAATTGATCATATAAAGCCAATATTTCGAAAGGCACTACCTTTCTTCATCTGGGTTTTACTTGATTCCTAAATGTACGAGAATAATAAAAAACAAAATCAAAGAATAACAACAGGAGTGATGTTGGTCTTCGTTTGTCGGGTCGTCGATATTCGTTTTTCTAGGTCCTTGCTTCCACACAGCTAATATTAGCCACGTTTGGGGCAAAAACCTGAATTATCAGTTGTGGTAAAGCGTCCTCCTTTTTACCGATATGCGAAAAAACATTAACTTCTTAATTAGCGTAACTTAACGTAAGTTAATGGGGTCACCATTTTTATGGGTGAGCGCATGCAATGTCCTGTGCTTTAGTTGTTGTTGTTGTGTGTGTTTTTTTTAAATAATATGATACTTCATTCTATTTTAACATGTATGAAACCACAGATTTAAGAGACTTTCCAATTTCCAGTTCCAAAGGGTGACTGCATTGAATGCCCCGAGAGCTTATGTTTTTTTAAATCGCATCTTTGATTCCATTGATGTGTATAAAGCCAGAAGACTTTCCAATTCCAATGTAGCGGACATTGAGAAGATCAAAGGTATCCTTGAGATGCGCATGCTCCTTTTCTTACATTGGTTTCTCGCTTTAGCTCTTCAGCAGTGATTACTACAACTGTGCCGACATTTAATTAAAATCTCCAATCCAGATGCACTGCCAGACATTTAATTAATATACATTCCAACTTCGTTCATCAGTCCGAAATCGTCTCATTATAAAGATATTTTGGCCTGACCATGGGCAGGCACGCCTTGGTATACCTTTGCGATACTTTCGGCAAAGTTTCTGGCTAATTTCTGAAGCATACCTGACCACTTAGTTGCATGTGACATATGAATAGTTTCTACTGTCACATGCCATATGCCTCATGTTGTTTTTTGAATGAAGTCGATCCAATTTTTTCTATGAATATCCGACGACACATACGTTGAAATCTATAATACGAGTTCTATAATACAGAAATCTATTCTATTCTGTTCGGGCAGGGATGGCGCAGTGGTGAGAGCACTCGCCTTCCATCAGTGTGGCCCGGGTTCAATTCAGACCGGGTGTCATATGTGGGTTAAGTTTGTTGGTTCTCTACTCTGCTTCGAGAGACTTTTCTCCGGGTGCTCCGGTTTTCCCCTGTCCTCAAAAACCAACGTTTGATTTGACTTCCGCAGGAGCTCATCAAGAGGAGCCTCTATCTCCTCTAATTCCTTGAGTCAACCCTTTCCCGAGTAAATTTATTTTTAGGAACTGGTTTTTCCCGCGAAAAGTATCATAATTCCCTTGACGCTGAGATAGCTCTGTTTTGATTGGCTTTTACAACAGTGAGCGTGCTGAATCTCCCAAGGCAGGAGCTCATTAATGAGCTCCTGCCCAAGGGAGGTGTTCTATAAATAAATCTACTCGGGAAAGGGTTGACTCCGAGTATGGGAGATAGAGGCTCCTCTCAATGAGCTCCTGACTTCCTTTAATTTGTTGATTTCAGTTTAAAGTGTCCCCAATTGTTGGTTTTCACTCACGTGATCAACAGCCATGTTTTTCAACGAAAACAAAAGAAAACGTTTGCATAATAATAGCGTTCAATTCCCAGAGGATTGGGTCGGGACACAAATATGGCCGCCGTTTCTTTGTTTAGGGGCACAAACATGGCGGCTGTGACGTCATGTGAAAATCGAGAATTACTGCTTCATCGCTAGAAGATTCAGTTTAAACTAAAATAAAGTTCCTTTTGAGCTGAATAAGTTAACACACAAAAGAATTTTTCGAATGACGGTTCCAGGATCGAGTGAGGCCTAACACTACTGTGAAGTCTTTATACCCAATTATTCCATCAGAGATCAACCCTAGTGTTGGAATTGGGCCCACACAAGGACAGAGAAAAACTATGACCAGGGTGGGAATTGAACCCACGACCTTCGGATTAGATCACCGCTGCTCTACCGACTGAGCTACAAGGCCAGAACGGGAGCAGGCCGTGGGTATGTGAGATGTTATTCACAAGGACAAATTCGGCTCGGCCCAAGCCTAATTTTTGGGTATAAAGACTTCACAGTAGTGTTAGGCCTCACTCGATCCTGGAACCGTCACTCCAAATATGCTACTGAAGGACAACAATTAACGATTAGCTAAAATTAGGCTTGGGCCGAGCCGAATTTGTCCTTGTGAATAACATTTGAACTTCAACCTCCAGTGTAGTCCGCCAGTGTAGCGACTCTTTTTATCGTATTCTGATTCTGGTTGCTTACAAGATTCAGCAGACAGTTTCACAAGTTTATTTCACATACACAACACGAAAAACGTGCTGCAAAATGTTACATCAAAATTTCAAATTTAGAGGGTCGTACAGCGGGCCGTTCTATAGAATGCGGCTCGCTAAATTAGCCAATCATAGCTCGCACTATCTGAGAGATCTAATAATCAAGTGAAGTTATGATCCTCGCAGTTATGAACGTAATATTAGCAATAGCGTAAAGAGAAGCCTGAAAAAATTCAACGGGGTTTGAACCTGTGACCTCGCGATGCCGGTGCGTCGCTCTAACCAACTATGAAGCCACTGATGTTGGGAACTGATCCAATTATGTCTTCTCAAGTTCAAAAATGACGCGGAAACAAGGCGAGTAGATCACTGAATCTTAGGGACCTGGGGGATGAGTTGAGAACGAGTAGAAGCATGGAGCGGTGGCTTGCACGCATGGTCAACAGCTGCAGAGCACATAATAAAGCCACAAAGCTCTTTAACACCGTCCACAAGCTCCTCAAGGCAGCACTCGAGGTCTCCACCGGCAAGACTCTCAAGCAGTTCATCATGAAGTCGCGCCCTCCAACCAACAACAACCTCGACAAGCCCGACCTAGTCTCGTTTCGAGATGATGATGCAGTCAAGAATACTCTAGGCGTGTAGAGGACCTCCTGAAAAACCCACCACCGCATGTGAATCCCTCTAACATGGCTGAATATGTCACCAGAGCGCTCAGAACGACCTCCACTAGCGATATCCCCGCCTTGCAGGTCCAGACAGGCAAGCAAGATCTGTGAATGGACGAGGAGCTCATCAAGTAGGCACCCACAATCAACGGAACGACTACGCAGCGCGCACGCCAGCGGCAGATAAAAAAAAGCGTAATCCGCTCAAGAACAGCTTAAATGTGGCAAAAGCTCAGGAGGTCAACGAGACGGCAAACCCAGATTGACCGTGAATTTAAACTCTGCAAGGAGTTCACCAGTGTTCGCAAGAGCGGCAAGCTTTCAATCAACCCGCTCAAGCTCGAAACCCACTTCAACCGCTGCACTAACCGCAAACAGCGCGCTCTCCAAGGCGGCGCCATGAGCGACATACAAGTCATAGACAAGATGACATTTGCTTGTTCAACAAGTCTGCCACCGATTCCTTGAGATTCTACATAGCGTATTTACGCGGTATGGCCTGACCATATCATTCAAAAAGACCAAAACACAGTGCTTTGGACTCCCAGACTTGGTAAAGGAGGCAGTGTCGCAGACACACCGATTGAAAACGTATCGGTATTTACATACCTGGGGCACAATATCTCTAAAACAACGAAAAATGCTACACCGATCTTCGTGTATCGCGCGCAACCGGCAAGTTCTTCGAGCTCTACAGGGTGCTCACCGACAAATCGGTGAAAATGAAAATGCGACGCAAGCTTCTGGAGTCATAGGTCAAATCCAGGCTAATCTACGCGACACGAGCAATACTGCCAAACTAGAATCATGCTGGTAAAATTTCATACGGAGGATTCAGTAAGGCAACGCAGAATAAAGGAGAGCTCACCAGCCTCGTGGGGAAGAATCTCAACTTCAAAGTGGAGGTGGACTCCAAACCGTCAAATACGCATCACGGACGACAATAACTGAACTGGACTGAACATTTTTGGCCGAGGGCTGAGAGATTTGTGTTTATTTTTCTCTTCATGTTTTGCGCAACTCACTTACTCGTATATAGGGCATCCAACATTTACGACGTTCACCCAGTAACCACCGACGTATTACGACATTTATCAGTAGTGTTTTCACGTGACGTCACGGCGGCCATGTTGGTGTCCCTAAACAAAGTAACGGCAGCCATGTTGGTGTCCCCAACTAATCCTCTGGGAATTGAGCTCCATTATCATGCAAACGCTTTCTTTTGTTTCGGTGGAAAAACAAGGTTACTGATTACGTGAGTGAAAACACTGTAGTTTGAACGATTACAAAAACCAAGACAAATCGAAACAAGTTTCAGAAAACTACGAGAACGTAGGTTTGCTTGAGGGGATTGCCATATCTGCTTATTACCTTTGGTCCAAAGAATTATAAATATTAAGAAAATGCCGCTTGTTCTCATATTTTTGGAGTCTTTTGTCCCTTTTAATGAGAATTTATGCGAGTGCTCGAGTGAGGTTGCGCTTCGTTGCTTCCAAGGAATATTGAGAAGCCAAGTTTAATTCAACCACGTCACGGAAATGTCGTTTTGTGAGCGTCATCGTCGGTGAGTTCAGATAACATGAGAATGCAAGTTTACGGGGCCAGGATTATTAAAAGTTAAATAATATTCTAAAATGCTTTAAAAAATTAAACATATATTTTCAGACACTTTACCAACAAGGAAAGAAATATAAAAAGACATGCTCCACTGCCCCATGGTCATAATCATAAATATGCACAACTCAAGTACCGAATTTCGTCAAGAAAAGTTTTGTAATACTAAGCTCTTTAAACATACATTTACCATTGCTTACTGTGTCCTTTGAATAATTTTGAAACTATCTTGAGTATCGAGTTAAAGGAAATATAAGCGATCTCTTTTAAAACAGTTATGTTTATTCTTAGGATGTGTTTAACACACAAAAGAAGTCATTAACTTTATTTCTAGAGATAAATACCAAGTGAGGCTGATCAAAATTATTAGTTATATAAAAACTCTTCCAGTCATACATGGGAGAAAGTGAAGAAACTTGGAGGAACTCTTATTTCTCCCAAGCGCAGTCAAAAGAATTGTATGATGGACAGTAAAGAGAATTACTGTTGAGGACAAGTATTCATATGGGCGATATTAGATGCGCATTTAACCAATAGCTTTAGGAAACACGTCTGGAGGTTTTCTCGACATTGCATGCAAATAAATGGAAAGCAGTCACGTTTATAAAAATTTGCAATATCAGTTCAGTCGACTTTGAATTCTCAACATTCTTAAAGGTGAGTTTTAAGAGCGACGTCAGTGTTTTTTTTCTCTGTTGGTTCAACGCTTCTTTAACGTTCAGATATCCAGTTTGCGAGCTACTTGAAACAAAAAATGTCAAACGAAGTAAAAAGCAAGTTGCGTAAACGACTGCAAGAATTGAAAGACAAGACCGACGACGCAGAAGACAGGACACAAGCCGCAAAGGCAAAGCTCAAAGAAGTCGAAGATAATAGTTACAAGATTGAGTCAGATCGAAAATCTAAATTAAGTAAAATTGCTATGGCGAAAAAGCAACTGGAAGAGAAAAACAACCAGCTTAATAAGGTGGAAACGCGGCTTCAAGAGCTACATGAAAAAAGCAATCGAGAGAATGAACTCGTTAAAACCCTAGAGGTGATGGAGATCGATGGAGATGAAAAATTAAGCGACCTGGAGAAAAAAGCGAAGTCGGTGAATGACATGATTGAAGACAAAGAACTGCAGAATAGAGAGATGTCTTCGAAAGTGGTAAAATTAGAGAAAGACCTTGAAAAGGTAAGGTGATTTTTAATTGAGTCGTATTAGATTTGCGTCGACACTTATTTTAATTTACAGAATATTTAGGGTGAGCCTCTCCTAAGGTTGGAAGTACAGAGCAACCTTTTAAAATGCGATAACACTTCTCTGTCGTATATTCCATCGTTGAGCCTGTAGTATTACCATATAGGAATGAAAGTCATTTTCTCTAAAAGCTAGAGAGTGATTCTGATTGCTTTCAGTCATTCACATGCACTTTCGTAACATCCAATCGAGACGGTTAAATGAAACTACCTTGCTTTTGACTTGGTTTTACCTACGGGTAGAAATTTATTGAGATTGCTTGACCTGTGAATCGGTTGCTTAATTAAGGATTTCAAACAACAGGGAATGTTGAAAAAACAAACGACTTAAACAGCTTGATCTAGACTTTATTTTCAACAAAAAGCTTCTTTTCAAAAGAACAAAAAAGGGGTCTGTTTATAGGGGTTGTAAGCTATGCTGTGACATTAAAACCTCCATAACAACACTCCAATTATGCAGCGGAGAGACTGACCGGATCGAAACACTTTTGGTAGAAGGAAAGTAACTGACAACAATTATTCCATGAGCGCTCGGTGGATAAGAGGTAAAATAGCCAGAGCGAATTGACTCTCAACCCAACGCGGATGAAATTGTTATTATTTCGTTAAATATCATTGTATTGGATTCTTGAAAATTTCCCCGCCGGCCACAAATTTCTCAGCTTGTTGATTATGCGCTTTTTAAACCGTTAAAAAGGCAATATCGGAGGATAAGAATTTGTAAGATATATTCAGGATGGGCGAGACCAATTTAAATTATATAGTAATTTCCGCTGGTGTAAACGACAATAGCTGTTATTACAGCCCACGTTTCAGAGCGCGCGGAAGTCTCGATCAGATATAGAGAAGAGTAAAGCCCCGACTACACGTTCAAACATTGTAAAAAGAACATTTGTTGGATCAACGATGTTAGAACGTGTAGCATGCATGTTTGATGACGTTTCAACATTTTTTTTTTTTGGAAGAATGTTTTGATTTCGATCAAACACATTTCTCCAAGATACAACTACTCAGTTGAAGCGTGTAGCCGCCCTTTCAACAATAGGGCCGTTTATGCTTACTCTGGCCGCGGCTTACATAAGACGCGAACACCCCGTATAAATGGTACAAAATCTACGTTCACGGCTTTCTCAAGCCGCGGCTTATTTTTTCTCGTATAAACGGCCCTAATGTTGTATTGCAAAGACCAATCAGAGTTAAGAGCCCAGTCTCCAAAACACGAACAAAACAAACGGCATCATTAGCTTGCGTGACCAAAGTGACGTGTTTCCAACGGTTTTGTATGCGTATCCAACATTGTATTAAGAAGCGTTCTTATAACAATGTTGCGACGTGTTCTCCTAACAATGCTACAACGTGCAA
>OX421449.1:7688688-7698688 GCA_949126865.1 Montipora capitata | reverse complement strand
GAATGCCATTACCTTTTTGTACAAATTAATATTAATGCAAAAAGGATTGTCTAAAAAACACAACACACAACACAAGATGTAAACAACAGTTCTTAGTTTCAACACTTATGAATGCAATTACCAAAATTCAAAAATCTATCACCCTTACAATCGTCAACAATGTTAAGATCTTACACTACTCAAAGCACCCGGAAATTAAGGTTTCAGGGAGGTGGTCGCACCAGTTGGGTAAATTGTCAAAATCGCCCATAATAAGCCGAAATCGGACGGAAGCAGCCCATCTCAAGTCTTTAAGAGAAAATTAACTGCCTCGCGGTGGATTGAGAGCCGCTTCAAGAGTACCACAGTCTAGATTAATACTCAGCTGTACTTAAATCTGAAAACAAATTTCAATGTCATAATAGGCCATTTCCGAGTTCTGGCCTGCCTCATCTTTAAAGCGAGTCTAAGTGCGAAGTTTTTGTTATGAAAATTAGTTTTCATTCATATGTTAAGTAGAACTAATTATCATCACAAAAACTTCGCACTTAGACTCGCTTTGAAGAGGAGGCAGACATGAACTCGGAAATGGCCTATTAAGGGAGCGCCGTGAACAAATTTTTGCTACTCTTGAAGATGATGCCCGTCCGCTCTGTTCGATGCAAGGCCAGCGGCTATCCCTGGTTGGGTGCGACCAAAACCCTCAGGCTGACATGGTATTCACCTTCGAAGCTATGCAAAGAATGAACTCTAGCAAATACAGTTTTGGTGAACAGAATGTTTAACACAACATCATCGTCAGGTCGGTCAAATATGGGTTTTTATCTACCACTACTATTAAGTATACAAAGACATGTCAGTTACATACTGAAACGTGGTCAGGGATTTCTGTCTGACTTAAAGCAATAATCTTTCGAGGTAAGACAGAGAAAACAGGCGACAGCCTGTAAAAGGTTACGGAAAAACGCTAAAGCAATGATGGAACGCGTCTCCCAAAAGCTCGTAAGACATCAGGGCCAACAGTCCAATTTGATTCAACAATCCCTCAGATGGAAAATTATTGGGACGAAAATGGCTCCAAACGAAAGTTGAATCGGGTAAAGCTCCCGGGCCTTCCCAAGAAGGCACTTGGTTGAACACCAATGCGGGGATCAAGGCAGGGTGCGCGTCATCTCTTTACCAAAATCCGTAGCCCTGATCATAACCATTGCTGACCATACCAAAGTCTTGACGATCTCTTCTTCCCCGGCCGCCTCCCCGGCCGCCTCGCCTGTCGCCTCCCCCCTTTGGACACTCCCGAGCAAAGTGACCACTATCACCGCAGTTATAACAGCCGCTACCCCCGCCTAACAAAAAAACAAAACAAAACAAAACAACAACAGGACAAAGGAATTAGCTTTTGTTAGTGCTGTGTGTAACACCCTACCCTGCAAGCAGAGTCTCTTTCGATCTTCCTAGATAAGTCGGGAAGAGGAAAGTAGACTCTGCTCGCCGCCTCCACATTCTTTGATTTGCCGCTCATCCAAAGAATTGGATGAGTCAGTCCAGTTTCGACTTGTCAAACCTGTTTTTTTAATTTTTGCGCATGATCAATCGCCACGCGTCATCAATATTTTGAAATTTACGACAGCGTGGTAATTTTAACTGTTAGAATTCCCATGAGTTTTTCCTATGTGTGTCGGTTACAGAAACTTGTGTGACAGAAACCTATAAATTTTTCAGTAAAAAAATGAAATGGTATTTTAAGAGTATGGACTATCTTGAGTTTCCAATGAAATGATTCCTTGATTGTCGTGTGTTTGCCAGAGTTGTTGGAAAATATCCCGACTGCTTGTTTTCGTTTTGTGCTTTTGTGGCTACAGGTCACGCATGACTGACACCGAATACATTTAAATTTTTAACGCATGCTCAATGCGAAATGTGGAGGCTGCGAGCAGAGTCTACTTTCCTCTTCCCGACTTATCTAGGAAGATCGAAAGAGACTCTGCTCGCAGGGTAGTAACACCCTAGTCAGGATTAGGGGAGTCGGGATTTATCAACCGTGCCTTTCACCTCTGCGACCCGGGTTCACCTCTCGGCCCCTAGATCGTATGAGGGCTGAGTTTCAGTCGATCTCGACCTAACTCCGAGGGTTTTTCTCTGGGTACTCCGGTTTTCCTCCCTCAGCAAAATCGACTCCCAGCCTATTCCATCCGGCTGGGGTACTGTGCTCCGAGGTCATACATGGGTCGTGTTCAGGGGCCGAGCGCCTAGCCGGCAGCACACCTCCTTCGGTCCGACCTCGTCGACCCGCGCCCTTAACAGCTGAGACTGCGACTGCGAGTGAGGGCGTTTAGCAGGTCAGGCATTAAGCTAGGAAAGCCTGAAGGGAACATGACGATCTTACCTCCTCCTCCTCTACCTCTCCTCTCCCCGCCATTATCGTAGCCGTTACGATCACGGAATTCCTGATATCGCTCCGCCATGTCTGCCAGCTCATCGGGAACTTCCTGCAAAACAACCAGCGATAAAATATGAAAATACATGCCAACGTCCCAATAACTATGAACAAAAGATAATCGGGCCACTGACCAATCAGAAGGCGTATTGCTTTTCCAAGTCGGGGGCTTAAGAAAGGACAACGCCAAAAAGCAGTAACATTATTGGTTAAAAGAGAAATTTCTCTCCGGTCCGTACTCGTCAAACCAGCAACTACAGGGTTGAAATGACCAGTTTCGAGGTTTTGACAACAAGGCGGGCATACAACAGTGAATCTTTCAGTCTCACTCTTTACTTCAAATCCGTCCGTACCAATCCAGTTATAGGACGCTTCGCCCATATTTAACAATTATCCTGCGAAATCGCGCGGAATATCGCCTGATACTTAGCCGAAGAGGCCGTCGGCCGAGTTGGCTAAAATCAGGCGATATTCCGCAAGATTGAGCTGGATAATTGTTTTGTTATTCAACACATTGACAAAGCACAATTTTTGCACGTTTAGTGGGAAAAAAGGCTGAAAAAACTACCATTTTCTCCGCGACACACAAAATTACGTCTATCGCAGGATATCTGTTGAGTACGCACGACGAATATTGAGCGCGCTATGACCATATTTGGACATTGTCACCATGTATTGAATAATAATGCATAATATAAACAAGCTGGAATAACCATGAAATACTTAGAATAGCTCAAACTTATATTTTGAAGTGACGTTTTCGTCTTGGTAGCCGTCGTGGTATCTTAAACTCCCCAACAACTTGAAGTTGGCGACAAGACGGGCATACAACAGTAAACACTTAATGACTGGTCCCAAGGGAAACAGTTCATTTTGTTTCCCGAGGGACCAGTCATTAAGTGATTTGTTATACAGCACAAAAAGAAAACCTGCAACGGCAACAGCAACGGCGGTCGTCGGTCATCATTCGCAGGTAACAGTGCACTGTTACCCTCTGACGTCATTGATTTTGCACTGTTGCCCGCTCAGAGACTTTTGGCGGGAAACAGTTTTGCTGTTAGATGTCATGTGACCTCGAAGTAACCAATGAGAGCGCGCGCTGCTGGGGGGAGAAACTCAGCTACAATGAATCTTTCATTCTCTCTCTTTACTTCAAATACGTACGTACCAATCCGGTTATAGGAGGCATCGTCCATACTGTACGACACAAACAAGATGGAATCATCGTAATACACGTAGGATAGCTCAAACTCATATTTTGAAGTGACGTTTGCGTCGCCGTAGCCATCGTGGTTTCTTAAACTCCATAACTGAACTGCTGGGTATTCCAGATATGATTTTCGAAAATTCGCCTCGCGGAAAGACACTCAACAAAGCCAATGGTAGCCTACGTAACATGCGTTTCCGTAAGGCTACGGCGACTCTCGCCCCATTTATCAGGAGGCTAAAACACTCTGCTATGAAACACTCTCAGCGTAAACGCTTGCTACGCTGGAATATCCAACAAAGGCCAAATTGTACAAAAAATCTCATAGATGGTTTGCAACCAATCTCTAGAGAAACAGATAACAATTTTGTAACATACATTTTCTGGTGGACGAACAAAAGGAGCTAATAAGAGATATTTTGTTTTACTCCACCAACTTGGCGTCGATGACGTGACGGAAAAAGCACCTATAGGAGGGCTGCGTTACAACAAGAGCTTAAGTAATATTTCAAAAACAAGCCGTTGCTTGGAGACAGTTTTAAACCCAGGCCGAGTCTCGATCGCACTCCTAGACGCCATATTGATTTTCGTACTGAAAGCTCTATTTTGATCTTCGCATTGTGAAAAATAAGATGCGCGCGGTGCCTAAACCGGTTTGACCGGAGTGATTAGGGGTGCTTTCCATTATGCCTGACCAACCGGTCGGAGACCAGTGGAAATAACCAAAGAAAAATGGAACGACATTTTTCGTCTAAAGTCAATTTCCAACCGGACCGAAGCGTTCCATTTACGTTTCGACCAAAATTTCGGTTACACCACAGTGAAGCGGGACTGGAAAAGCGAATTTTTGTAAATGGAACGGCACGTTTCGGTCGGACCGGACCGACCGGTCAAAGATGTCCACCTCCAGAGGTGGTCAAAAAATATTCCGGTCGGACCGAACCGAAACGGACCTTTCCATTTTACTTCATCCTGAAATTTCCAAAAATTTTGGCTTAATGAAAAGCACCCTAAGTTAACACTCATGGCCATCCCTCAAAATCACATTAGACATTTTCGTAACAATTACACAACAATTTGACAAGCTTACCGCTGTAAAAAGAATGAAAACCTGCAAAATTAGAGCTTTAGTTCAACAAGAAATAGCGTTTCTGAGCGAAGACGCGCTGATTTACAGTATTTAGGTCTAAAAACCACTTTGAAAACGGTTAGCTCTCAGTTGTTTTGCTGGGTACCACGATGTCAATACCCTTAAAAGTTCGACTTTTCGGGAGCTTGTCGCGTTAGTCTTGCGGATATCGGAAACTGAAATGTAGAGGCACCGATACTCTCTGCCTCGCCTTTTCTTAATCTTCTCTGACTCTGAATGTTTCAAATGTTTGTTTCTTTGAAGCAGATTGTACGTCGTGTAAGTTGAATAAATAGAGGATATTACATGGCCACACGGAGACACGAAGTGCTGAAAAATAGCGAGTTTTAGAGAGGCTCTGCTCGCAGGATGAAAAAGAATGAACAACAGTTGAATTATTATTTCTACGATGTTAATACCTGATTTGCTTCCACCATGATGTTAATCAGTTTATGAGCTTGTCTCCAGTCATCTCGCGTCACAAACGTTAAAGACGTTCCCTTTTTCCTAAACCAAACCAGACTCCGTTTAAAAATCGAAAGCAACAAAAGTTAGGAAAACAAAGAAAACAACTGACAGACTCACCCCGCCCTTCCAGTGCGGCCAATCCTATGGACATAGTCCTCTATGTTCCGAGGAAAATCAAAATTGAGTACGCACCTACAGAAATAAATCTGGGAATCATCTTATGTCTGCCCAGCGAGCAACGACAACGACGACGGCAGCCAGAACAACACAGATTTGCATATTTAGCGTGCAAAAACAATAGACTAGCCTATTTAACAAAGGAATCCCGTTGGCTATAGAGTTGAACGAAAAAAACCAAGCCAGAGGTCAAGCATCAGGAAGAAAATCCAGAACGTAGACTGCGACTAGTCTTTCGGCGATGGATTGTGGGGCGGGCGAAATACGGGCGAGCGAGCGCACGAAATTGCGAGAAGACGCGACCCGACGGGAGCGCCCGACAATTAGAGACTACTCGCAGTCTAGCCAAGGGCCCGTTTCTCGAAAGTCCCGAAGACCTTTCGGGCCCGAAAAGCCATTTGGGAAACTGCCAACCGCTTGTTTTGGAAAAGCGATCTTTTAACATGTTTTCAAGCTAACTAAAAGAAATTCCTACGTGGTGTAAGCCTCGCACAAAACAAGAGCGCACAAAACGTCCCGAGAGCTGTCTTAAAACTTTTGTTTAGGCTTAATTAGGCCTAAGGTTAGCTTTTATGCATGTTTAAGATACTTTCTGTATTCTTATAAGGCCTAATTAGGCCTAAACAAATGTTTTAAGAGAGCTAACGGGACGTTTTGTGCGCTCTCGTTTTGTGCGAGGCTTACACCACGTAGTAGCCCATATTAATTGGAGGAATATGTCTGTGAAGTTTGACGACTTGAATCCTCTCCGTTCTTGAGATACAAAAGGAACTGTGACACCCGAAAATGCCCCGAAAAGTTTCGGGACTTTCGAGAAACAGGCCCCAAGAACAGAGAGAGAAAATTATTATTTGCAAAAATTACATGTAATTACTATCAAAAACCAGAAAAGACTCACGTGACGCCGCGGATATCCAATCCTCTTGAAGCAACATCTGTTGCTATAAGAATTTTTGCCCTTCCAGTCTTAAAATCATCCAAGGCTTGCTCGCGGTCAACTTGCTCTCTAGGAAAGAAATTGCAGAAGATGTAATTATCCGAATAAGAAGGACTGGCGTTCTTTTTCCTGAGTGTCATGCATGGGATAACAGCACACAACACACTCACCGAATTTTGCAAATTAAACCTCTTTTTCAAAGAAAGCTTAAGAGAGAAATTTCTAGTTACTATCTGCGGGTTTCTCATGAAAAATCTTCTAACAATGAGGCAAACGTCGATGAGTTTTAATTTTTAACTGACCTGTCTCCGTGTATACACTGCACACCCTGAATTCCTCCTAACATGAAGTCGCTTGCAATGTCATCGGCTCTAAAAAAAAAAAGACCAATGAAAAACAAGCTAGCACATGGTTTGAACCAGAAGTTATATAAAAGGACTCTGAGGATGACATCCGCTCAGGTTGTCGAAAAGTCAGTTAATGTCACCAATAACTATCCTTGCCAGGACTAATATCACCACCACGATCTTAAAGGGGCACTGTCATGAGCTGCGCATGCTCGAGTTTGTTTGCTTCCATGGAAAACTCTAGCCGCCATCATGGATTCACGCGTGAGTCACGTATATTCGCCAGAGTTTCTCCTTTGTCCACCATGGCCCTCCCCAGTGGACACCATTTTGAATTTGTCGATTTAACTTGTAAAAAGTTAACCTAACACTTTTCAAGTTTTCACAAGACGCTAGCGCATGCGCTTCTCGTGACAGTTTCCTTTTAAGCACCGGCTACACGTTCAAACATTAGTATCCATTATGGATGTTGTCCCTCCAAGGTGCCTGTAATGTTTCACATTCACCAGAGCGAAAATTGAAGGCGAAAATTTCCCTTGCACTGTCGACCGCAGTATCTGCGCACCGATCACAAGCAACTTTTTTGATGAAAATATTTATTCCTTCGCCAAAGTGAAGATATACCAAGCGTGGGTAGAATAACCACAACATCTTTGCCGGAAAGCAACTCCTTCGCAGCAGTCTCCTACTATTTCTTGAGCAAAATTTCCCATTCTTTTTAAATGTTTAGATAAGCAAGAGCTTTTGACATACTTCCTTCGATGGTTTACGTTATTAATTTTCCTTCACAGAAGGGACAAACTTGACGACGGTCTCAAGTAACATTTGATTGACGTGTTCTTGATATCAGCCAATCGGAAATTCCGTCCGTTTAGTGACCAAGAGATCAAAAAAATAAAAACCCTAGTTTTCGGGGAGGCGGTATTCACTGAGGCTCTCCCCATTCTCCGCGCGGCATTTGCCTCTCGCACCAACAACAGCGCCAGCTACGGAGGCCACCCTGATCCTTACACAACTAGTGAACTACTTTGTATTCTCAACAGGTGCCATTCTTCTGGCATGAAATGGAACAATGATGTCTCACTTGACTTTCTTGCCAACAAAAATGAGCACTTTGTCATGTTCACTCATTCCAGCAATAAAATCTAGAGTCTGAAAAGAAAACAGAAAAAAAAACCACTTGAAAAACATGATTGGCCACCACTCTAGACCTATGACCTATTTTCTTGCTAGCATGGACTCAAACAGACTTACATTGAAATGGGTTCTTTGATGCTAATATTTGAAGGGTTTGTTTTATTTTACATATATATTTTTTTTTACTTACTTGTTAAAGAGAATTTGAGCGAACTTTAGCCTTCCCTGGGATTTTTGGGCTCCTAAAGCACTGGAAACAGCGTTCCTGAGTGCTCCATTTTACAAATTTCCTTGGAGGAAGGGGGGGGAGGGGGGGGGGGCTCTCCCCCAGATCACCCTCGGTAGCTTGCACCTTTGGCGCCTGCTAGGCGCCTTGCGGCGCAAAAACAAAAAAATTCACGTCCGACGCTTTCAGAATATGTCCGCTACTTTACAAAACTGTCGAAACCCCTGATTAAGGCCTGCTTTTCAACCTCTACCATGTATATTTATTGTCCATATAACTAGGAGTAATCGAAGTTCAGGGGAGTGCGTTCGAGATGTTTGTAGGCATACAGGTAGCAGTTGAGGGGGAAGGTGGATGGTTCATGCAATGGAGAAATATTTTTTTGCATATTTGAACGTAAGGGTTGCGTACAGAGAAAAGGTTGTGAAGGCTAGTGATATCGTGTGGTTCTTTCCAAGTGCTCGTAAATGAGAAGACATAGGTTAGAGTGCGTCTGGCAAGTAAATAGAACATTTATGAAAAATTTCTAACAAGAGGGTTAAAAGAGGTGGGGATTTTTAGATCAGTTTTATACCCTCTTGTTAAAATTTTTAACAATGAGCACAGCCTATGCTGAAAAATATCTACCTAAAACCTCCAATAATATCTTATAAAAGGAGTTAATCCCTTAACGACATGCTCGTCAGAGAAAAAATATAGCTTTTTTTAGGCTCAAACACGAGGCAACCGCAAAAACCACACTGAAGGAGTCCGTGCAGGTCTGTCATTAACTTCCTATCATTTCGCCTGAGGCATTTTACCGTGGGAAAGTTACTTAAATTAGCTACATATATCTGCTTGGTAGGGTAACCCTCCAAGGAGTGCCAACTTTTTGCCATGTAAACACTCGAGGTAGGGTCGCCCTTCTAGAAGGGTCAACTATTATGGGATCGGATTACTGTCAGATTACCGTGCATTATAACACTTTGCATATAATAAAACGGTCATGAAAATATGTGGGTTCAAATCCCACCCTGGTCAGAGTTTTTCTCTGTCCTTGTGTGGACCCCAATTCCAATGCTAGGGTTGATCTCTGATGGAATAATTGGGCACAAAAACTTCACAGTAGTGTTAGGCCTCATTCGAACTTGCAATCATTACTCCAAATGCTACTGAAGGACAACAACTAGCGATTACCTAAAATTAGGCTTGGGCCGAGCCGAATTTGTCCTTGTGAATAACATCTCACATACCCACGGCCAGCTCCCGTTCTGGCCTTGTAGCTCAGTCGGTAGAGCAGCGGTGATCTAATCCGAAGGTCGTGGGTTCAAATCCCACCCTGGTCAGAGTTTTTCTCTGTCCTTGTGTGGGCCCCAATTCCAATGCTAGGGTTGATCTCTGATAGAATAATTGGGTATTAAAACTTCACAGTAGTGTTAGGCCTCACTCGAACTTGGATTCATTAACCTGAATATGCTACTGAAGGACAACAATTAATGAAACGTGTTTAGGCCTAAGGTTTTCTTTTATGAATGTTTAGGATAGTTTTTACTCTCTGTATTGGTAAAACAACCTGTGATTCCGGATTCCGGATTCCGGGTTTTAGGGTTGCCCGGGACGAGGTTGTTTGCAACACTTAATTTGGTTTGCACGTTTCGATTTCCTATCTTAGTTCTTAGCAGCGTACCTTCAGCAAACTCTTCAAATAGAAAACGCTAGAACGGTCCTCGTGTTATATAGTTTAAAATATTATAAAATGTGCTTTAACAATACTTTTTAAAGATGAACGCAGATCGATAGTAGCCCTTTGATAGTAGACCTTCAGGAGAGCGATAGAAGACCTTCAGCAAACTCTTAAAATAGAACACGCTAACCGTGGGAAAGTTACTTAAATTAATTAGGAGGGACGAGGTTGTTTGCAACACTTAATTTGGTTTGCACGTTTCGATTTCTTATCTTATCTCTGACCTTCAGCAA
>OX421449.1:7641188-7676188 GCA_949126865.1 Montipora capitata | reverse complement strand
GTAAATATACATGTACGGTACACCTAAATACCCCTTAACCGGCCAGACTTAGTATTTTACTCTAACACCAGACGATTTTACTCATCAATGGGGAACCCCTGGGAGTCACTGGGTTAAATACATGTGGTCAGGAACTGCAGAGATTTCTGATGCTCCACCATTGTGGTCTTTTTCTTCTCAGTGACTTCATTCTTAGTATTTTTGTTTTGAGCTCCAAGACATGTGTTCCATCATAAACTGAGCTGTTTACCTGCCCATTTGGCTGCCTCTCTTTCTTCTTTCTCTTCACGAAGTTTTGCCCATGGTATGGGCTTAGGAGGTGGTGGGGGTTCATGCCTTTAGGAAAAAAAAACCACTTGAGGTTCAGTTATAGACTTGTGCAGTTACATGTAAATTACATGTACATTGTAAACAACAACGTACGTATTCAAAAAGGAAAACATTTACCTTTCTCAACTAGATTTGGTTATATTGAAGCATAAAAAGAAATAAGTAGTCACCACAGCACATTCCTAACAGGATAATTATTTCTTTTTTTAGATGATACACAGAGATGAAAATATAAGACTTTATGGTGGGAAGGAGAGGAACTTACATTTAGGCTTACAGTCTTGCAAATAAAATAGATGCAATAACATGGTTTTTTTACGAGGTAAATTCCTACAGAAAATATATTAAAATGAATGGATTATTTGCAGTGCAGGCTACAGACAAAAGAGGGGGTCACTTCTCTCTTCTGCCTACATGTATAGCCCACATTTCAAACAATAATATTATACATTCATTTCATCCGTCGAGTCCTTCACGGGAACAAATGAGCCCAAAAATTGACAGGCTCCCAACTGAGTGGCTTCATACAGTAGCTCATTAAATTTTGGTAGAGCACCGCACCAGCACCACAGAGGTCATGGATTCGATTCCCATTGGAGCCACCTGAATTTTTCAGGTGTCTATAAGAGACAATAATATGGCTTAAAGTGCTACTGTGATCAAATTTTTATCCCTTGAGTTTTTTGGTTTATCACATAGAGTACCATGAAACATTAAAAACGCTGTTTACCGTTTGGAAATATCTGCATTGGTTCCGGAGATATTTAAGTTTGAAAAATGTGTGAAATATGCAAATGAGAGGGCTGATGACGTCATTCACCCAACCCAATAGAACATGAAGAATATAAATAGAGCTATCTCGGTCAATTTGCAACAGAGACCATTGAAACTTGGTCAGCTAATAGTTCTGAAGGCAACACACCTACGACTGTAAAGAAATTGGTTCCCATGGCAACTCACTCTTTTCCAGTCCCCTCCAACCTGATTTCAATATTTTGGTGATCTCAGGCTAGAAATACATTTACCAAGGCCACAAACTCGACCTAACATCTTTATATGCTGGCAGGATCATGCAGATGAGGCACCATTTGCAAATATCAAAACAGAATGCCAAAGGTGGTCTGCAAAGCTTTTAATATCAGGGAGGTCTGGAGCCCAGTATGTTGCCATGGTAACAAAAATGGTATGCTCATATTGTGGAACACATCTACTAGAATCTTAGTGCAAAGAACCAAGTATTTCTGATACAAATTGGCTGAGATATCTTTCTCCATCATACTTGATCAAAATTTGGTTGGGTTTATGCATCATCACTTGGCTAATTTGCATATTAAAAAAACTTGAATATCTCCAGAACAAAAAGAGATATTTGAAAATGGTAAACAGCATTCTTCTTCTCGTACAGACTACGTGTTTATGTGCCAAAATGGCTTAGATAGGGAAGATGCAAATTTCGTCACAGTAGCACTTTAAATTGTTCAGATACATGTAATGTTGTGGAAAATTATATCAATGATGCAACTCAGTTTATGGCCTTACAAGCAAAGCTGGCTTTAAGGAATTTACAGCATAATTATCTGATTGAGATACACCTTACACAAACGAGTGTTAAGTATTTATGAGTCAATGAGTCAATGAGTCATGAGTCAATGAGTCATGAGTCAATGAGTCAATGAGTCAACGAGTTAGTGCAGTTAATTAACCATAAAATAAAAGCTAAAATTTCAGAGATTGCTTAGGCCTAATCACTGCAACGAGGGCTTAGGCTTAATCAACAAATTATTGCTATACAAAAATTTGGTTTTATCAACGGAGTTGATAATGTAAATTGGCCACCGTACAGAGATTCTAAAAGCTGACGTTTCGAGCGTTAGCCCTTCGTCAGAGCGAATCCCCACCGACGCAGCACCACAGTTTCTTTAGAAACTACCCCTTCATTCACAAATTATTGCTATATTGACTGTGAGTCTCATTGACTCATGACTCATTGACTAATTGACTCATTCGACTCATAAAACATGCGTTCTCTATGCAAGCTGCTTGTGATTACGGAATCCTAATGTAGTACAAAATACATGTATGTACTGTACCTTTCAGATGTATCACTGTTCTCCATGGATAAACCTATGAGGGATAAAGGCTATCAAAGCAAGAAAAAAAAAAAGGGAGCAAACAGTGGCATGATGTGTAGGATAAATCTTTGTGCACAAGCATTACCCAGTATTATGGAGGTACATGTACATGTAGGGATAGCTTTTCTAACCAACACATGTAAAAGTGCCACTTGAGCCTTCGGGACTTCGGGACTTCTCTGTAGCTTTAGTACCCCAAACACAGAGGCTCAAAAGAGGAAGGGTAGAAAGAAAAAAGGCCACTTGCCTCCAGTGATAAGAGCTTTAGAGATGTATTTTATAACTACAGTGGTAACTTACATTTGAGCGGTACTGTATACTATAATAGTTATACCCTAACCCTACACATGTAAAAGTGCCACTTGAGCCTTCGGGACTTCTCTCTCTCCACTGACTTTCCTTTAGTTACTGTAGCTTTAGTACCCCAAACACAGAGGCTCAAAAGAGGAAGGGTAGAAAGAAAAGAGATTTAGAGATGTAACTATATTATAGAGTCAATACTGATCCAAGCTAGAGTAATATTTTCATTACCGACAGAAATTAAACTAGAATTCTCTGGACAGTTGGAAGGATTAATGTTAATACAGTTGAACTCTTGAAATCCAATACCGCACTTACATTGTAGCTGAGGGGTGTTTGTAGTACGAAAAGTATGACCCCTTGTTAACAGTGGAAATTACAGGAAAGATTAATCACATTTCATTTCCTCATTGTAATACATGTAAGCTGAGAATAAGCTTGCGAGTGAGGCAAATGTGGAGAAATTTGCAGAAAATAACTTTTGTCCTACATGTAAAACTATTTCAGTCCCCTATCAAACATAATTTAAAGATTGACCATCTATGGCATCCATTTATTGTTTGCGTGGCGTATGGCTAAATTGCAGACTTGTTATGATACTGGAAGTAGTCTAAGAATAACAATTGTGTGCTGACAATATAATTTGTGTATTACACTTTTAGTGGTTACAACCAAAGGGTTAACAGACCGAGTTCCTTGTTATTCGAAAGACCCTATCTTTAGTTTCCGTACCAATAAGTAAGCATTGACGAATGTCACTATTTTTGTTTCTATCACACAACATTCAAGCATGTCATGGCATTGTATCTGTTAAATTAAACCATGGCAACAACATCCAGCGCACAAATCTCTGACTAGCGTTAGGTCCTCCCCAAGTTTCTTTCCCACAAATTTCCACTGCTTGCAAGGCATCTTCGTTTTCATACTACGAAAACTAAGACCACAGGGTCTTAGGTCTTAGTTTTCGAGAGTCTTAGTTTTCGTAAGTCCCATTAGCTGAGCAATTTAAATGATTACGTAGTACAGTACCTCCCATATTGTCAGTAAGAGATGATTCTGGATGGACAATCTTTTCAATAAATTCTTTGGCCTTCTTTAGTGCATCCTCGCTGCCAGATATTTCAACTGGAGTTTCTGAATAAGTAGCTTCATCATTTTTTATCTGAATGAGTAAATAAATCATAATCTTTCCCAAATTAAAGATGAAACCAATGGATCTAGAAAGTGTGACACACTGTTGCATGAAGTAAGCGGTAAAGTGAGACGAAATGAACCATCAACATCATGCTAATTAGTGACACTAAAAAAAACTAAGTATGTACAATCCATGGACATGTACCTTGATGTAGGCTCCACTTTGGTCTTGTATTTCCCTTATCTTCTGACCCCCTTTGCCTGAAAGTGAAGTTTATACTTGCCAAGTTATTATTCATTTTAACTGATTATATGATCCTAAGGGCCGATTTACACGGTACGACTTTGTCGCATGCGACAACGGCTTACGACAGGCCCATGACATGATTTACGATTGTTGTGTACGTCAGAAAAAATGTCGCAGCATTTTAAAACATGTTTTAAAACGCTGTGACAATCGTAAGTCATGTCGTAGGCCTGTCGTGAGCTTGTCGCATGCGACAAAAATTGTATTGTGTAAATCGGCCCTTAGATGGTGTCAGCCAAGCATACTATTAATTTTATTGAAAAGTAACAATCTACTTAATCAATGTTGAAGTTCCATGGTGCACAGGAATGACTCTGAGGGAACATTAGCATCAGTCACAATTTCCCATAAGTGGTTCAATTTTCAAGCATCAAGTTCCCCTTCCCAGAGTCCCAGTTGTGATTCATGATGAAAAGGCAGTGAAGGATTACAGTAATAACATGTATAATAATAATAATCCTTATTATTCATGAATGGTCTTGATAACACAAGTGTTACTAATATTTATAAAAGTCCAACCACACTTTTGAGTTAAAGTAACATGTTTCGATGTTTCAAACATCATCGTCAGCCATAGTGAGTGTAACATTAAAATTATTACAAGATGATCCGTACATATGTAATAACTATCAATACAATGACTATTAATCTGTAGATTAAAATGTTTAGCATTACACTTTTAAACTTTTACCACTACAGTATGTCAGTTGTGTTTTCTATAATATTGTTGTTTAGTTTGAATTTACCTACTTGTAACGAACACTTAATCTACAAAGAACCATTGTATTGATAGTTATATATCTATAAGGTTGCAATAGTAGCAAGAATGATAAATACTGTAGGAAACAGACAACTTTTTTGAAAGACATGACGAAGTATGTCTTTCAAAAAAGTTGTCTGTGTTTCCTACAGTAGTTATATATCTACAGATTATCTTGTAAACATTTTAATGTTACACCCACAATGGCTGATGACGAGGTTTGAAACATCAAAACATGTTCCTTAAACTCAAAAGTGTGGTTGTATTTTTAAAAATATTAATTGTTCTTAGTAAAAATAGAACTGTAACCAGGATAATGCATCTTGAAGTAAAAAATGTTCTCTGGTTAAAATGTTAAAAATATAAGCTTTCGGCTATCAGTCTATAGCCTTTAATGAATGAAAAAAGTTAGCGCGCGGATGGAAATACATACGAAATGGAGTGCGAAAAAATTTTTTAAAAATAGAATACAAAAAATGTGTGAAAAAAGCTAAGAAATAAAATGGAGATGAAGTCTAATTACAGTAAAATGGAGTATTGCCAAGGCAACGGTTTAGATTATTATCCATGTCAACGGTTTTAGCTGTGTGCCAAGATTCTAGTGTTTTTCGAACGCGGTAATTGCCTTTGTCAATAACGCAAGCATTATCATTATTAGCATAACTTTTTTTTCGCACTCCATTTTGTATTTATTTCCATCCGCACACTAACTTTTTTCATTCGTTAAAGGCTATAGACTGATAGCCGAAAGCTTATATTTTTAACCTTTTTAACCAGAGAACGTTTTTTACTTCAAGATTAATTGTTAACACCAGTGTATTAATTATGAATGGCAGATATTAACTACGGGCAACTTTTAAGGATGTCCAGTCTTTAACCCAGTGTACAGTGTACATTGTATTCGCTCCATGTCATTTCCCTCCGCTGTTTCCCCACATCTACCATGAAATTAAAAGGACCACAACAAGCAAACAATGAATTATCATTGCAGCTTGAACCGTGCCTTCCACCTCTGCGACCTGGGTTCAACCCTCAGTGGCGAGCTCGTATGTCGGCTACTCCGGTTTTCCTCCTTCATCAAAATCGACTCTCAGTCAATTACCGGTACACTGGTTCCCGCTGCGGGCAGATACATGTACTCCCGATTGGGATAACCTCTGTTATCATTCCCTTGAATTGAATGAATAAAGTTGGTATTACCATGCCATTGTAATCCTATTGTAAACCAATCATTAGACATTTTCACAGTTTCTAGGTGTATAGCATTAAGACTAATTAATTTTAGCGTGTGTTACTGAGCACAACAAGGTTACATGGAGCTATGGTATTGAACAAACCAGACCTCAAATCGCATTCTGACACATAGGACTAGATGAGACAATGTTAGTGATGGCCACCCTTTGGTGTCGGCTCAGCTCCTAAGGAGTTCCAGATGAAGGTGCAAGTCTGAGCTGGTAGAAGGAATGTCCACAGTATGTACATTACCGTATTTACCCGTGTATAAGTCGATCCCATGTATAAGTCGACCCCCCATTTTTGATGGCAAAAAACGCAATTTCTTAATTTCTTTGTTAAATATTCATGGGACACTAATCTTGTATTCTTCGATTTCTGGAAATGTGGATACACAAAAAAATCAGGGCCTCAAGCGCTTAATAGTTTTGTTGTTAAACAGCTGTTGTATATGCGGGCATTTTGTCCTTGCGTTTCGAAAAAGTTCTCAGAAAATCGTACATGTAAACCTCAAACTCACCTGTTTCGTTGTTCAAGGATAAAGGGCTTTAGAGGATAAGCACAATGCAACATCACAGAAGCAGGAGTCAATCTTTGAAAATAACTTGCGAACGATGCGAAAATGTGCAAGGTTTAATTGGTCCTTGACTTATAATTTCTCAAATGACAAACAAAACAAAACTCATAAACCACACAATACGAAGTTTGCAAAAGCATTTAAATCTGCCAGGTTTGTATAAAGAATAAAAAACATTCATTACAAAGCAGCATTTTCATGTAACACGAGTGACGACGCTTGCACGCAAACACGAGGTATTGCGCCAGGTTACTAAGCCGTTGAACGATCGTGTTTTATTCGAAGAAACAGAAATGATTTTTAAGACCTTTTTGCCTTTGGAAAACGAAAATTTCCAGTGTCTATTTCATATTTGTGCTTTTGAGTATCTTCAACATTTAGAGTTGGACAAATCCTTTTTCATTTCAACTGGAATTGCTTACATTCGTTTTGAAGTCTTTTGTCATTCATTTTGAAGTCTTTTTACGTCGGCTTTTGTCCACTGCTGTCGTTATGCCCAAGACAACGTTAACATTATTACCGGTATGTTAATTTTAAATAAATTACTTAGCTGGAACTTGGCTCAAAATCTTTGACCCGTGTATAAGTCGAGGGCGATTTTTGGAGCTTCTTTTGAGGCCACAAAAGGTCGACTTATACACGGGTAAATACGGTAATTATTAAAGTAAAGTGGATGATTTCAATGCCATCAGTTGTGGAATGATAAAGTTATTGAAAAAGATGTTGATGGTCACCAAAAAGCACTCATTAAGTTCCTAAAACACCGCAAAACACACTGACAAGCTGGCCCTCCATGGTCCCAATTTCATTGGACACATACCAGTAGCCACTGGAAGGGGCTTGCATGTTGATGCAGCTAAGGCATATCAATTGCCACAATGCCAGAAGCAACTAACAAGGCCTGAGTCAAAAGACTGTTGGAACTTGCACAGTACATACACCACAATGTGCATATTCCAGCCACATCTTTCTGACCTCGCCAAGCCACTGAGAGATCTCACTCAAGACAACGTGCAAGAGAGGCTGAGGAGGAGACCCAGCAGCAGCATTAAGGGGGGTCCTTCTTAACTACAAGCCTGTTTGCTAAGAAGGAAATTCTGCTAGCGAATTGTCAGCGGTGTTCTCCCGGGACAAGTGCCCCTGCCAATTAATTATTCAGACAACAAAGGAACTGCTCAATCAGAGATTTTAAGGTGAAACATACAGTAACTTCTTGAAAGCGAAACAATAGCGTTAAACAAAAGCTTTTGACAATGGCCTCCTCATTTCTGAAGTAGTGAGCGTACCGGTACCAAAGAAAGACTCTTCACTGTCATGCACAGCAGAGGGCTAATTAAATATTCAAGTTAAAAACAACAACGCGGGCACAAAGCAACTGATTGATATCACGAAACTTACAACCCTAGGTACAGCTGTAAACATATTTTTTCAAAAGTATGCGAAATAATTCAAAAGAAATTGAATGAAGAAATTTGCATGCCTTACCAGAGTTTCTGACAAACGCGAAAAATGATGGAAACTTACAGTAAAATAAAACCCGTAAAAGAGACCTAAGAGACAAGGGAAAATTAATCATGTGAAAACTCCTTTGTTTTCTCCACTCAAGAGTCTAGAAAATTTCTTGAAAGCACTCAAACGTCTCTAAACTCAACTAGAGCCTCGATCCCCGAAGTTTTCAAGAATCGAGGATCAAGAATCAAGTTTCGAGGGACTGTCAACTAACTTTTGCACAGTACTGTAAGTGTACAGGTATCCACATCGAAGCTTGAGTACTACTGTGGTCTGCATTCCTGCAGTCCAGAATTTACTATGCATGATTACACAATGTTGAAGAGTGTGTCTGTTTATGCAAATTAGATGACTGTGCGACTGTGGTGGACTCTACAGAAGCCGAATTAAAGCCCCACAGGGGTTCACTGGGGAAATTGACTGGCTGTGCACACACTTTTGTGATGACTTTGCAAGCTGTTTTCACCTTTTCTGCTCACTTTATGGGGAAGATATCGTTGACGTCACCTATTGTCATTGATGTGCCAACCAGAGCCTCGTTGGCTATCAAAACAAAGGGTCTTTTGTTCCCGTAATTGGCACATTTGAATAACAACAGCAATGTTTGTAAACAGATACACGTATCCTCCCTATTATGCACTAGTCATTTGTTTCCCCCACCCCTTGACCCCTGGGGATGGGTAGGGAAATTACATTTGAATGGTTGTAAAGTAGGTGTATTTCCACTGGGGACTAGAGGAGACAAACACACGTAATTCCCCCCCATCCCTCTGTTCCTAAAAGATTCTGAGTCATCAAGGAAATGTTAGGGAGATTACCACAATATACAGTTCTTGCCATGTGTGTGTGCCACATGAACTATATAAGGAACGAAACAAACAAAAAAAAAGAACTGGATAGAAACAAGACAGGAATAAGCGACCAAAAAAAAAATTTTTGCACGTGTGAAAATACTCATTACCATTGCTCTTCGTTTCTTTTCAGTCCCAGTCCTCCTAGGTAAGAATTCCCCGATATTTCCCCCTGTATGTCCCCAGAGGGGTAGGGCAGAGGAACGAAAATCTTGTAATTTCCCTATCCCCTAGAAGCGTAATTATGGCGTAATTTCACGTAATTGCCCTAGTAATTTCCCCATATGTCCCCACTATCCCCGGGGGTCGGGAGGTGGGGGAAACAAATGACTAGTGCATTATATCGATTTCATTCAAAATGCCCAGCTTCCAAACACTGTTGACTTCCTGAGCAAAATCCAAATGAAACCCTTGCCTCCACCCCACCGTTTATATCATTCCCCAACCCTTCAAGAGATGAAATGAAATTGTCATATTGACTGACCAATAATGTAGCGAATGTCATCCGAAGGAACCATCATCACCGTGGATTGCCTCTCTCGCCCTTGACCTGCACGAGTACGACCAAAGCCTCGAGACATTTCTCTGTTTCCTCTGTCCCTCCAGTTGCTGTGACCGCCGCTTTCCTCCGTTTCACCACCCCGCGCGAACTTTTGGCGTTGAAAGCCGCCTACCCCTCGACCACCACGCGAATTCCCGTTCCTATAGAATCCATTCCTATCGTCTGGGCTGTAATTGTCATTTCGACCGAAGCGATCACCTCGTCCACGTCCAAATCCCGGTCTTCTGCTTGACGTGTCTGAAAAATTATCTTCGTCGCCGGCCTTATTATACCATCCCCTTCCACGTGGTGGAACGTAAGAGGTCTGAGAATTTCCCGTACTTTCATCCTCTTCTTCCCAGTCACTCATTTTCTTGGCTTTAGCAAGGTCTCAACAGCAGCCAAGTTCTTACAAGGTTAGAAATTTGTCGAAAATCATTCTTCGACGGAATGCCGCCGACAAGCCGCCATGTCTGTTTTCCAGCACACTAAGGCGTGTGGGTAATTTGTTCCCAGTTCTTTGGGCCTGCACCGGGTCCCGGCTGATAATTTCGGGCGTGAGTGTCTCATCGGTCTCATAAGAGTGTTTCTAATTCTTCTCTCCTCTAAAGGGGGTGATATCAAACTGGATCTAGCCTGGAACAGGTCATGGGTTACTAGTTTAGCTGGTGCTGGGATTAAAATTGGTGGCTCTTCGGTAGAATACAATAAATCCGCAATTTCGCCTAGACTTTTTGGTATAATGAATAAAGCTAAAGCTAAGGCACCCGCAAACGAGGACACCGATCCGCAATGAGGAGAAACTCTCTTTTTGTCCAGGGCCAATTTAAATGAATTTGTCCGACTCGACAAAAATTATTTGCCCTGGCGCATCCGCACTGCTTGTTTACAGCCTGTCGACACTTAAAAGAAAAAAAAAACACCAACAACAGATTAAAACCGGAACTTGTCAATGACGCCTGTCATGAAAACAAAAGAAAGTGACACGGAGAAAAAATTTGTAAGGGTCCGAGGCATGACAGCGGTTCCTTTGATAAATTTGTCCGAGTCAAGATATTTTGTCCTGCAGGACAAACCATCCGCACTGATAAAAGTAATGTGTTGATTTTTTGGCTAAAACAAACAGTTTTGTCCCCAGTGCGGATGGACCCATTCATGCGGAAACATGTCGAGGAAGCAAATGTTTCCCCGTTTGCGGCCCCAGGAAACGTTTGTCTCGGAAGCAAAAATGTTTTTTTTTTCAGAAACAGTTTGCTTCCTCAGCAAATGCTTCCTCGTTTGCGCGCCTGGAAAGCATTTCGGAAACACTTTTCCGCGGCATTGCTCAGTATTAGAGTGTTGTATAGTGCAATGTCACGGTCGTGAGATCGAGTCTCATTTCAAGCCTTTTTTTTTTGGCTTCTCCCTCTTCTTCTCTTTTTAACAGCGACGGTTTCGCTTAAAAAATCAATTCATGTCCGCACTCCCAATATTTGTATTTTATAAGTTTTTCCCTCCAGTATAGAAAAATGTCAACGTAAGTTTTAGTACATAGACATTTCATGGTCAAGATGTTGATTGAATCATGTACGCCACGCGGTTTATTGGATTTGCTGCATGCGCGTGATGGCTACAAGAGCGCACTTGTCACAAAGACAATTTTTCTAATGCAAGGGCCAGCTCGGAAGTCGCCTCCTTTGTGAAGGTATTAGAGAGCTTTAGATTCTAGGACGAGAACGATTTTCTCACAGATCAACAGTGACCACGCTCAAACCAGTGTCATTTGGGCGGGAAAAACGTGTTACCGCCGTCATTTTAGTACAAGGTTTTGCATTTATGTTGTCATGTCAACACAAGTCAACAGCAGGGTAGCAGTTTTGCCATTTTTCGATCAGGAAAAAGGCTCAGGTAACAGGAATAAGAATAACTGAGCAAGCTATTCATCGTACGGGTTATAAATTTTCTAAGTATTTTCGCTAAAAACTGCCAGTCAAAACCGGCGTACTCGTTCTCGTCCTAGAAACTAAAGGCCCCTAATACCGTCATAACAGCTTTGAACAAGAAAAACTAAGTACTGGCAACATAGATGTGTGCGCCGCGAAGCCCAACAGCTTCTTCTTTGTTTATCTTGAGATGAAACGTTTCTAACAGGAGCTGACTCAAATTGCGACATGGTTAGATTATATTTGGAATATTTAGAGACTTGGGGCGGATTTTTAGACTGATGAAAATATGGAAATTTCTGGACAACATTTTTGGAGCCTATTTCGGAGACTATTTGGATTATCGTAATTCAATTGAATCCTAATATCGAAATTAAGATGGTCTTTAAACCTCATGAGCAAAAACGTTGACCCTGACCAAAAGCCCGGTACTGGCTCCGCACAGCATGAATACGTGTCAAAAACCGCAAGGATAGAATGCCAAGGTCAAATATTGCCATGCGCAGAAACATTTCGCAGTGTTCCGTGGACGAGGCACGTAGCTACCTTTCTAAAGTACGTGCAAAGCCTGGAAAGTTCTTTCAAGTCAGAATGGTTCGTTACATCCCTCAGTTGATCTAATTAGTAAATTAATAAAGTCATTATGTAATTGGTAGCGTATTTGTAACGTTTGGCATTGCACATTGCATACTATCATGCACGATGTGACGAGTGCTTATTCTTCGGAGCACGTTCTTTTCTGTTAAACTAGTCACAGTTACAAACTAACCGTGCAAGAATGTACAACAAAACCACAGAACCACCAAGGTGAAGGGGGTACTGCACCGATATACGTGTTAACTATTCTGTCTGTTTACGTTTCGAAGCACGTTTTTTTTTTCAAATTAGTCACAGTTAAAATACTAGCCGTGCAAGCCGATGTACACACAGCATCACCAAGGTGAAGGGCTTACCGAACTGAGATTAACTATTCTGTCAATATCTCGAAAATCAAGGCGTGGAAGCATAGTAAGTAGCACAAAATTGGCTTAAAAGAACAAGAAGGAAAAAAGGGAATTTGAAATTTGAGACGCCGAGGGTAAAACGCCATGAACAAAAAGTCGCTCTGTAATCCGTTTACTAGCCGGAATAATACCATCGGGTTTGCACCCAGAGGTTTTCTCAAGGTACTCCGGTTTCCCCTCTCAAAAACCAGCATTTGCGTTATTTGTTAATTTCAGTTTACAGTGTCCCCAATTAGTGCTCCAGCGCTAGAACGACTAGACACTTAAATAAAGTTCCTTTCCTTTCCTTTTTTTTCCTTTTTTTGATTGACAAGGAGCGATGACGCTGTCGGCAGAAGTGCAGACTCACACAATTTTTTATTCAATTATCCCAGCAACAATAATTCACTCAAATTAAATCACGGAACAAATGAGTAGATCTGGCGAATTATCGAGTTATCACCCAGCGACGTCGGAATAATTTCATTTCCGCAGGATTGGCACTAAGGACTTTTAAGAAATCCAGTGTTGCTTTGCTCACGAACGTTACTGCGCAAGCTGATGATTTGAGACAAAGAAAGTTGGCCACGGAAAATGGGATCCACTTTACGCCTTTTTAAAGCTGGATAACCTAGCTACATTTGCAGATCTTTCTTCGACTGCTTTAGAGAGCACAAATGTAAACATTTTCTTTTTGCCTTAATCTGTCAAAGAAATTACGTAACAAAAGTAACGAAAATGCAATTATGTTATTTATTAGGGTAACCAACAAAGTGACACATATAGCTCTTAACAGTAATTTCCCCACCATTTACGCGAAGAAAATGAAATGAAACAGTACGAAAACCAGGGCAGGGAGTTCACATTGATCTATGATTTCAGTTCCACAGGGACACCCTAGGTAAGATTTCGGGAATATCTGTTTGGACGAACAGTTGACTATAAATTTCGCATCTTTCGCTTGGCGATCTCCTGGTCCTTTCGAGGTGTGTCGTAAACAATCAAGTTAATGGGACATCATCTAAATAATTCGCAACCAGAGGAAAATGGTTCCTTACGTTTTCGGAGAGGCTATTTTTGCCCAGGATTTCGCCATCTTTGGCACTCGAAAAGTTCAGCCACTAGCATTTTCGAGAAGCAAACAGTTAGGGATACAAATCAAAGTTTTCTAGCTCATAAATATGTCTTAATTGCCGCTATCCATTGCAAGGAACTCAGAAATATCCCTCGGAGGCTTCAAGTTGAAATTCGTCGTTGGGTGTTCCTGCATGATTTCCAGTGATCATGAATGCATGCCAAAAGTCATTCCGTCTAGTTACGAAGATCGTTCAAAAGTTTCCGGAATCTGCTGTTCGTGTAAGACTGGGTTTTTTGTTAAAATTGTTTTTTGCAATTTTTCTAGCTAGTAACAACCTCGGGATTTTGAAACTACCAAACAATTGGTCAGCACCAACCACGCTTTGAGTTACATTGGCTCTCGGTCGGTAATCAATTCATAACTTCTGTTGGAATCAGACTAATCCTTTTTCATGTCTACTTAATTCATTAGTTCCAATATGTCGTCTAACAAAGAGAGGTCAAAGAAGGTCTTCACATGATCAAAAATGGTGACAAATAACAAAGATAGACGATAAAGAATCCTGGCATATTTACCCTGACTATACCTTAAGCAGTCAGCATATATGCAAATAGAAAGATGTTCTTCGTGCAGATGAAATGATCGAGTTGAGTCAGCAAATGAACTGAGCTCGAGTATCACAACTACAACCTCATTTCTTTAGCAATTTATTAGTCAATTGGCGCAGTATCTGCGGCCACTCGAGATTTCGTTTCGCCCGCCGCCTTTCTTGTGGAAATGAACTGTCACGATCATCAGCCCGGCAATTATCACATAAGGAGAATTCATCTTTTGATCATAGTCACGAACGCATCGAGTGAATAAATTTTCAACAAGTACGGCTGCAACTGCTGCCTGCTCGTTATATAATTATAAAGATAAGAATTCTCAGAGTTATATTAGCTTTTATTTATTTGCTCGTTAGCTTTGTTTGACAGGTAAACTATGACCTGAACTTGAAAAAAAAAATTCAAATACGTAACACAAAATTTCAGTCCAATGTTTGGTTCGGTTATCTCAGTTGAAAGCTGAACAGGGAAATAAAGAAAAAATAATCTTTCCAGCTAATAATAGCATCTTCATTGTCCCCGAAACGAAGGAACTAGATTTAGTAGTTGGGGTTTTTTTTCATTTCCTTTTCAGCTTCATCGAGCAGAACCAGACTGACAGGAACTGCTTGGGCAATCACGCACATTTGGCTGCCAACACGAATCAAGGAACATAAGTTTGTTGATGAAAAAAATAAAAGCTAGGATGAACAAACTAGGAGAGTGTAAGAAGCACTTTCCAAATCGCAAAGTCATAGAACACGTTGTTCTAGTAAACAAGCCGACTCTTCCACCATAGCGGAAACATCTGAGATGTTTCTCACATTAAGTTTGTACATTTATTTAAAAAAAAAAAAGGAAAATAAAACAACACATTTATAGAAGACGTGATTACAAGTGCAGACGTACCAATACGACGCATACATTTAATAGATAATCACACATTTCCAACAATGGTTCACATACTGAAAAAAAGGAAATTCATAAGGACTTAGTATTAATGTAAGTTATATTCAAAGGCCCCCAGGGAAGAGGAAAAAAACCCTCACTATGTGAGACACCGTGCCGGCGACCGGCCGTTGAAACGCTGACTCAAGCCGCCACAGGAAACTCTAAACAAAGCCATGCCAAGGTCAGCGTTATGCGACATTGTAAGTTGCAATCGCGGCATGTTTTCGAACTATCCAGAAGTGGATCGACAGCCGTTGCTGCTGATGCCTATCAACGCCACAAGGATCAATGTTCTATTTTCAGTGGTGATTCTTGCTGAGCCCAACAGCTCGAGAAGGCTGAGATTCCTAAGGACAAATTGTGACCTTGTCGTATGATTCGCCGTTGTCCACGGAATTAAGAAAAAAGTCACTTGTTGACAAATGGGATTTAACATCGATTCGGGGCCCATTTTGTTTTTCATCACCTCATCATAATAAAAAAAAAAGTGAATCGGCAAAAGCCGTCAACTAAGCATACGAAGCAGTCGTAACACCTCGCCTTTTAAGAGGACTAGGATAATGCCCAAGGGTTCACACAACAAATCCTCGTTTGTGTAGAGCTGACACTAACTACTCGCAAGAAATCACGGATTTCTAGTGAGCTTTTTACGGACAAAGCAAATCATCTTTAATAGCGTGCAGTGTATTTAGCTGTGGTCTCATTCAAAAGCTAAACCTCTACCATAGCTCAATTTTGGGGTTCAAAGTAAAATTCGTGGGTGACAGTAATTTTACCATAATTAATCACTCAGCTTCTCCAGGGGATCAATCTAGGATTAGAATACCATCATCAATCACCTACGCGGCATATTTTTACATAAAATCGCGTGGTTTCACCCGGCCAGCTTTGGAGGGGTCTAGTTTAGGAATGCAAATTGTTTCCTCATTACAGATCACTTGATCTTCTTCATTTCAAGAATGAATCTGTCGTTTTAAAGTCTTCTTTCGAATTTCTTTGAATCCGTCTGGGTTTAAGCGAAGATAAAACTTTAGGTTGCCTAGTCTTATCAAAACTGACAACCGGATTAGCTAAATAATTGAGGGTGCTTTCAGGAACGATTCTCAGCATGCCCGTATCTAATAGCCTAACGTTGGATTTGAACACGGAAATGTATCGGGTAAAATCAGTAATGAACGTAACTGTTTCATTTTTCAGTTAGCCTGTAAAAGCAACAAAAAGGTCAATTAACCTCCGGATTTGAAAGAAATCTAAACAGCTAGCTTGAAGGATAATCCAACATGACCTTATATTAGTTCATCGATGCCAGGTGAAAAAAGGAGTTGATCCTTTCCCAGAATAGCATGGCAAGTTTTTCTTTGAGAAAGTTCAAACATTTTGCTTGTCACTATTCAGGTTAAAAGCAAAGCGAAGCTCCCACTAAAAAGCCAACACCCTTGGATTTCTTCCCTGTCAGCAGGGTTTTTGCCTCGCAATGACTCGGAAACCTCTGCTAACAGCGAAGTGGATTTCCAGCTGACGACGTGAAAAACACCGCTTTGGTGAACAAGCCTTTCTGAGTTTCTCAAATTACCCCTCGTATACTCATTGTCTTCTCATTTTCAGTTTCCTTCATCGATTCGCATTGCAGAATTAAAATCGATTGACCTTCTGTTTAAACTGCTGTCTTTCTCCTTAGTTACGTCAGTGATGAAATGGGACAGGACAAATATAATACTGATACTAATAATAATAATAATAATAATAATAATAATAATAATAATAATAATAATAATAATAATAATAATAATAATAAGACTGTCCCATCAGATAGGAACATTGCATTGAAGGAAATCGAAAAGAAAAGCAAGTATAAAGATTTAGAAGTTGAAATACAGAGAATGTGGCAGATGAAAACCATAGTGCTCCCTGTAGTTATTGGTGCGCTTGGCACAGTAAAAAAAGGAATGGTAGAAAACATCGAGAAAGTAGCAAAGAGTGCTTCTGTGACAGAGATTCAAAAGATCTGCATGCTGGGATCTGCGCGATTCATCAGAAAGGTGCTTGGTATCTGAACAGAAAGATTGACTTGAGTGACTGATGCCCCAGGTGCATGGTTTGTGCCTGGCTGATGCACGAAAAGAACCCCAGCAAAGACTGTGATAGTATAGATGATAATGATAATAATAATAATAATAATAATAATAATAATAATAATAATAATAATAATAATAATAATAATAATAATAAGATGATGGCTTTGAAACTCGGAAATGTGTATTTGAAATGCTAGTTTTAGACGAAAGAACTGAGCGATCCTCGCACTTCGGCTATACAATTTTAGCAATTGTCTCTTATTCATCATTCCTTTTTTTGGTTGTCCAGTTAAGTGCGAGCCGGGATCTCTCTTCTTTAGTTTATTAGTAGTACTTTCTAAACTTTAAGGTGGCTGTTCACCTACTAATTGCAGTGCCTACTATTGTTATTGCGCATTCCTTCTGCGCATCTCAAGATACTCAGATTTCCTATCGGTGATGCTTACTAATACAGGGATATTTTTGCGCGGTTTAAAATTATGCAGAGAAAGTAGATCTTAGTAAGTACTATTGGTATCCAAAAAGAAAATTGGGGGCAACCATGCATTTTTCAGAGATAATTAAGCTTCAATTTGAGAAAGAATGCCATACATGGCTCTGTATTTTAAAGCTTTTTACAAATATTGTTCTTGAATTATCTTCGAAAAATGCGTGGTTACCCCCAATTTTCTTTTTCGATTTCAATAACACTTGTTAAGATCTACATTTCCTGCAAAATCATAAACCGGGGCAAAAATGCCTTTGAAAATGTCTTGAGGAGAGGAAAACCGTAGTACCGGAGCAGAGTAGAGAACAAACTGGCAAACTCAACTCACATATGACGCCGAGTCTGGGAATCGAACGGGGCCACATTGGCGGGGAGGCAAGCGCTCTCAACACTGTGCCACTCATGCATTCTCCGTCTACCATGTCTAAAGCTGTCAGCTCTTCATGTGGACGAATGGCGGTACGCGAAGGAATGAGCTCAGTGGTCCCACAACGTTCTGCGTGAGATAATAATTCCGGCGTTTGTGGTGGCACGGCATTACCAGGCTTTCCCATGATACAAGAACAGGCCATTTACAGCGTTTTGAGGCCTTAAAAAAGCTGTATTTGCGATAATGTTTGCCCTTTTTAATCTTTCCATGTAACTTATACTAACAAAATTCCACCGAATTTACAGGAAAATTTTATCACTGGGGACCCAGTTGTCATGTGCCGGTCTCCTCTCACGGACATCAGTATTTTAATTTGTGTGTATTTGTATATTTATATTCCCTTTTGTGGCGAGATGATAAAATCAAATCAAAATGGTCGGAACCATGGTCTTTACCATTCGAAGTGTAGGTTGCAATCGATTCTCGCCATTCAAGCCGAACAACAGAAGGCAAAAAAGATTAAGTTATTAACATCAACCTTTAGTGAACAAAGGTCATCATTATTTTCGAGTCTCTACTAATTAATTTGAAGGCATCATTCATCTCTAAGCAGAAAGACTAACATAGAAACGAAAGATTGTTGTAAGTGTCTCGGTGTGCCATTACGCTTAATCCAAGTAGGGTGGAGAAAGGTCAATGTCACCAAATTTGCCCAACTGTGTAAAACAGGAAAAATTATTTGGAGAAATTTGCGGAAAAAATAACAGTCATTTTCGTAAAGATGGGATTAGCACAGGCTCATCAAACAAGGAGGTGCATTTTTCGGCAGGTTAGATGAACGCGACAAACACGACAGTATAGAATAAGATTGCTAAAGAAGAGCATATCCGCCCAAAGAAAGAGGAAAAAGTACAATCTGGCGACGTCTATATCTCAACCAGAAACGATTTTTTGGGGGGCTTGAACAGCTTAAACTGTTTGGATTGTAATAAAACTCAAACTTTCATGTAATTATAATTTAAGGGTAACTATTTTGAAGAAAATTTTGTGTCACTTTGAAGAAAACGGTAAAGTTCACCCTTCACTTTCGTATAGGTACGTTGATGACACTTTCAGAGTTTCTTCAATATTAATATATGTATAAATAGTTGTCACAGCAGTATCAAATTCACGATTGACTTTGAGCAAAACAACGAGATTCCACTTCAACGCTGCCCCAACAACACTTCATTGACATGCAGCTTACACCAAATGGAATTCGTTCACACCGCGCAAGTTGCAAAATCAATAACTGATCGCATGCTTATCGTTGCTAGCGAATCTGCTCCACACCTTCTTTGGTACAATCCGCTCTCAATGATCTCCGAAAACGTCCTCTTCAAGACTCTATAACCAGAAAGATGCATTTCAACTCGTGAATTGAAATTCTACCAATTCTAATTTTCGTTTAAGAAAACAATTCAGTTTGGAGATTTAGTTTAAAGTAAACACCGCAACTTAAAAAAACACCTTAGATGTCATGCAATACGGAAATAAACTTGTCCATTCTCTAACGACGCACTACATTTGAGCTGACTCGAACAGCATTCGGTTCTGTTTCCTGACTTACCCTTTGTAGAAAACATAACTTGAAACTGAAGACAGAGAATTGTTTACGAGACAGAAACGCTCTCTTTTGTTGAGAGCTTTTTTCTGATGTTTAAAGAAAAAACATACGGTTTACACTTTCAAGCAAATCCCAAACATTTTTTCTTTTATTGATTCGACTGCGCAGACAAAACCATATACCACTTTTCTTTATATTTGTCATGGTATTAAGGAGAGTCCTTCGAATTACCCTTTAAATATAATAAGTAACTTTGCCTGTCGCCATAATCAAAAAAGGTTTCAGTTAAGCCAAGTCATCCAATACAATGTTGTTCTTCTTAGTAATTAAGCACTTGCACATTTTGGTAGACCACAATTAACAAAGAAAGTAATCCTTTTAAATCAAGGGGTGAACTTCAACAAGTCTTGTAATGTGGCTTCGGTATTTGAAAGCTTGAAGGAAGAGGATTGAAATGAACTGAGGATGTCGTCTAAGGCAAACAGGTACTGATGGATGACGAAGACTTTGAAAAAATGGGTCTAATAATCGCGTACTAAACCAGCGTCGCTACAGATTCGTGTATCGTGATCGATGACTACGTCACTGATTGTTATAAATTACGTGCTACGGACGCAGTCAAGTGCTTTACATTAGTATCATTAAATGGTAACAATTGAACAAAAGATAGCGCTCATTTCCTGTTTAGGGTTCACTAATACAACGAAACCCTGGAGGGAACATTTTAATTGTATTTAAATGCAAATAACTCGAAAGTCAAGGCCAAGTCGAACACACTGTTCACGTGGTCTCCTTCAACAACAGAAAATCGATATGACTCTGGAGTCACTACAGACGAAAACAACCCAATCCGTTTAACGAAAACAGCTATGTTTTGCACAAATTCGATAAAATGACAACACGATCAGATGACGAAGTCCTTTATCTCGTTTACCTCTTCTCTAAATATAGAATGAACTCTAATAAAAACCTGCCCGTTGACAAACTTTCATCTAACACTCGGTTCTACCAAAATTGAACATAGAATAAAGTTATTTTCTCCGCAAGACTTAAAACTCCCAGCCAAAAACGAAGAATTTCAAACAACAAAACAACTCAACTGACAGTTTCTTGCAAAAGAGTTTTGTCTAATGCTCTCACATCAGTATATGCGATCGCTATTGCCCTCATAACGGTGCGTGGCTCTTTCGAGTCAAACGGCGAATCAACTTTGATAGAAAGAACCCAAATTTTACGCAGGCCAACCGTTACGACTGTTATTATAAACCACAAAGATAACAATTTTGCCCTTGACCATATTCTCTGGTTGATCGACAAACAACTCGTTCAACACTCCAAGGTCTTCGCAACGAACACGATATCTTGTTTTCCTTGTTGACTGGAATGCAGTTTAAGAAGAGCCTGAGGGACACACAAGCAAGTCGACCTGTACAAAACAAAAAACGTTTGGCAACAGAACAAAAGATTCTAGTTGGGTGGGTCAAATGCTTATTCCCTTTCGAGGAAAAAAGTAATTAGGGGTATTTGGGAAACGTTAATACTGAGATAGCGCAATGGTACCGCACATCAGTGGGTCGAGTTTGGCTCGCTGTCCAACTCTGCTCCACGCGGTTTTTCTCCCGCGGGGTACTCCCCTGGGGGTACTCCGGTTTGCCCTTCTCCTAAAAAACCAACTTAAGATTTGACATGAGTTGATTTGATTTGATTTCTGTTCAGTGTCCACAATTAGTGCTTCAGAGATAAATTCAAGATTGAATTAGCCTGCAAGCAAGCTCTCGAAGTGGCGGGTAGAAGGAAGGTGTTGGTGGAAAACAATCTTTGGGCCCTGCTCCTTCCTCCCACCCGCCCCTCCGAGAGCTTGCTCGCAGGCTATTATTGAATGCAATAGGGTTATTCCTTCTTCAGCGCAGTCGGACAGCTAAAGCGTAATGCTAAAAACGATTGAGGGGCCATGCAAAATAAGTTGACTCATTTGACAAAATCGAGTACTGAAAGCTATGCAATAACCTCTCCCGTGAGGAATATGTCAATATTCAGCACGATAGTTAATTTGTAAAACAGGCAGTGCTGTCTTTGGGAAGAAACCGTCGAGAATTACAACTGTTGAGACGTAGCGAACTCTCCGTCGCGACATCCTTCAGTATATTAAGCCCACATTGCTCAACGACGTCCTGCTTTGTTTGCAGCTGCTTAATATTTCACTGTAACCATACGGAGTTTGACAGTTCATGCTACTTGGGGTTAAAAAGCATGACAGATCTGTTACGTAATGAAGATTCACCACGTACCATCCACTAATGACACAATCGATAAAAAATCCTATTCCATTTTAGGAGAACCAAGGAACGGTCCTGTCTTTGAGATTTTCCATCTTTTAAGGCAAGAAATTTACCGAGTAAATAAAATGAGACACCTTTCAGTGAAGAGAATAAGAAAGGCGAAAAGGACACCCAGGGAAAAATAAATGTAAGAAATTCCCATATGTTTTGAACAATCTGTAAAATTTCGTTCCCTGCTCGCAGCTAATTATCGAAGTACGGTTGCTGCCTTTGATTAAAGAATACCTGACAGATGATATGGCGAGAGAAATGGAAGGGGCATTTTGATCAGGATGTCTTAAAGATTGATATATAGAGCCGGCCATTAATTAACTATTTTAATTACTTAACAAAAAAACATGGATCCAGGAGAAGACAGTGTAGATCGGTCTTTCACGTTTAAACGTTCAAACACTAGGTTTTAGAAAACCATACTTGAAACCATTTAAGTTGTCTAGTTGTTCGTAAATAATTAGAAACATACTGGAATTTTTTTCCCATAGCTAAAAAATGTGCCTCTTGATAGCTGACATTTAATATTCTGAACGAGTCATTGAAACAGTACCCGTGCAAGTGTTCCAAAATTAGAGATCCCATTTCTGATTTTTCTCGCTAACACTCGACTGTTTCCTTCAGCTGTTACTGTAACTCAAATGGTTGATACAATGCAGATAATTATAATTTACAAACTGTGCACTTCGATCCGGTCAGCCGAGCCTTGCAGAACTAAATTCCCGAGCCAGCAGGAAAAACGCACTTCACAAATTGTCAACATTCTTCTGATAAGTTTTTATTATTATTCAAATCGACGAGGCGATGATTTGACAGACAGTCTTTTGACTGAGCTACTAGTCAATTCAGCACCGTGAGCTTCTACATTTTAATCGCATGCAAGCAAGTGTTACTTAACACTATCAGCTATCCACCCCGAATTTAAATGCCTAATGCTTTTGCTCTCTGCTTAACTGCGGGAACACGTCAGCTTACCAAACCCACTAATTACGAGCCCGTTATAAGCCCTTTTAGGGCCAGGCCATCCGATTCAGACCCTGAAGGCAGCCTCTAACTTTTGCTAGTGGCTTTGTCAGTAAAGGACTACATCAAAATGATCTTATGGAAGGAATTTTCTTCCGAGTTTTGTATATAGTTCTGATTTCAACTCATTAAGTGATCAAGACAGAATTCAATTTTTCTGCACCCAATATTTCACCAGGTAGGTACATATGTCCGCGTCATTAAACATTTTAAGAATTATCTCCGCTTAACGATAAGCTAAGTCTTAACGAGAATTTTAGCAGCCTTTCTTCAAACTCACAGCAGAAACTGAATTAAATAAAACCGAGATCGTGCTTCCGTGTTAATTGTAAAATTGTTATAAAATTTGCTCATATAATATCCAAGATCAAAATTAATTGATTTTAGATACGATCTAGGACATGCAAGAACTTGTGTTTAGTTTCTTTTTAGCCCTCAGAAAACACTTCCTTGGGCAAACAACACCTAAACTTGATGTTTCACTGCACTTTTGACGCAGATCGTTAATATGTGATATACCTATAAACGGCGAATACTTATTGTCCCAATTTTACCTAAAATCTATGCAAGGTGTGTCTTAACTTGTTGTACGGCTTCAACAGTAATCTTGTACGGTTTAGGACGAACAGTCAACCCAAAAGTGTCCTCAATAGGGTCCTCAGTTCCATTACGGAGTACTACCTTCTGCAGCAGCGTGCCTAGCACCAAAAAAAGGACTGATTTTGCATAGCTTTCTCCAGGGCATTTCCTATCGCCAGCAGAGAATGCTAGAAAGCAAGGAGATCGCACAACGTTCTGTCTTCTATCATCCATGAAACGATAAGGATTGAACTCATTGGGCTGGTCGAAGTAATTTGGGTCTCGCGAACATCCCCAAAGGTTTGCAAACACAATGGATCCCTTGGGCAAAGGGTATCCAGCAACACTGGTGTCTCGGGTGGTGCAGTGGGGTAAAGCGAACGGTAGGAAGCTGCTCATTCGAAGGATTTCTAGAATTGTAGCCTCCAAAAGTGGAAGCTTGTCCTTGTCGTGGAGAGTAAGAGAGGCAGACCCTTTCAAACGGGCAAGTTCTTTCCGCAGCTCGGCCTGCACATCTCGATGAGACACAAGGTAAGCTACGGCCCAGCGGAGGGCGGTTGATAATTTTTCGTATCCGCCGCCGAAACAGTCAGCTGTTATGTTAATCAACCTTTCGTCATCAAAGTGGTTCGAGCTGTTGTCCTCGTCAATATCCTCTAAGTGTTCGCTTCCGAATGAGAGAGCGTCCTTGTTTTTGACCACCTGTCCCAACGCCTCGTTGAATGTCGCTCGTTGAAAGCCACTTTTTTGGGCCTCCCTGTTACTGATGTGGTAAATTTTCCTGACAAACTCTGTAAGTTCAGCCACAGAGTCCTCCAGTTTCTGCACTTGTTTCCTGAAGACCACTTCCATCCAAGGCATAAAGTCCACACTGTTACCCACGGCGCTGTTTTCGATAAAGTCCGTCGAGCCGTCCATCATGAACTGGGCATTCTTGACAAAAGCGTCTCGCAGCTTGTCACCGAAAAATAAGCAGAATTGCAAACTGCAAGCCATATGTTTCAGCAGACATGTGGGATCAAAGCGTTGTTCTCTCGAGTTAAGAAAACTCTGAATCAAAGCATTTGTCTCCCTGATGACCGTGTTGGAGAAGTGGCTGTCATTGTCAAGAATTGTTCGCATGGCTAGCTCCGTCGCTCTCTTGTTTTTTACATATTTCGGGCCAAACACAGGCCATGCGACAGTTCTCTCACCTCGGCTGGAAAAGATGAAACTATGCAAGGGAGGACGTGAGGAAAAATCAGAACCTTTTTGGAGAAGTGCTTCCTTTACAGTATCGATGTCATTGAGAATAATGACCTCTCGACTTCCAAGTCTCATAGAAAACACCTTTCCGTAGTGTCGCATCAGTCTGGTAACGTTCTTGTGAGGAGCTGAGCCGAACAGGAAAATGTTTCCAATAATGGGAAGACTCCAGGGACCAGGGGGCTTTCTTTCCTCCGCAGGCTGCAAATACATCACAGACAACCACACGAGTGCAAGAGCAAGGAAAATCACCAAAAATGAATGTTCTGCGAGCACTTCCAAAAGATATTCCCAAAGCATGTTGGCAATCCAATATAGAATCGTCAGGCGTAAGTGAACTCGTGGCAAATAGTTAAATGATGCGAATACTCGAGTCAGCTCTCTAATATATATACGTGGTTAGATCAGTGAAATAATTTGTTGCATGCTCCAAGTGGTGCTTAAGGAGACTCGAGTTGCGGGCACGCAAGACGTTTATAATACGGCTGTTTGCGCGAGATGAATTAGTGGGAGGTGTCCGACAAACAAATTTGATGCTGCCACTTTTTGTTTTTCTCGTTTGGGTTCAAGGTTGACTCGCTTGACTGATTTTGACAAACAGCCGGATTTTTAGCTGCACGGGTCAGAAGTCTGTCAGTTGGCACAAGTGAGAAAATCAGAACAGGATTTAGGGACACAGGATCCGCTCAGATGAGATCATTCCTGGGATTTACAGGAAGTCTCTACTTTGCCCTTGATTCAAGCGACCGACCAAGGTCAACATTCACCTCACAATGAAAACTCACACTCCAAGAATAAAGTAAGGAGAATATACAGGGTCGTCAAATTGAAAGTAGTCTAGGAATGTACATCACTTCACAAAAAAAATTAACATAGAGGGGTTCATTTGAAAGAATGAGTTTCTTGATTTCTGTTTTGTATGAAATAGGTAAATATAATCACTAAAGCTGATTTGGAGGCTTACATTTCAGTTGCGGTTTCCAATCAATAGGTAGATTTATCACCTCTCAACTTGCACGTATCGTGGAACGACTTCGCTAAACGAGTTTTTCTTTTCTTAGAAAATTTGATCAGCCTGGCAGCTCGAAGTCATTAATTACAAGTTTCGTCAAAGCACACCCAGACACAATAGGCTCCCGTTTAGCAACCTTCTGTGCCATAGTTTTCTTTACATATTACAAATTGATACAATTGTTCGAGTTGCTAATTGGCACTTATCATTCCACAGTGTAAAAGTAGAGAAAATGTGCCCGTTAATAAAAGAAGATGACTGAGGCTATTAAAAGACCGGAAAACCAACAAAGGTAGCGTAGGGAAGAGGGTACGAAACTCTTTTAGAACTTTACTTCTAGAGTCAGTGGTAATGCAAGGGGCATCAAACAAACTGCTGGATACCTGACATTTGAGTTAAAAAGGCCTAACAGGCGTAACGCACGGGCGAAATAATGCATTTGCCAGATAACAAGGTCTGAGAATTCCTCTGGATTAGAATTTCTCACAGGAGTTAAGTGTTTTCACTTCATCAATCCGCACAAAACACCGGCCCCATTCCCTTCGTAATGACCATTCCAAGAATTCTCAAAGTCAGCCGTTTCATACGTAACAATGTATCGTGCCGTCTTCATATACAATGATTGACGAGTGTAAGTAATAACAATGCCACAATGTCAGCAGAGTGGTGCAAAACATTCGCCCAGTTGAGCCACTTTTCATACATGTGACTCAGTGACTGTATGCCCTTTCCTTTTTACGGTGGAAAAGTAACAATAATATGCGCAGACAGGCCGTCTAATTTTTGTATGTCTCGTTCTTTATCAAACTTTCTGACGTCGTATGCAAAGTACGGGATCTTGATGGCTATCTCTAGTTGAATCACTGAACGCGGAAATTTTCTTCAAGATGTAAGGGACATGGTTTCACGCACAAGCACTAAGGTTGAAAGAAAAAAATGGTCTTAACTCAAGCTTTGGTGAAAAGTGTGTGTAAAGGCACCAATTGAAAGTTAGGAAGTCAGTGTGAACATGGTAAAGTTCGCTGTTGCGTACAAACACGAGGTTTCTTCCTTTGTCAGTTGTACTTCAACAGGACTTCCCAAAACACGAGAGGCATTTCAAATCTCGTTTTCTCTGCTCACACAGCCGGTTGAAGACTGACTGTGCTCCTTTTCATTGTACTACAAAAACCTGAAGCCACACTTAAAATGCTTGTTACAAACAAAACAATAACGAATTGACGCACATTAGTGCTCAACAAAATTTATTCTTGCAGAGAATGTCCCGAGGGCGTACAAAGCTATGTCGGAAGCTCGTTTGATCGATACACAAAATTTTGTAATCAAGCATTGTGTAACACCGTCAAACATCTCTCCCGTTTAGCAATGATTTGTCCACATTGCGTAAAAGGTGTTTTTTCTTTTACTGTTGCAAGGAGTTGTAAAATCAAAGAGTAATTTAAGTATTCAAATTAGAGTTCTCGAGGCGTGATTCCTGTGGTGTTGTTTTGGTCTATTCTATTCTTGGGAACACTTGGGTTAAAAGTTACCATTCGCCAAATTAAAGGGTAGAACGAGACACAATAGATATTTTTTGGGGTTTATCTGCAAACATCTACCACTTGACGATGTTAACAAAGTGTCTGTATTTACCCAATTCAAATCAAAAGCGACGTCGCACTGCAAACAGACAGCTGAAGGAAAGAGCACAACGACCTGACAGTTTGAAGAAGTACGTCAGCATTGTATAAATTCATCACGAATTCGAAATGGAAGCACGGACACAAGAGACCCCTAAGAGAGACTTCAAACGGTGCCGCAAGGTCAAGGTGACTCAATTGAGTTAAATGACTCACAGATCCAATATTTCTCCTCATATGATATCAAATGACGCAGTGATGGGAGATGCACCCAATCGAAGAGAACGATAGGTCCAAATGGCGTGCGCGCTTGAACAGATTATTTTTTGAGTACGAATATCCCGGACTTCTGGTACTAACCTCGTTGTTTAGACTAGAAATAGGAACAAGTAATAAATAAAAGGGAACCGAATTGGACCTTTGCAAAACAAAAAGAACTTGAAGAGGAAAAATCTTTGCTCAAGTCAAAATTATGACAACATGGACTCTCGTTAGTTTTGGTGTCCCAAGAATTATTCCTCTCGGAAGTGACCCCCTAAGGTATTGTGACGCAAGACTCAAATGCCATTATGAGAATCGTACGCCAACGCGAAAAACGTTGTTTCGCAAAACTGCAAGAACAGATTCCAAAGGACTCTGATGCCAAAAGCCTTTCACGCTTCTCAGCAGGTTTAAAATAGTGAAAGGTGACAATCACTAGGGATTTTGCTGCATGAAGTAGTGTCAACGCATTGTTTCCAACATGACCGGCATAACTCATTGCGTCGTACATTTCGGTGTGCTAACAAACCGAACTGATAGACCTAACAACAGAATCTGGGGACGTTTAAGAGGGTCGGGAAGAGGATGCTTTCGCAGTATTTTCTAATCAAGTTGTTCTTAAGACTAAGCACTGATAATTGCTACGAGAACAGCCTGAATGAGCAACAACAATAAGCTCTGCATGTCCTGCACGTGCGCCTTTACATTCGTTACATTTTTTCGCGAAAAGTCAAAAGTCCACTCCCCTTCTGACTCGGTTGTAAAGAAAAGATGCTTGGGTTTTAGCAAGTTTTGAAGCCTATGTAAATACAGGATTTGTTGGAAAAAGGAAAAAATGGCCGCAATGCGTTTCGAACAGGTGCAAAGATTCATTTTAGCGAAAAGAATATTTTGGAGTTTGGAGTGTTCTTTAAACACATATGGGCCCTTGATATGTGAGCGCTAAATTTGCAAAGATTGTACAAAAACATTTGAAAACGTTAAGCAAATCTAATGTTTTAGCGCCGGACTCAACTCTGTTACCTGAGAAGCAGTCTGCTCTTTCTGAAGCTAATTTGAAGCAAATCTACAATGGCTGAGATTACTTGGGCGTGGTACTCATTGCGTCGTACATTTCCGTGTGCTAACAAACCGAACTGATAGACCTAACAACAGAATCTGGGGACGTTTAAGAGGGTCGGGAAGAGGGTGCTTTCGCAGTATTTTCTAATCAAGTTGTTCTTAAGACTAAGCACTGATAATTGCTACGAGGACAGCCTCCTGAATGAGCAAAAACAATAAACTCTTCTGCATGTCCTGCACGTGCGCCTTTACATTCGTTACATTTTTTCGCAAAAAGAATAAACCAAGCGGAAGTTTTTGGAGAGCATTAACACATGACGTTACATTCCGTCTGGTCGCCCAAGGTAGTCTCGTTTCATTTTTGATTGACTTCCGCACCTTAAAACTCTACTGCTTGACGTACAAAGCGTCGAATTTTAGGGTTGACGCTGAACGTTCTGATCTTTTTTGCGATTTGAACTGACCTGGAAACGTTCTTAACTTAACCCTTTCACCGCCGAGGGCTTCCCCATTGACGATTAAAATCGTCTTTCGTTAGACAGAGTAAAACCTACAAGTGTCAATTGGCATTTATAGCGGTGAAAGGAATAAAGTTGTGTAGTATATGTACTAAGTTCGACTACCAAATGAGATGTTTTCCAGTGCATCATGCAATTAAAAAACACATTCTTAGGTAGATGTAATCGCACAACCTCGTTCCCAGGGTCTCTCTTCTCTGCCTCCATTGTCGTTGAGAATATGAGGCAGAGAAGAGAGACCCTGGGAACGAGGTTGGTAATCGCATGTGCCCGAGGGCAATTAAAGGATTAATTTCTCGCGTCTTTTCAAAGTTTTCACAAAATTACCCCAGTCGCGAAGCAACGAGGGCAGTTTGGAAAACTTTGAAAAGACAAGTGAAATTAATCCTTAGTTGCACGAGGACACAATGCGATTACATTTTTATCACATAAAGGGCAAAAATTATCGATGGAAGCCCCGCTCAATGCCACGACAAATGACAATCATCTTAACACGCTTTCATTCGGCTAAGAGTTCAAGTCAATAAATCGTTGCTGACAACAGAAATAGTGCTTAACATGTATTGTATATGTGGACAATAAGCAGTTTAATCAGAGTCAGAATCTGGAAGAAGATTCTCTTGTAACTTCTCTTGTAGCTTGCTCAAGTAGTCGAGCCCTCTTGATTACCTAAAGTGCCTGGCGATTAAGAAAAAGATGCCCTCCTTCTCAGCCAATCAGCAATCAGTAATTTTGCCCCGTATGTGATAAATGTTAAAAAAAATCGTCTCCAAGTACTTTATTTGTCCTTTTAGACTACAGTTTTAGATTTCTTTTACCTTAATTAATATTACCCATAAAACTGAAGTAAAAAAGAAAGTGAGCAAAATAAAAATGTTCTTATCTGTCTCTCAGCCTGGGTTTGTTCTTAGTTTGTCTTCTTAAAGTGCCAATACGATAAAAAAGTCCCAGTTTCCTTTTTTCTTCAGATTGTCAAAGTGTGTTTGCTTAACACATGCCTGGCAAAATGTAGAGCTTTGATTTTTATCCAAAGGCTGTTTACTTTGAGTGTAAGTTTTGGACTTTACGGCCGGCCTTTACTCATGTTCAAAACTGACCGATTTGACCTCAGAGGGTTGGAACTAGGGAAACGTGACGTCATTTACTCACTAGTATACATGCAAAACACGAGTTTAAAAGTCTGAAAGCCCGAAAATCCTGTACTGTACATCAATTCAGCTGAGTACTCACGCATTGCAATCTTAAATAGCCGTAAAAAAAAAGTAGTAGCCGTAGCCGTAAAAAAGAGTTAACAGCAACGCAATTCGTGTAAAAGTAGAGAGATCTCATAGAGATTCCTTGACTTGGCCATGAGACTATTCATGAGCGGTATGACCATGACACGTTGAAAACGGTATAGAGAGATCTCGGTTGCGTATACGCTGGACTCATCGACCAGCAAAAACGCTGGACCACACCCCAGGCATGATGAAATTGGGTATGGAAAACAAATGGTTGGTACTGGCCCCTGAGAGCATTCGACTCGGCGTTATAACTAAGGAAATTAATTTTAAACATTTACCTTAGCCGTAACAGGAAAAAATATTAAACGTGAAAAAAAAAAAAAAAAAAAAAAAAAAGCAATACTGAAAAAAATTGGCATGTGACATATTTTGGGTAGTTTCTCGAAGTCCACAAGAACCTGAAGTGGTAAATCGTTACTTAAAAACATTTCAAGTAGATGAACAGTAGGCATACAAATAAAATAGATAAAAGAGGGATCATAGACATGGCAAGCATTGAAAAATAGCGCGCTCAGTCAAGGGCACACAAAATAAGACGAGCAGGTGACACGAGCACGAGAAAAGAGGGAAATCAAGCAATCTTATAATTTAGATTTGCAGTAACCACACTGAGTTTTCATAGCGGTCACCTTGTTAGGGACCTTAGGATTCTAGGTCGAGGACGAGAACGAGTACGAGTACGAAATTTGACTGCCCGTTTTTAGCGAAAAGACTTAGAGGATTTATAACCCGGACGATTAATCTTACTCTTTGTTAGAAGTGTAGGTTGCTCCGTTATTCTTATTGCTGGTAACTGACCCTTTTTGCTGATCGAAAAATGCCAAAACTGCTACCCTGTCGTTGACTTGTTTAGACAAGACAACATATCTGGAAAACCTCGTACTAAATGACGACGGTATCACGTTTTTCCCGCCAAAATGACGCCGGTTTGCGCGCGCTCACTGTTGTTCTATGAGAAAATCTCGTACTCGTCCTAGAATCTAAAGCTCTCTATTCTTTAGAAGAGGACGGAATACGTATTTGCCACCGCTCTCCGATGCTGTCGCAAATATTGAGGCACATCCCAACTAAGCCTTAACCTTTGTAAAGAGTAATCTTCGCAACAAGAGCATCACGGGTAGAGTGAGTGTCGTAAAACCAAAACCAAAGTAATTACTTTGGCCAATCAAAAAGGGCGGAGACAATCCAGTAAACCAATCAAAACTCGAAGTAATTACACGTAGCCGGCACAAAGCGCGGGAAAATGTGCACGCGACGATTGGTTTTGGTTTCACTTCTGATTGGTTGAAAAAGTGGCGCGAGAATTTTGAACCAATCACCGAGCGAAGTAATGCAAAACCAAAGTAATTCGCTAATTACTTTCGACACTCAATTGAAAACCGCTCTAAAAGCAAATATCGATAAAATAATTACAGTCTTCTGCAATACACTTGTGAGAATTCCAAACTGTCAAAGGACTTCATTCCCACGGTTCCATACAGCTCAATGGTTGAGCATCGGACTGAAGTCAAGAAGGTCGTTGGGTTCGACTCTGCAAAGGATCACTCAGAATGTTGCTGAATTTAACATCGAAAATACATCTGTGCATTGATTTACCGTGTTGAGAGAACAGCAATTGTCCACCACCCACCGTCACACACTGATGACAAAATAGGCATCAACAGAATTCACTTCTACTATTCAGTTATACCTTTAAGTGCCCCTAACCCAATATTTTCATCGCTAAAACGAATCTTATTTCTAACAAATCCTGCCTTTTTATAGGCTTCAAAACTTGCGAAAAACCAAGCATCTATTGTTCACGACCGAGTCAGAAGGGGAGTGGGTCTATTCCTGATTTGACGTCACAAACTGATTTACATACTTTGTAAACCGTGCATGCAAAGTAGTTTGTGACGTCAAAGCTGGAATAGACCCACTTCCCTTCTGACTCGGTTGTAAAGAAAAGATGCTTGGGTTTTAGCAAGTTTTGAAGCCTATATAAAGACAGGATTTGTTGGAAAAAGGAAAAAATGGCCGCAATGCGTTTCGAACAGGTGCAAAGATTCATTTTAGCGAAAAGAATATTTTGGGGTTTGGAGTTCTTTAAACACATATGGGCCCTTGATATGTGAGCGCTAAATTTGCAAAGATTGTACAAAAACATTTGAAAACGTTAAGCAAATCTAATGTTTTAGCGCCGGACTCAACTCTGTTACCTGAGAAGCAGTCTGCTCTTTCTGAAGCTAATTTGAAGCAAATCTACAATGGCTGATATTACTTGGGCGTGGTCAATCGATATTATTCGACACTATTTTGTTACTACATATCTATTTACATGGTTTTCAGCACTGGGCGCTGGAATACCAAAAATTGAAACTTTGAAACTGAAGACTGACAAGTTACACTTGCTATCAATTTTGCGGCCTACCCTTTCTGTGGCTACAGTTGTATCTGAGCTGGTTGTTTCTGCGTTCAGTCACAAGACTTTAACTTCAGCCCACATGATGAAACACTTTACAAGATAATGACCGCACACCGGAAAAGCGAAACATACCTGAGCCGATCGCATCGCAATCAAAATAAAGGAGGATTACGAAGCGACAAAACGGATTAAAACCACTTTGCCTTCCTGTCTTTTTATCTCAAACTCCAACTTTTTATGAACACAAAGAGAGCAAGCACAGGAGGAAAGACAGGAACGGGGTGCAGATAGCTTTCGATAAGTCCGTGATGTCTGCGAAGCCAAAGTGGGAGACAACTTCTAGTTTTGCGTGCGGATTGAAGATTTTGGCACCTTTTTTAATCTGACCCAAATTGCTTGGTGGTCTGCTAAGGCTTAGAGCCCTGAGACATTTAAGACAGGTTAGGGTAAATTAAGACAAGCCAAGATCAAGGGCAAAAACGAAAGTGCTCGCAAAAACATTAACTCAGTGCACAAACGGAAGCAAAGAAATTATCAAATCGGTGAATTAACAGCAAAAGGACTACTTTGAATACAGTCAGCTGTCTTCCCCGGGTCAAGGCACATGCACGGCCTACGAAACACTCAACAACTTCGCACATGTATGGTATCGATGACTTTCACTATCACCCACTAATTAGCTTCTCATCGTTCACCAAAGAGAACATTAATTCAGGGCATGAAGGCTGCAGATTTCCAACTCGAGATTCGCGATGGGTGGCTCACCTCAATGAATTTAGGCCCAGATTAAGTGACAAATGCCTTTAAGAAGAATTTGAGCTTCAGATGCTGCAATCGATTTATTTAGAACGTGTTATTGCCAACGAGGCGGCCGACCCTCTGGGTTCGGCCGTCGAGTTGGCAAATCATAGAGCCGTACGTGAGTACAGAAGAAAAATCTCATCTCAGCGTAAGGGACCTTTTTTTGACCATATTTGGGTGTAAGTAATACTCCATATTTGGGTAGTGATGTCACGTTTTTGCATGTGTCGCTTCCACCGTGTGGTTTGTGTGTTGTTTCAGCGGACGATTCAGCTAGTGATATTGGAGGCGCTTGTAGTTGCCTTACGTGTTTGTAAATTGAATTGTAAGCAGCGGCTGATCAAGGAATAGGGTTATACCTACAAATTTCGGACAGAACGAGCGTGTTCGCTTGCGAACCAGCGTGTTCAATTGTCAATTTCGAACCAGCGTGTTCGCGTGTCAATTTTAAACCAGTGCTTTCTTTCGACGATTGACACGTTTTTAAAAGACTTCAGATCAAAGAATTGAACAAATTACTATAAAACATCTTCTTATAGCACAAAAAATTGTCCTTGAACTCCAGCGTTGCGTAATTAAAACCACTCACAACTTGGACAAAGCGGGAGTAGACAATATTGTTTGATTATTGCGTTCAATACATTTATTTTCTGGTTAATCGCCGTTACAAGCCTACAACTAAATGTTGGGTTCTTTAGCTTAGCAGACATTGCTTTTCAGGGTTCATTCAATGTGAAATACAGTGCTGTTATTATTATTGTTATTATAATTTCCTTCATCACCACGTGCGTGAAAGTTCGAGTTGCGCCGATGAAACACATTAGGGAGCTTACGAAACGACGACGCCGACGGCAACGACGACGCTACAAAACAATAGGTTTAGTGAACAAAAACAATGGTTCTGCACGCTCTGCACGTGCGTTTTACATTTTGGTAGATTTCTCTGCCGTCATCTCCTAAATGACGACGTGAAATGACCAAATTCAAGGTTTTGTGGAGTACGTTAGCACATGACGATGAATTTTCAGTTCTCTCTCTACGCTTCCAGCCCACTCGTACCAGTTTAATTCCTCACCAGTTACTACACATTTTTAACGCGAAACGACATGAAATAGTTTCGCAGTGATATA
>OX421449.1:7626188-7636188 GCA_949126865.1 Montipora capitata | reverse complement strand
CTAAAAGCTATCCCAGTACCGTGGTCAATTTACATTATCAACTCCGTTGTGTACTACTTCCCCACCGACGCAGCACAAAAACTTCTTTAGAAACTACCTCCTTTATTCACTTTTTCCAATCCCCGAGGGTGTCCGCTTACGAGAGAGTTGCTCGTCCTTAAAAATCTAAAACATCCTGCTCTACAACGCCCTTCACAGCTCAAAACGTTTTGATGAAATAGTTCACAAGTATAAATTTTTCCAAGACCTTGATATCAATTCAAAAAATTTGTTGCCCTTCAGCAACTGTGATCCTTTCGACTGCAGATCAGTTGCCCGGGGGAGGGAACTTGGGTCACTTTTCGCTGGCTATGTGACGCTCGCCTGTCAGAACCCCAACACCTTTTTAGTTTATTTTATGGCCAATTATAGACCCCATCTTAGTCATTCTTGGGTAAATGTAATTTTAGCGACTCCATCTTAGTCACTTCCTGTTTCTAAATAAACCTTAAATAAAGCCTTTTAATTGTAATTTCAAACGGTATGTAACGCGACTAGTAAATATTAAATCAACAGCTCTACAGTTTTTTCTGTAACAAACAATTTTTTTTATCGCGTATCTTTCCATTTGTAAATAGCACTAGCCAGAATTTTCTTACCCCCAAAACGCCGACAATTTGCGACCCCATTATAGTAGCTCTGACGGGAACTCTGTTGAAAATGCAACCCATTTTAGTCAATCCAGTAGTGAAAATGCGACCCCATCCAGCGGCACATCTCCATTAGCCCACAAAAAGGAAGTACTACACTTTGGGTTATCCTTTAAAAAAGTATATGACCATTTCCCATAATCCATATCGAGCTTTCAGTCTTCTAAATCAACGATAACAGGAAATTCAGAGCAGATTAGGAATTAACGATAATCATTAATTAAGAAGTAGAGAATGTGTTGTGCGGGAAAGTAACATATGGGCTATGGCGTTCACTACAACGAAACTTGAGCTTTAAAAAAAGCTGAGTTTTGTAGTAGTTAACGCCTTAGTCCTCGCAAAGCTGTCAGGTGCATGATACGCTATGCACTTCTTTTTCATATTTCTTCAACAACACACGCGGTCGGAATGTTCCTTTTACTTCCACACGATTGTGAATATGCATTCTTTTATGTCCGCTCACCACTGAAGACCAAGACACCGCGCTCTAAGAGAAAAGACTTAATTAAATGTCTCCCACAGAATATCATTGCTGAAGACTAATCAAGGCTCAAATTTGGCCCTTTAAAGTGTTTACACTACTTGTTCTATCCGAACCATGCCTATTTTTTCAGCACCCGTACCATTTTTACCCGTGCTCGCACTACCTCGCCGAAGGTCCCAGCACGGGTAAGAATTTTGGTTCGGCACGGATGAAATTTGGTACTGACAGGTTGTTTACACTGCAAATTTTATCCGAGCCGAACCTTCTTTTTTTGAGACCCGTGCCAAAAAATTTCTGTAGTGTAAACCGGGCTTTAGATAGGGTCTACAATTGGCAATCAAATAAACTATAAAGGGGTAGAGGTTCTACGAGACCAACGGCACACAGCCAGCAAAAGTTGACCCTGGCTATGTGTGCTGCTGGCCTCTCACAACCCATACCCATTTAGAGCTTATTTTATGGCCAATTATAGACCCCATCTTAGTCATTTTTGGGTAAATGTAATTTTAGCGACTCCAACTTAGTCACTTCCTGTTTATGAATAAACCTTACATAAAGCCTTTTAATAGCCCACTTTCGATATATTAAAATTCAGTCATAAACAAAAGGCATCATCTCGAGGCTCTGGGGAATAAACTCATACAAATCCTTGTATTTATTCCCCAGAGCCTCGAGATGATGCCTTTTGTTTCTGACTGAGTTTTAATATATCGAAAGTGGGCTATTCTAATTTCAAACGGAATGTAACGCGACCAGTAAATATTAAATCAACAGCGCTACAGATCTTTCCGTAACAACTTTTTTCTTCGCGAATCTTCCCATTTTTAAATCGCACTGACTAGCCAGAACTTTCTAACCCCCAAAATCCCGACAATTTGCGACCCCATTCTAGTAACTCTGTCGGGAACTCTGTTCAAAATGCAACCCTATTTTAGTCAATCCACTCATGGAAAAAATGGAAATGCCTAAATAAATTGTTGTTGTCGTTGTTGTTGTTAAAGATAACACCACACCATTTATCCATTTATTAAGATTTCACTACAAATTAACACTCGTAAGCCAAGTATGGTAGATGGAGGGTCCTCTTGATTAGCTCCGAGTGATAAAACGGCATTATCAAATAGTGTTTAAAATATTGTCCCAGAGGAACTAATGGCGTAGTGGTCAAGTGATTAGGCGAAGGGTTAATCAACATTCCCAGGTTCGAGTCCTACGTCCATACACTTTTGGTTATCCTTTAAAAAAGTATATGACCATTTCCCATAATCCGTATCGAGCTTTCAGTCTTCTAAATTAACGATAACAGGAAATTCAGAGCAGATTAGGAATTAACGATAATCATTAATTAAGAAGTAGAGAATGTGTTGTGCGGGAAAGTAACAGATGGGCTATGGCGTTCACTACAACGAAACTTGAGCTTTTAAAAATGCTGAGTTTTGTAGTAGTTAACGCCATAGTCCTCGCAAAGCTGTCAGCTGCATGATGCGCTATGCATTTCTTTTTCATATTTCTTCAACAACACACGCGGTCGGAATGTTCCTTTTACTTCCACACGATTGTGAATCTGCGTTCTTTTCTGTCCGCTTCACCACTGAAGACCAAGACACCGCGCTCTAAAAGAAAAGACTTATTTAAGTCTCCCACAGAATATCATTGCTGAAGACTAATTAGGCCGTAGCTAGATTAATTAGGCGCAAGCTTTAATTTTAAAATGTTTCGCTTTGTCGTGAAGTTTAGTAACACACTTTTTAAAGTGTCTAATATTGTTAGTTGCCGCGTGATAAAATATTGTTCCCGAGCAGCTAGCGGTGTGGTAGTCAAGTGGTTAGGCGACAGGTCCACCAATATTCCCAGCTTTGAGTCCTATGTCCACACATATGCCCACTTTCCATAATCCATATCAAGCTTTCTGTCTTCTAAATTAACGAGAATAATAAATTAAGAGGAAATTACGATTCAAAGGTAGAGAACGGTTTGATTACTTTTGGGTTCGGTCAACATGTTCCCGTTCCCTGTCAACTTCCTTGTTAATCACCCTGAAGAAACGTTACCTCTCCAAAAGTTACTTCAAGAACTATAGCGCTGTTGATTTAATATTTACTAGTCACATTAAATTCCGTTTGAAATTACAATTAAAAGGCTTTATGTAAGGTTTATGCCTAAACAGTAAGTGACTAAGATGGGGTCGCTAAAATTACATTTACCCAAAAGTTACTAAGATCAGGTCTATAATTGGCAATAAAATAAACTCTAAAGGGGTAGGGGGTTCTGACAGCCCAGCGGCTTGCCATAGAGCAGTAGCTTGGGTAACCTGTCATCATCCATTCTTACTAAGTGGCCTGCGCATCGTAGCTGCCCTTGTTTAACCATACTCTCCGTCGAGGGGCAGCCTAATTTAGAAAGGATATCCAGGTTTGTTACACCGTCTTGCCATGTTACATGGAAGATTTTACGCAAGCACCATTGGTGAAAGGACTCTAGCTGCTTGATATGCCGAGCATATGTGGTCCAGCTTTCCGAGCCATAAAGTAGGGTGTTAGTGACTACAGCCTGGTAGACAGCTATCTTAGTTGATATTGTGATGGTGTGGCTGGTCCATACACGAGTGTACAACCTCCCGAAGGAGGCACTCGCCTTGGAAATACGATTTGAGACCTCGCGATCTAATTGTCCATCCTCAGAGAGGACGCTCCCGAGATATGTAAAGGCATCAGTGTGATTCAGCTTACAGTCATCTACAAAGATCTTCAATTAAGGCAGTACCTTTCTGGCCTGGAGGTGGTTGATACAGGACTTCTGTTTTCTGAGAACTTATGGTGAGACCAAAGTTCTTTGCTGCAGAGGAAAAATGATTCATTAATCTTTGCAGATGATCCTCAGTGTGTGCGAAGACGCCAGAGTCATCAGCACAAAGCAAATCGCGAACAAATTGAAGATGAACTTTTGTTTTAGCTTGAAGTCGCCTGATATTGAAGATGCCACCATCTGTCCTAAAACGGATCAGAATCCCTTCAGCTGAACTTGCAAGAGCCTCATCCAACATTGCAGCCAAAAACAGGGTAACGAGAATACGAGCAATTACGCATCCTTGTTTAACAGCAGTAGTTACACAGAAACGCTCAGAAGAGTTCCCATTGATACACACACGGGCGTGCATAAAAGTATGCAGTTCCTTATAAGACATTATGAACTTAGATGCTAAGCCTTGCTTTGCAAGGATGTTCCAGAGCGTCCCTTTGTACCATATCAAAGGCCTTTGTTAAGTCGATGAAGGCAGCGTACAGCCCAATGTTCTGCTCAATGCACTTTTCTTGTAACTGACCTGCAGAGAATATAATATCAACAGTGCCACGATTGCTCCTAAAGCCACACTGAGATTCAGATACTACTTTGTCTATAATATTTGTGGCTAGGCGGGACTGCATCACCTTTGCAAGGATTTTGCCAGTAGTGGAGAGTAGAGATATGCCACGATAACTACTGCAGTCAGTACGGTTTTCTTTTCCTTTGTAGAGAGTCACTATCTCAGCATCTTTAAAGTTGGTCTGGTACATCTTCGTCTCTCCAACTTTGCGTCAGCAGACTGTGTAGTCTATCAAGGAGCAATTGACCACCATGCTTGAAAATTTGAATAGGATTTTGATCTATGCTAACAGCACTGGCTGTAGAGGGGCCGATTTAGTAATACACTGAAGTGTTCTAACCAGCGTTTGAGGATGTCTTCATGATTGGTAACCAGGGTTTGGCCATCAGAAGATAGCAAAGGCGCTACACCGCGACTAGAGGGACCATAAAGCTCATTTATTGCACGATAGAACATTCTAGAGTCCTTCCCATCGACATAGTACCGGATTTGGCGTGCCTTCTTTAACAACCAGTCGTTTTTGAGTTACCGAGTCATTTTTTGAAGTGAAGACCGTGAAGATGCGAACTCAGACTTGGTGGCCCTAGTGTTACGGCTTAGCATGTTAAGGCCACTAGGAAAGGTACTACTCCTCCATTGATCCTTGACCCCTTGTTATAAACCTTACATAAAGCCTTTTAATTGTAATTTCAAACGAAATGTAACGCGACTAGTAAATATTAAATCAACAGCGCTGCAGTTCTTTCTGTAACAAACAACTTTTTTCATCGTGAATCTTTCCATTTTTAAATCTCACTAGCCAGAATTAGGAATTAACGATAATTATTAAATAAGAAGCAGAGAATGTGTTGTGCGGGAAAGTAACAGATGAGCTATGGCGTTCACTACAACGCAACTAGAGCTTTTAAAAAGCTCAGTTATGTAGTAGTTTACGCCATAGCCCTCGCAAAGCTTTCAGCTGCATGATACGCTATGCACTTCTTTTTCATATTTCTTCAACAACACACGCGGTCGGAATGTTCCTTTTACTTCCACACGATTGTGAATCTGCGTTCTTTTATGTCCGCTTCACCACTGAAGACCAAGACACCGCGCTCTAAAAGAAAAGACTTAATTAAATGTCTCCCACAGAATATCATTGCTGAAGACTAATTAGGCCGTAGCTAGATAAATTAGGCGCATGCTTTGATTTTAAAATGTTTAGCTTTGCCGTGAAATTTAGTAACCGACTTTTTAAAGTGTCTAATATTGTTAGTTACCATGTGATAAAATATTGTTCCCGAGCAGCTAGCGGTGTGGTGGTCAAGTGGTTAGGCGATGGGTCAACCAATATTCCCAGGTTCGAGTCCGATGTCCACACATATGCCCACTTTCCATAGTCTATATCAAGCTTTCCGTCTTCTAAATTAACGACAATAATAAATTTAGAGCAAATTACCATTCAGAGGTAGAGAACGGTTTGATTACTTTTAGGTTCGGTCAAACTGTTCCCGTTCCTTGTAGGTTCCTAGTTGATCACCCTCAAGAAACGTTACCTCTGTAAAAGTTACTTTAAGAACTATAGCGCTTTTGATTTAATATTTACAAGTCGCGTTACATTCAGTTTGAAATTACAATTAAAAGGCTTTATGTAAAGTTTATTCATAAACAGGAAGTGACCAAGTTGGAGTTGCTAAAATTACATTTACGCAAAAGGGACTTAAGCCCGGTTTACACTACAGAAAATTTTCGGCACGGCTCGTGTGAAATTGGCACGGGCGCCTAAAAAGAGCTCGGGAAACTTTGTTTACACTACACCATTTTTACCGTATCAAAAATACCTTGCCAAAATTTTTGGGCCCGGGTAACTTTTGTTGTAGACATACGCAGTTCAATTATAATCAAGAACGTCTGCGTGACTTTGGTGGTGAATAAGCAGCCATCTTCAAATATACGCAAAAAAACCGCCAGCCTATATGAATTAAGGCTCAAATTTGGCCCTTTAAAGTGTTTACACTACTTGTTCTATCCGAACCGTGCCTATTTTTTCAGCACCCGTACCATTTTTACCCGTGCTCGGACTACCTCGCCGAAGGTCCCAGCACGGGTAAGAATTTTGGTTCGGCACGGATGAAATTTGGTACTGACAGGTTGTTTACACTGCAAATTTTATCCGAGCCGAACCTTTTTTTTTTGGGACCCGTGCCAAAAAATTTCTGTAGTGTAAACCGGGCTTTAGATAGCGTCTACAATTGGCAATCAAATAAACTATAAAGGGGTAGACGTTCTGCAAGACCAACGGCACACAGCCAGCAAAAGTTGACCCTGGCTATGTGTGCTGCTGGCCTCTCATAACCCATACCCATTTAGAGCTTATTTTATGGCCAATTATAGACCCCATCTTAGTCATTTTTGGGTAAATGTAATTTTAGCGACTCTAACTTCGTCACTTCCTGTTTATGAATAAACCTTACATAAAGCCTTTTAATTGTAATTTCAAAGGGAATGTAACGCGACCAGTAAATATTAAATCAACAGCGCTACAGTTCTTTCTGTAACAACTTTTTTCTTCGCGAATCTTCCCATTTTTAAATCGCACTGACTAGCCAGAACTTTCTAACCCCCAAAATCCCGACAATTTGCGACCCCATTCTAGTAACTCTGTCGGGAACTCTGTTCAAAATGCAATCCCATTTTAGTCAATCCAGTCATGGAAAAAATGGAAATGCCTAATAATCCGTATCGAGCTTTCAGTCTTCTAAATTAACGATAACAGAAAATTCAGAGCAGATTAGGAATTAACGATAATCATTAATTAAGAAGTAGAGAATGTGTTGTGCGGGAAAGTAACAGATGGGCTATGGCGTTCACTACAACGAAACTTGAGCTTTTAAAAAAGCTGAGTTTTGTTGTAGTTAACGCCATAGTCCTCGCAAAGCTGTCAGCTATGCAATTCTTTTTCATATTTCTTCAACAACACACATGATGGTGAAACTGCGCTATCGCGCGACATACGCGAGCTTAGCTCAGACAACTGAGCATTTTTCACTATCACCACCGCAATCCTCAATCATGACTAAAAAAAGAACCAACCCTCAGCTGGCGATATCTCCGAGTTTCTCCTTTATGTTTTCCACGCCTTTTTCGGCCACGATTCTTGAAATCTTCCTGGTGTTGGTGCGAAATTTGTCACGGACAATGTGTTGCCTCTGGACCGAGGATTCTTCAGCACTGAAAAAAGAAGCCGCAAAGTTAAAAAAAGGATGGGTACCTTTACCAATGGAGTAAATTGGAATCAAAGAAACTCTGAGAAAATTTTCTCGTGAAAATCCAATGAACCAATCGGTACAAAGCACAAATTCATTCAGCGGCACTAGATGCCTAAGACACGTGATAGGAATTCAGAATACTGCTAGTTGGTTTTCCTGTCGCTTCTAGTTCGCTGAAAAATATAGCAAGAGACCTTTAAGCCATTCACTGCGCGTAGAAACGAAATATAACCTCGGGTAATCACGAAAATAATTTAAACACTCATATGTAAGCTGTTCTGTAAGGACATAACTAGACCCTACATTAAGAGTGGCAGGGGATTACACGTCAAGCGGTAAAATGTGGATCACTCAATCAAGATTGAATAATCCACGGTTTACTCTTCCGTAATACCTTATTTCTTGTTCCTACATGTAGACCCCATCGTTTCTCTTAGCCGGCGGGGCCTTTGCACGAGAAAACGAAGGGCTCTGCACGCAATTCTTCAAATTGCAAAGCACTTAAGTACTGTACGCAGAAGAGGATAGTAAACAGGAGTATGCGGAAGAGGACGATGACGTTGTGGGTTGGGAATCGAGTCAGGGTGGCTCCCAAAGGGAGTTGAAGGTGGCTGCAGCAAGGGACAGTGCGGATCATGGGGCAAGTGGCCAGTCAATACCACCTCTAACGGAACCTCGCAGATCGATGCGTGCCCGAACGTTTACATGGAAAACATTTATAAAAACTTTGAGGCACACTAAAATATCAAGGGGGAGGTGTAGTGTCCAGGTCTCCTATCCCCATGAGATCTGAGGAGTGTTTTAAATGTTTGATAGATTTACAGAATAGATTTAACAAGCGAGTGTAAGAGTGGACCAGGAATATAACGTGTGTAAACATATAGAGTGAACTTATCCATTCAAGAGATTTACGTCGAACACTACACGTGCACATAGGAGTTGCAGTCCCACATTCTAGGACTTCCGGAGTTCATATATGAGTCGTCAATAGTACTAAACGTGGAGGAGTTCAGAAGGATTACATTCTGAAGAGTCTCCATGTGAAGCTTTGAGTGGCCTTAACTTAGAAAATGATTGTGTCCCTTTGTGTCCAACAGAAAGAAGCAGTAAGTAACATCGTAGTTTTAACTTACACACTATGATAACTTTACCGGCCGGCTTCGTGTTAGCTGACTCCATCGCGCCATATCGGCCATTTTACTTCCTGTTCAAGCTTTAATTGTTCGGAAGGTAGCCAATAAAAAATTTTGAATTTCCTGTGTCTCCAGAGCTCTTCGTTTTCTCGTGCGAAGGCCTCGTGGCTAAGAGAAACGATGGGATCTGGGAACAAGAATGTTTCTCCTGCAGCTCTATTACTTCAACATGATCTCTTCTCCAAATTAACTATCACCGTTAATTTCTAACTTGCTTTGAATTTACAGTACTATTATCGTTAATTTAGGACACTGTGCCCCGGGACTTAAGGTGGCAGAGAAATAAGGAAAATAAAAAACACATCCGTGCATTGGATTTGAACCTGGAGTTTCAACTCTATAAGTACCACTTCTTTCCTCTTCACCATTGAAGATCTAGACACCGCGCTCTCAAATGAAAGACTTATTTTAAGTCTCCCCATAGAACATCATTGCTGAAGAGTACTCAGGCAGTAGCTTTGATTTTAAAAAGTTTAGCTTTGTCGTGAAGTTTGGTAACCAACCTTTTTAAGTGTTTAATATTGTTTGTTGCCGAGTGATAAAATATTGTTACCGAGCAGCTAGCAGTGTGGTGGTCAAGTGGTTAGGCGAAGGGTCAACCAACATTTCCAGGTTCGAGTCCGATGTCCACACATATGCCCACTTTCCATAATCAATATCAAGCTTTCAGTCTTCTATTAAAATTAACGGTAATAGTAAATTTAGAGCAAATTACGAATTAATGCGTTAATTCAGAAGTAGAGAATGAGTTGATCACTTTTGGGCTGGGTCCAACTGTTCCCGTTCCTTGTTAGTTCCCTAGTTGATCACCCTCAAGAAACGTTACCTCTGTAAAAGTTCAACGCAGGCCGCATGTCCGTAGATCTCAGCGACTCGTTTAGGCATATCACCCGAGTTATCAGGGAGGAGAACGGCCGACTGTTGATCGATTAAGACCTTCAAGACATTCAAGCGCCCAGTTTCCGCTGCGCAGTGAGCTGGTGTCCATCCCCCCACCATGCGTGCTGATGGATCCGCACCAT
>OX421449.1:7618688-7621188 GCA_949126865.1 Montipora capitata | reverse complement strand
GTCTCTATTACAGGCTATTGCTTTTTATGTAACATTTAGATTACGAGTCCGAGCCTCGCCAGGGGCGTCTAAATAATTTGTTCATATCTTTGACTTTACTCAAAAAATCACGAAAAATCTTTCCCTTTTAAGACTGGGTCAAAGAGCGCCTGGGAAGAGCAACGAGTGTGCGATTGTGTTACATCAGCAAATAAATGAACAGTGGGATAATCAACCAGGGATCTATAGCGGATTTCAAATAAAACACACGCCGAGTATTAATAAAAGTTTGTTGAAGAGATGAAGCAATTTTTATTGTTTAACGAACAGGGAACTTGTTATAAGTGTCTCTGCGAGCTCTGCTAGTGCGTAACACTATTGCTTCAGTTCTACGTCTTATGTATGGTTAGTTATGAAGTTGATGAAATTGACTGAGACTTGCAATCCAGTTGATTTTCCTCATAATAGAAGCTAACTGATGTGCATTTACAACAAGTAACACAAGTAGAATCCACGTCCACTGATTTGACACTATTTGAGCTCGGAATTTTATGAATAAGGGTAAATCTTAAAATGCTTCACTGATATATCTTATTAAAAGGGGAAATGATACTAACAGACAACTCTCTTTTTTCCATTTAGAATACTAGAACGGCAGCTTAATTTTGCTACGTTTCGTCAATTTCAAGTCTATACTTCACGGGGAAAACATTACCAAATCCTTGCAAAGTATGACGTCCGTGAATCCAATTCTCATCTACATTACCATCACTGAAAAGCTTCTTGGTAACCAAGCTTTTATTAGGGGCGTGCTGGAAGTGATGATTGATTTCTTCCCTTTGAGCCTTTTTAATCTAAATCTGCATTTTTGCTTCAGTAAAGTTCGAGAAGAATTTTTCAGATATTTCATATAAACGACCCACATTTTATGCATGACACGTATCACAATGAAACCTGCGGTCAATCATTTGAGATGAATCGCGTATATGGGCCAGGTAAAGTTTACATGTTGTCATATGTGAATTTACTGCTAAAAAGGTTTGTTTCCCTGGAAAATAGAATGCTTACTTAATCACGGTATTTATAGCTTAAATGATTCACACAGAAATGTCGACAAGTAGACAAATGAATGTTAACTTGCTTTCTTGTTATTGTTATTTTCACACTTAAATTTTGAAGACAAAGGGTGCCATGACCATTGTACCGACACTGAGAGGTTTTGTTGTCCTTCTCACATCATGCTTACAAAACCCACACAGACTAGTAATAAAGTAATTCACACCCGTGACCGGTACACATCTGTAAGACCCGCTAATTTGCGGTGATGACTTGGTGAATGACAAAGCGAAAATGTGCAATGACAGCCGGAAATTTTATGACTACTACGAATCATTTATTAAAAGTTTTTGGTCTGGTAGTTAAGTACATGTATCCATCTCTTCCCCTCCTTTTTCACAAACGCCAATAATATTGAACCTTTAAATATTTAAAACTTGAAACTCTAATTTTTTTCCTTACCAGCGTAAATGACCGGAAAAATTGTCCGGCCATCTAAGGATTTGACTGAACAAAACCTATTTTTGACGGCACATTGTCCGTTGACCGGCCGTTCTTTGCAGCCCTGCAATCCCACTTTGCTGTGCACACTCAATTGTTTGACAAAACAAACAAATTCCACAACTTTTCCTTGAAACAACCTCAGCATAAAACAAACTCATCACTAAAGAAAATCAAATGTGAGGCATGGATGGACAGGAACCACATCAGCAATAGATCAATCCTTCAATAATGAATGTGCATACAAAGTGAACCTAATCCATTATCCCTTATTTTTTGTTGAAAACTGGATTAGCACAGAGGCAAAGAGTGATAATTATTTATTGATTGCCTGCTATTTTTGCTTTCATTTAATTACTACTTGAGTGTGAATGCACTTTAATTTTATTTTTTTCCCTTTTAATTAAGGCAGTCAATCAGCTATCCACCACAATGAAAACGATCTACTGGCCACATGGAAAAGGAGAGATATCTCACCTCTAGATGCTGCCCAGTGCAGTGCAGTTCGGTCACCGAAGTCCTCATCTTTGTGATCCACATCTATTCTATGGATCATCAACATGCTTTCAAGTGTCTGCCATTCGCCATTAGCAGCTGCTTCATGCAGTACCAATTCTGTCATCTTTAATTAAAGTATCAGCTGAAATTCAGAGTTACACTATTAAACAGTGAACACTGTTGTATAGATGTATAGATAGGATCATCCTAGAGAAAGACTTGTTTTCCTGCCTTCATTCCACAGCAGTCGCACATGCCTATGGGTGGTGTGACATGCCTAATCGCTTGCAAGTCACGTGACACTTGTAAGGACGGACAGAGTGCATTAATTTCTAAACACAAAGAACACAAAGATGATAGTCAATTATGTTAATTTAACTACACAAATCAGGGTTCTCCCTAGTTTTCAGCGCAACAGGTATGGCACCTTTTCAAAGCGGTAAAGCAATTGGTTAATGTTGGACGT
>OX421449.1:7601188-7613688 GCA_949126865.1 Montipora capitata | reverse complement strand
GTCTCAGGGATAAAACACGATGGCAGTATGTGCGATGGGTGCCGTATGCAGCCTATCTATGGAATTATATGGAGGTGTGCCGACTGCTCAAACTATAACTTGTGCAGTGTGTGTTATCATGGAGACAAGCACCAGTTGCGGCATAGATTTTACAGAATGAATAGTCCCAGCTCAGACAGGTAAGGTTTTTTTCATTTATAAGGATAAATAAAAGACACCCCCTACTCTGTCAGCAATCCTTATAGAGGGTTTGTTTAGTTTGTGTCAGTCTATACGGTGCAAAGACAACAATAATGTAATGTACAATGATTGTACATTACATCATTGTTTTGGTTCACCGGCAATAGTTATTATTTCTGGTGGACAAAGAAAAGGAGCTAATGAGAGATCTTTTGTTTTTGCCCACAAGCATGACAGTGGTGACATAACGTGAAAATCACATACATGTATCAGTGTTCAGTTGTAGCTCATTTCAAATTAATTTTTTTTTTTTTAAATTTATCTTTTCCCTCCTACTAGTGGCACTTGTAGATTCTACTCTGTGGCACAGCAGACTATATTTTTGCTCATCATTGGGATCAAGTTTAGGGGTGAATTTGTTAAAGATATAAAATCTAAAATTAATGGTGCTTGAGCACCCTCATTTTGGCTATTTGTTGCTATTCTGTTAAATCTGTTGCCTGAGGAAGAACTTTCTTGGTATGAAACAATGCCAGCAACCGTAACATAATGTACCAGCATTTTCTGGAACAAAGAAAATTCATAGAGCTGTAGTAATCAATCTCTTTGTTCCAACAAGTCATCTCAACTAATTTTAAACCAAAATCAGTTTTGAGTTTTCCTGGTGATATTGATGGGCCAAGGATCATTCAAAATCCTGGCAATTAGCCTGCCATAAGAATAAGTGAAAAAGAGAAAGTGGTAAACTTAAGCAAAGGTGCTGATTCCATTTTCAACTCGAATAATTACATGACAAATTATGTACATGTATTCTATATACTAAATGAAAAACAAGGTAACTAAAGGAAGTACTTTAAAGCAAAGTTTGTAACAAAATAAAAGTAGTTAAATCTGTACTCTTATGCCTACATTGCACTACTGTAGTTACTCATTACAATACTTTTTGCCCCCCTTGGTATATAATGCAGCTCTGCACTTGTTGAGGCACGAAGAAAGAGTAAGAAAATAACAGCCAGGGGAATATTTCCTGGTGCAAGAGTTGTGCGTGGTGTGGACTGGCAATGGGAAGATCAAGACGGTAAGAAACTGGAAGCTTTTTGCGTCAGTCTTTCATTATCTTAATAATTATTATGTTTAACAGGTACAAAATCTTATCGGTTAACACAGGTGGCCCTGGTCGGCGTGGAAAAGTCACTGAAATTCAAGATTGGAGTACTACAAGTCCCCGCAGTGCTGCTTATATTTTATGGGACAATGGAGCCAAAAATCTATACAGACTTGGATTTGAGGGGATGGTATGACTATAATAGTATATATGTACATGTAACGTAATTCTGTTTCATCTATGTGTAAGTTATTTAGGCGTGTATAAAGTACAATGAACATGTATGTGTATAACAGACATGTTTCAGCAAAAACGTGTGCTTTTGTGACAGATAAATTGAAGCAGGGGGGCATATGGGTTTAGCACCGTACCGGGGCAAAGTGTTTGGAAGGCAAGAAGTTTTTAAAATTCTTAAGTTGCAGAGATGTGTTTTCCTGTGCATTCTGAAGCCCAAAGCAATGTTCTTCAACCACAGAAAAATAACACCTTTTTGAGACAACTTAATGACTTGATTTGATTATCCGCAAGAAAATGAATTCATTAACAAAACACAAAAACTTGCACTCATTTCTTGGTCTTTCTCAGCTAGAGGCAATTCGGCTTGCAAAGGAAAATAATCAGCAATCGACCGCGATCTTTTCTGGGCTGCCATAGCAAAACATGCAACATTGGGACATTTCAGGTCTGTTATGGAGCGCCATTGTTTTTGCATTGCATTATGGGGCAGTTCGTTCTGAGTTGAATGTGGCAAGTAAAGGACAAAACTGTACAGTATTTTCTTAATCAATCTTTGTATTAAAAAAACTCGGTCAGTTGAGATGTTGAAAGCAACCGGGCAAAGTCTTGTCCACAGCTGGTCAGTCTGCCGGGTGCCTGGCCCTTAATGAAACCCCCTGAATAATTAACAATTATTCTATGAGGGTGCACTGGATTTGAAGTGATAGATAACCAGTGAGGGGTGTAGTGCCGAGTTTGGTATAATCATTTTATATCCAGCAGGCCCAAGTTAGGGTTAGGGTTGTTTAATTAAAACTCCAGGATCAACAACTCTTCCACTGAAGCATTGATTTCTGCCTCAGTCAATTCTGGTCCAAAACTGCTTTTGTCGGCCATTTTTTTTGAGAGCTGCAAAAATGTTTTCAGCTCACATTTTTACTGATGCATTCCTTGACCATATTAGGTACATGTACAACTGTAGAGCAGGTACAGTTGTATTTATATGAACTGATATCCTTTGTCCGGCGAGCCAATGCAAATGCTGGAGATCTGATATCTGTAGTTCAGTTTTTAATAATAATTATTATTGTCTGTATTCCAAGACACAAGTGACGTTGAAGTTGGGGGGAAGAGCAAGGGGGGACACTTTGTGATGCTTAAAATAATCTGACTGTGTGCATCAGATTACTTGCATAAATTGCTGGACATATCTGACAAAAGTTGCACCATACATTAATTGTAAACTACTAATAATATATAAGTGATAAAAGTGTGTTAAGAATTATTTTTACCAATTGAATGTATGTGTAGCTGTCAACACATTCATCATAATTATATATGTATTGTAAATAAGTTTTGTTTATTTCCTGACTTGAGACTGTGTCCTTGTAACCAGATGGCTACCATTAACATGGCAATTAGTAATATTAACTAATACTGTGTTTGTGAGAAAAGCTGGATTAAAAAGATAAGAATTAATGTGTACACTGGTTTGATTTCCAATTTGTCAGAATCTTAATTGAAAAATTATTTTCCAATTGTTGAAATTTGAAAGGCCATAAAAAATTCCCAAAGTTCTAAAAGAGTTCTTAAAAAGGTACCAGCTGGTGTTTACAGTATGTACAGTGCATCAATGTATTGTTGTAATGTTTTTTTTATTAGGCTGATTTGAAGGTGATAAGTGATGCCAAAGGAGGGTCATTTTACAGAGACCACTTACCTCTTCTGGGTAGGAGCAGTTAGCATTTTGTATCTACAGTAGACTTACATGTATAATGCTGCAGTTACCAGTACATGTGTTATCACTTGTGGTTATAATAGTAATAACATTGAGAATGATAGTAAAAGTAATATTAACAATATTTAATAATAATAATAATTATAATAATTATATTCATGATTAATCAGTAGTAATTAGCATGTCCTTAATCTCTTTCTGCACATTTCATTCCAATATTGCTACATCATTTGTCTCCGGACATCGAGCAGGGCACTTATTTTTTATTGCTGCGATTAGTCCTGTATTACCTGAATCAAGTTTAGCGCTCTTCTTGTTGGTCCCGCCAGTCTAGGCTGCTCATTTTAAGAGCATCAGGAATACACCCCGAGTAATCTGAAGATTACAGGTGCAAATATTGTCAAGAGCACTCCAACCATAATGATTGTAGTGTGCAGAGTTGTATCCAGGTTTTCAAATTTGGGGGTTCTCTGGGACCTGTCTCGAAAAATTTGGGGTCCATTGCAACATTTTGGGGGTCCAGCTAATTAAAATAGTATTCAACAGGAATATTTAATATTCAATCCAGTGTCTCTTTTTTGCTGGTGCAGTACCCTTTCCGATTTCTAAATTGCACAAAAATGAAGTCTTATCCCTCCCCTCGAATATGTAATTTCAAAAAAAAAATGATCAATTTTTTTGGAACTGTTATGCCTGTTCATCCATCAAACAAAATTGAGATGTATAGGCTTTCAAAGCTCCCTCAATCACATGGCCAGTGTTAATAATCAAGCGATTGAGTACTTTCAAGTTTAATATAAACGTTATTTTAACACTAATTCCGAAAAAGTTGCATAATTTGCAAAACAGACAAGTTACGTGCAAAACAAGAACCGAGGCAATTATAACATATGCGTGCCCGGAATTAATATCAACAGAGTAGCACAAAACAAAACTTACATATTTCGTCATTGAGTTCTCTGTTATTTCCTTCATGGTAAACAAACCAATGTTTGAAATTTGCGCGGAAAGCATGCAACAAACTGAACTTCGACTGAAATCATTATGGTAAATTATCATAGGCAGATCGAAAGTGTTGCCAATTGTCTCGCCTAAAAAACAGCTCAGATAACATCACGCAACATGTGGGAATTCAAATGCAAGGTAGACATAATCATTGACATTAAATTAAATCATTTGACTACAAAAATCCAAAGAGTAACAGCTTACCTTGAAGTTTGAGGAACTCGATCATCTCTCCATAGTGAGAAATGGGAGTGTTCAGTTTATTGTGAAATACATGTATGTCATTAGCATGTTTTTCCTGGCATTTGTAATTTGCATAAACATTCAAATTTTTTCTGCATCCAATTGGACCCTTTTATTCTACATAATTATATATTCTGTGCGTTCATTTGAAGAAAATTGATTGCATCCCAGGACACAATGACGCACTCTGGATACATCTCTGAGTGTGCCTTTGTCTCTGTAAAATCAAATTCTTGATTGCACAAGACTTTGATTGTTTATTGGTTTACAGGTGATACACGGTCAGCTCGTGTTGCAGGCCAGGGATTACAAATTGGAGATCAAGTCACTGTTGATTTGGACCTTGAGATTGTACAGTCCCTACAACATGGCCATGGGGGATGGACAGATGGCATGTATGAGGTACTGTAAGAAATGTACTTGTAAATGTATCTGAGCTACAGTATAATTATGTATTTCCTGTCTTGTTTTTCGTGGCTTGCTTTGTGTGCCCACTGGGGAGCCATGTTCATGAGAATTAAACTCTAAAATTATCGAGTGGTAACCAATTCAATTGCATGATTTTTTAAAAATTCCATTTGTTCATGCTCTGGAAGTTTTCTACCTGCACTCTGAGGTTGCTTAAGCAGTGATTTACAGTGTAGGTATCAGGAGTTCACTGAAGAGTACTGTAGCTCAGATTCTATCATATCTAGTTCTGCTCTCTCTTCCAGCTAAGCCATTTTTCTACAAATTGTACAGTCAGTACATTGTAGGTGATTTTATTTATGACCGTACTTTTGACTTAATATTCTGCCCATCATATACTACTGTACAGTGTACACAACTGTTGCTCATTGTATTTGCAGACTCTTACAACAGCAGGATCTGTGGTTGGTATTGATGAAGATCATGACATCATGGTCTTGTACCCCACTGGCAACAGGTGAGATCAGCTGGAGCTACAGTAATGCAAGTTAAAACTGGTTCAACTTGTATTTTGTTGTAGTGTGATCTTACATAGTGTGCATTGTACATGAGTTCATTCTCTCTGGCCCATTGAATTCCATTAGATTACCTCTGGGTACTGTCAGGGCTCTCTGAGCAAGAGTCACCTCTTCCTCCAGTCCCTGCAGGGGTATCTGATATCCATTGCTTATTACATATTTTACTGACAGCCATTTATAATTATACATGGCAACAGAGAGAGTTACATAAGTCAGGTTTGTGTGCAAGCAGGCCAGGTGAAAATCTATAATAGCACTGTGTATAATTTAAATTTGGTGCAATAATTTTCTTGTCCTGTTCCATAATTTATAATTATTATTTTCAGATGGACATTTAACCCAGCTATCTTGACCAAAGTAAGCAATTCCTCTGAGAGTTCCGACAGCATGGTCTCCCTCTCTTCCTCCTTGATGTCTTCATCCACTGTCACCATTCCCAATGCTGCTTCAACATCGGCAACTGGCGGCCTGTCATCTTCAGGATCCTCCACTCAGTTCATTGTTGGAGACTTGGTGCGAGTGAGTGAGGATGTTGAAAGAGTCAAACTCTTGCAGAGAGGTCATGGGGAATGGGCTGAGGCAATGCTGCCAGTGAGTAACGTAACATTAATAACTTCTTACTAACCAAGCGCGAGGGCCGTACTGGGGAATATTGCCCTGAGGTCGTGGTAGTACGGACTGAGCGCATGCGCTACAAAAACGACCGAGGGCCAATATTCCCCAGTACGGCTCGAGCTACAACAAGTTGCAAAATTGTTGAGACACTTTCATTAAAAAACACCTTTTCTAGCTTCCAATGCCCGCCGTATCTAGAATTTAAACCTTTCCCACTTCCTCTCCCCCCTCCCCCTTTCAATGTTGACTGCTTAAGTTCCCAACATTTTTTTGTCTTGCTAGCAACACTGATAAGGGGGGGAGGGGGGCTGCAGTGTGAGAGATGATAGGGAAATTAATTACGCCCCAAGAAGGTGAAGTGTCTCCACTATTTTTGCAACTTGTTGTCTGATTGATTGCAATACTTTTGCCAGTCCGGATTTGAATCCTATAGGGAAACGTTTCAACGTAGAAAAGCATTAACTAAAGAAACAATTATTAAATATCGTATAAGCTCTGAAACATTTCAGAAGTTTGCACGCGAAGTGCAGAGCACATTGTACCAAACACGAAAGCATATTAATTATTGACATACGGTAGCATTGATTTGCGAGTGTTTGGACTTATCATCGCTAACAGAAGACTCCGTACCAAATACTAAAGCGAGCAAAGTATTTTGCACTGCAGATCTGATGCTCCGAAAGTTACACACGGCTCGTATTATGTAACACAATACCATTTATTGTGTTTCTTGGTGACGTCAACGGGGATGGTGGCGTTACAGTTGAAAATCGTATCTCGGAGGAAACAGCACAATTCAACTAGTACTTTCTTTTCTAATCAATCCAATGCATTACCAGGTGATTCGTAATAAAGTTCACACAGTTAGAAATCCTGTACATATCGTCTAGTCCATTTACCAACGGTCTACCATCCAAGCACGGTCTACCATCGCAACAGCAAGAAATATGATATCATATTATTTTCTCAGTGAAAAGTTGTGGTAGACCGTGTAGACCGTTTCATATAAATGTCATAATGTGTAGCCGGTACAAATTTGTTCGCTTTTGTATCTCATTGTAAAACAAATCTCGCAAAGGATTTAGCACAATCGGGTGCTTTCTTTTCATCATTGTGCTCAGTCAGTCATTCCAAAGAACATGGAATTAGCCTGTACCCGACATGTTACTTAGAAGACTTGCTAGTAAGCGTTACCAATCCCTTCTCTGGAAGCAGACTAGCCCCAAAGCAATAAGTAATGTTACAAATGGACCTGTATGAAAATGTATCTTTGTATAACAATGTTTGCTAAGAATTGATTTTTCGGAAAGTTGATGTTCCCTTTAAATGGCATGCGACCGCAGTTAAAGGAGAGGTTATGTCTGTTTCTCATTCGTAAACAACAGCTAATTTCGTACATGTTGGGCGTGCTTTAGATGTCATGTGTCGACCGAAATATAGGTGTTTAACGCAAATTATTTCGAAATCGGTTCCAGGATATTTCTAGCGTACTTTAAAAAGCGAAAGGATGGAAATCACACCTTTTCGTGTACCAAATTATGTGTATTTTCGACTTGACTCACAGAAAGCACTGAAATGCCTTCCAATTACGTCATACCGAAACCCCGCCAAAATCTAGTTTATCGCTGGCCATTTTCCATTCACAGCAGATCAGAGAATTAAACCCTTTTTTTTGGAAACACCATATTAAACGCAAACGATAGACGCCTTCCCGTTCCAATAAACAAAGTGACCGTACGCCAATACAGTGACAACCAACTCAGACAACAAGTTGCAAAATTGTTGAGACACTTTCATTAAAAAACACCTTTTCTAGCTTCCAATGCCCGCCGTATCTAGAATTTAAACCTTTCCCACTTCCTCTCCCCCCTCCCCCTTTCAATGTTGACTGCTTAAGTTCCCAACATTTTTTTGTCTTGCTAGCAACACTGATAAGGGGGGGAGGGGGGCTGCAGTGTGAGAGATGATAGGGAAATTAATTACGCCCCAAGAAGGTGAAGTGTCTCCACTATTTTTGCAACTTGTTGTAGCTCAGTTAGTAAGTAGTTTATTATATGGCTTTTTAATTACCTTTTGCTTTGTTTTTGCCTGTAATCAGCCCATGGGCATTACGGGAGAATAATGCCCTACAATTCAGTCACAATTAGCCAATCAGAGTGCGCGTTATATCTGCTACAAACACAAGCCATAATTTTAATAATGTAGTTATAAAATTAGTGCAGACCTATTACATTGTATCATTAAATTTTGTATCCATACTTTTAAGTGTTAGTAAGGGATTAAGGGCATAATTTTGGTTTTCAGACATTAATCGTTTTGTCTATTTTACTTGTTTCTTTTGGCTAACAGTAAGATTCGTGGCCAGGTCATGAATGAGGCAATCTTTCTGGTGCTGTGCACAGTCATGTTTTTTCACATTTTCCTGACATCCTCTCAAAATGTAGGAGGAGCGAGGATGGCACAGTTGGTTAGTGCGTGGCCTTGGTGCAAGAGGTCCTGAATTCGATTCCCGGGTCTCACATCCTTGTTTCGACTTCTTTCCATTGTAGCTTAAGTAGCTTTAAATACCCGTAAAACAGAGCACTGATGGTGAGGGGGGAGTAAAATGAGCGCACCGGTTTGTCAGTTGAATTACTGGTACGAGTTATATCAATGTTAAATTTTATATGGTTGCTTTGTAAACTTTACTTTAATTTATGTGGATGAAAAGTATAGTAAGCCTAACCCTTACATGTACATGTACATGTAGTGTACCTCCCACAAGCGTGTACATATATTGTACCTCCCACAAGCCTTTCCTTTGCTTGATTGTGAAAAGATTGAAAGCATAATGCATAATGCTATGATGTTTGTTATCAGTTAAAAAGGTTTCAGACTGATGATCTTGATTTATGGTAAGTTTTTGATATGTAGCTACATGTATTTCAAATCAAAAACCTTAAAGCCGTGGCTACTTTTGCTCTGTTAACATTTTCTTTTCCTCACTCTTCCAGACTCTGGGCAAGGTTGGCAGAGTACAGCAGATTTATCATGACAATGATTTAAAGGTTTGCCAGACTTTATCATTTTCTTTTTAACTGTTACACTGTAACTGTACTTGGTTAGATAGTTGTACATCATGTTTGGTGTACATGAATACTTGAACGAAATCAGATTTTGAATGGCCATTATTTAGACTGAAGAGACAATCTGTCTTCAGTCAAGTACTGGTAAGGGTGGAATGAATTTTGTTTGGTGTCACTAGAAACCCAAGTCACATTGCACCTCAAAGTAACCACAGCTGTAATGTCATTCAAAATAATACCACCTTAAAAGTATGTTACAAAACTTAAACTTTAGGTTCCAACCATCATTAATATCTGCTTTCTTGTTTTGTAAAATGTCAAAGTTACATGTGTTTTTTTTTTTTTCATTTATCTGAAGGTGGAGATATGTGGAACATCTTGGACTTACAATCCAGCTCTTGTGACTAAGGTTGCATCCGGTACAGATTCTCCTTCAGTTGGGACTTCTGCTGGAGGTACATTGTAATGAAACCAGTTTCTCTCGTGTGATGGTAGACATGTTTGTTGATAATTATGCTGCAAGTAGTATGAGGATATTCTACAGGTAGTCATTAATTCCTTGTAACCGGTACACTTTTGAAACAATTTGAACATTCATTCTCTGTTACTGTCAAGTCCTTTTTGTTCCGATGAAACTCAAATCTTCCATTTTTTCTATTGCAAGCTGAAAATGGTGACAGTAACAATATTTTATGTCCATGTTCTTTACGGTATGTTTTAATTGAAAAATGGGAGCTACTAGATACAGCTGTAAGGCAGAGCAAACATTGGGAGCACTGTTTGACTTCAAGTGATTGTGTGACAAAGAAACCTCACTTATCTCCCAAGCACTACGAGCTGAATACAAAACAGGATGTGCTCGATCAGACAAGAGTATCAGTTAGCGGGCGATATTTAAAAGGCAACGCAGCCAACAAGCTTGGGGTAATCACTGCACAGACTTAACTACACCGCAAAGGAATGACCTGAGTTTATTTGACTGCAAATAACAAGGCCTAAACCTCAAATCCAAAGGGATCTAGGGAGAGAAAAATTTGTAAAGCAACAATGTATTAAGTCGTTAGTACAGTACATGTTCTTGTTAATGTCACCGCACAATCGTTTCATTGAAAACAGCAGCATGAAAGGGTTAGAGATAATAGCGTCTCAATCTATCAGCTTGACAGTACAATAATATTGCCTTTAGCCCACTGCCATGGCTGTTTCCAGTACTAACATCACATTCTTTTGTTGGTCATAGCTGAAAGACTGTCTGCGTTGCTGAAGAAGCTTTTTGAAACACATGTTCCCGGTGATGCAGTGGAGGAGCTTGTCAAAGCTGCTGCAAATGGCGACTCACAGAGAGTAGAGGAACTGCTACTCAAGGAAGATGCCAATGTTAGCATACAGTTCATTCTGGTGGTCTTTGTTTAAAATTAATAGGGGAAAAACCTTGCATTGTTGTTACTGTATCTTAAAGGGGCTACATGTATGTCACCCAAAATGCCTAAGCGTTGCAATTACAATGTAAAACTGTTGAACAACATAAAAGAAATACCGCAAAAAAAGGAAAGAGAAGCATGGGTGGACGCAAGATTGAAACGGATTACATTTGGGTAATCTTGAAAAAAGTCCGAGCAGCCCGACGTTTTTCAAGTTTATGGCAAATCGCCTGGATAAAGGTCGTTTTTGCTCAGAGTCGTCTTGTTTTTGTTGTAACGATAATTTTATCAGTAAAGGAATTCCACAGTACCCTTTTAATAACCGCTCGAAACCGTTGCAATATGGGTTGATGGAAGAAGTCGAAATCCTTCTCTTATAGAATAACACACCCAACATCTGTTTGTGGTGGTCATCCCCCTTCCCCTAAAGAAAACAATATCGCTTGATGCCAAACATGTAAAAAACATTGACTTGTCACCTACATCCACTCAACAGTTATATGTCCTACATTCAGTATACAAGGAGCTTAAGCGCGCAACTTGTTTGAACCACTGATGGCAACCGGAAGTGAGCCGTTTTCCTTTTTAAGTTGCCTTGACACTATGACAGTTATATTGATACATGTAAGTACATGTATCTTTTCGCTCTTAAACGGAACCTCCACTCTTACTACAGAATACATGTAAGTTTAAACCAAAGGAAATTGTTGTGACACAAAGAGCTTTTGTCTAATAACAATAGGGCAACCGTAACACGTCACAATAGGGAGCTTAAGAACGCTCCTTTTTGAAACGCGGACGGCAACCGGAAGAGAACATTTCGAATGCGAGGACAGTGGTGTCTCCTAGACTTTTATACTTATCATCTCAATGGGGAAAAGATACTTAGCAATGTGAATGTGGTTGTGTGAAGACAAGTTTAAAGGGACAACAACTCACTTCCGGTTGTCGTCCGCGTCTCAAAAACGCGCGTTCGTAAGCTCCCTAATTATTCAAGATGGCGGCGCCCGCGAAGTTTGGAAACAAAAATAGGTGATTCTAAAACTTATTTGTTTCGGATACAAACACTTTCTTTGAAAATACCTTACACTGACTTGACTGTAGCGGTTATTTCCTGTGATTTAAAGTTATTTCTTTGTTGAAGTGGAGTCCCCCTTTAAAGACAGTTATTTAAAAATATGGGGCAGACTGCTGTCCTGGCATGCGAAATGTTCACTTTCGGTCTCTGTCTGTGGCTCAAAAACGACCCAAGTTTAAGCTCGTTGTTTGACCCAATACCAAATTAGTTTCCTTGCACTCCCCATTAACTTCGCAAGTTCATCTAATAAGATAATTTTTTATATTATTATTGTGGAATTGTAGGTCAATGGTGTGTTTGCTGGACACACAGCCCTTCAAGCTGCTAGTCAAAACGGCCACGAGGAAACTGTCAGAGTGCTTATTCGATTTGGTGTAGATTTGGAAGCTGAGGTTTGCTTTCGTTCTGTTTTTCTGTTTAAAGACATACCAAGCTCTCCACGATACAGTTGACCACTGGACTTTACTCTGGCTCTCTACTCTTTTGTTATCAAAGATGACCATTTGAGTTTGCCTCATTTGCCTTTGTTTCAGTTGGTGAAAAGAAGTACTTGGTTAGTGATAACCCCTGTCAACAGCTCTGTTACAAATAACAGCTGCATAAAAAATGCTGTGTGATACCCAGTTTTTTGTCCTCTGAACGGTGATTTTACGGTGCAACGCGCCTTACTGTAGCCGCCCAACGAACTTTCACATTTGACAACTACGTGTAAATACGTCAACTTAACAACCCATGCAACTGTGTTCAACTTACAACCGTGCGAACTTTGCACACAGGCGTGACTGTCAATCAAATTCGCAAACCCTGATTGGCGGATGATTTGTAATAACTTTGTTGGTGGTCACGCG
>OX421449.1:7593688-7596188 GCA_949126865.1 Montipora capitata | reverse complement strand
CAATTTGGAATACTTTGAAAATACAAGTGAAATCAATCCTTAATTGCACGAGAGCACATTGCGATTTCATGTTTATGACGTAAAGGGTAAAAGTATCGAGAAAAGCCTGTTACCACGACAAATGACAATGAACACGATCCCATTCGGTTTCAGTTCAATTCAATAAATCGTTGATGTAAACAGAAATAGCGCTTAAAATGTATCTTATATGTGGACAAAAACGTAGCTTAATCTGGGAAAAGATTCTCTTGTAACTTCGCTTGTTCTGGATAAATATTAACCAATCAAGATCAAGTAATCATGCCCTCTTGATTACCAAAAGTACTCTCGTGATTAGGAAAAAATGCCTTCCGTCGCAGCCAATCAGCATTCAGTAATTTTGCCCCGTATGTGACAAGGTGATTTAACCTTGTTGTTTGTCAGAGAAACGTACAGAAAATGAGTGCCACGCGTGCAGCACGATTATTTTTCTTCTTTTAACAATCTTATTATTCCACTATTACGCCATTTTACCATATTTGGTCAAGAGAACGCGCAAAATATGAGACGGTAATACACTGTAGTGTCCCGGTTTGACCGGTTTAGAACAGAGCAAATACGGACGGAGCGGGAGTTTTTCAATGAAAGAAATTGTTTTCAACATGATGCAAAGACTGAGAATTTAGAGAATTTGGTTTGTGATCGCTTGTCACTCGTCATTTTGTTTATCCAATCAAATAAGGACATTTGGCTGGCTTTTGTGCTGTTTACGTCGTTCGCACGCGCCCTGAAGGAGAGATGATGCTTTTTTTAAAAAACACTGTTACCATTAAATAAAATTGAAGCAAAATGGTGGAATAATATATCTCTTATGGACCTCTTTGATAATGGCGACCAAATAAAATATCCTTTTGTTTAATGCTAATAAATCTTTCTAGCCTCGTTACGACGAGCAAATTTCAAAAGAATTTTTGTTTCAAAATGAGGGCAGTAGGTCTAATTAACATAAATAGAAAAGAATGTAAATGTGGTCACCATTTATACACCTTATTCCAAAATGGCCGCTGATTTATGCGGATACAAATTGGCCCTTGTTGCCTCGTTCAAGATAAAATATCCTTTTGAATTTTAAGCTTAAGAATGAATGAATACTACGCAATGAGCAAAATATCCGCGCGTATTATATGTTGAACCATCGAATAAGATGTATATATTCTTTCTTTTTGGCGTTGCGTTGCCGCAGCCGTAGTCGCTTCTTAAACTGCGCATTAGGGATTCCCAGTGACAATTACGGGAATGACCTCTCCAGAAAGCGATGATTGTAATTAAAGGAACCCTTGTCGTATTTTCTCGATAGTTCACTTACAAATTGTTTACCCACTTGAATTCTTGATGCCTTGAAAGTCCAATAGGCTATTTTACAGTTGTTTGCTTAGTGGCCTAGCCTATGAATGGCTGCGAGGCTGCCGGTGACCTTGCATTGATACAGACCTCACTGCTTTTATCGTGTAAATTGTGTTGTAATTTTAATTAGTCTACATTAACATTAAAAAAGCACAAAGGTTTGTATCAAAGCAGGGTCACTGGCAGCCTCGCTTCCATTCTTAGACCAGGTAACTTAGCTACAACTGTAAAATGGTGTAAAATGATCTATTTACCTACACTTAGTTTTGTATTGAAACAGTGACTAGTTCAAAAGGAATATATAACACATATGCTTAGTTAAAGGCTTCATCGCAACGCTACCATTCTACCTCTAAATAATCACACACTTGATCCTTAGTGGCACACAGAAAAACAATACCAGTTCTGTGATGCTGGCAGATGTGGATGAGAACGAGGGACTGGACGAGTGTATGGTGTGCTCGGACATGAAGCGTGACATGCTGTTCGGTCCGTGTGGTCACGTGGCCACATGCTCATTGTGTTCATCACGTGTCAAGAAGTGCCTTATGTGTAAGGAGACTGTGCAGTCCAGAACGAAGGTAGGACATATTGATTGTAAAGCCCCGTGCAGACTGACGCAACATTGTTGGCCAACAGCTCCTAACATTGTTGGCCGATAACCCCAGACATTGTTGGCCAACAGCTCCTAACATTGTTGGCCAATAACCCCCAACATTGTTGGCCAACAGCTCCTAACATTGTTGGCCAACAACCCCCAACATTGTTTGCCAACAGCTCCTAACATTGTTGGTTGTTACATGTTGCGTCCGTTTTCACACCCTGTTGCATGTTGTTTCGTGTTGTTGGGAGTTGTTTGCGCGAAGTTTGAAACGGGTCAAACTTATGAGGTAACAACTCCCAACATTTCTTTTGTTCCGTGATCGCCGAAGCTGTTGTATCCGTTTACACAGCCTTTCCAACATTGGCGCACGCGCATTATATATATGGTCTCCATGGAGATAGCCGGCATGCATTTGTAAGTTTACAAAGTCTTATGGGTCGTATCCTTCCTAACAAACCGTGATGTTCTACTGGAGGTTTGGATTTGCGCTTTGCGATTCTAAACGTGTCTGTG
>OX421449.1:7586188-7588688 GCA_949126865.1 Montipora capitata | reverse complement strand
TCTCTCCTTTTACCTTATCCGTAAGAAATAATTTTCATTTTTGTTTTCGTCCAGAACTCCACTTCTTCATAATCTTTACTAGCCCCAATGGCTAGTGCAGCTCAAAATCTACTAGCCAAAACTCACATTTCACTAGGCTGTGGCTAGTTGGCTACCGTTAGTGTCGAGCCCTGGGCATGATAACACAACCGCTCTAGCTCTCTCGTGGCCAAAACACAACGAAGCAACGATCGATTTACTAGCGCGTGTGGGGTGCAGGGATAGCGCAGTGGTGAGAAACATATGAAAACCATATGAAACAGAAAGGGATGCTCGTCGTCTCGCTTAGGGGTGTAAATTTTGGATTTTGGTCTCGCTTAGGGTGTTCCGGGCAAAGCGCCAATATTTTAAGCCGCCAAGGTCTCGTTTAGGGTTCCGCGAAGAGAAACAGAAGTCAAGTTTTGCTTTTAAAAACTACTTTTAGATAAAAGCATTCGATGATTTTGTCTTTGTATCATTAAAACTCATTGCATGTCGTATTTGTGTGTTTTTAAGCGGTCTCTTTTAGGGGTCAAAATTTGCTTAAGCCACGCCCAGATTGGTCTCCTTTAGGGGTCACAAAAAGCTTTAGCCACGTCCAAATGGTCTCCTTTAGGGTCAAAATTTCCGACGAGCATCCCCGTCTGTTCCATATGGGAGTGCCCGCCGGGCGAAAATCCCTCTATCCTACGGTTCTTCAGGGAAAAATCGCGGTTTTGTCACTAAGCTCTTCTTTTTTCCTGTATGGTCAACGCTTCTGAAATCACCAATAATTGCAATTCCGCGTTTCACTCGTTTTGTCCGTAACCTTTTAAGCATTCGCATGTTTTCCTGCTTTACCGTAGGATCGACATAATAGGCCTTTTGCGACTAACGATCACATGGTACAAAATCCGCCATGCTGGAGGGCAAGCTCATTATTATTCCCCCACTGGGACATTAAAACAAAGGCAAGTCAAGCTTGACTGGTTCAGGTCTCTTTGATTTAATGTCCCAGTGGGGGAATAATAATGAGCTTGCCCTCCAGCATGGCGGATTTTGTACCATGTGGTCGTTAGTTGCAAAAGGCCTATTATCTGCGTTTTCAATGGCAGCTTTTTCCCACGAATCCCTTACTGCGCCTTTCAATAACATGCGGATTCTTTAATTCAAAGGTCAACCGACAAATGCGTTTTTCGCTACCGTCAATCAAATGTTCGGCGGCTCCTCCCAGCTGCCGACTATGTTGACTGAACTGGGCCCAACGATATGATTTCGACAGTAGCCGAAAGCTCGGTGGAGCCGCCGAACATTTGATTGACAGTAGCGAAAAACGCATTTGTCGGTTGACCTTTGAATTAAAGAGTCCGCATGTTATTGAAAGGCGCAGTAACGATAAGTTCTTTGGCTAAGTGTCTCAGGATTTCCTTTTTGGATTTCAGGCGATGTGTCCAGTTTGCATGGATCGAAGAAAAAACCTTATATTTTTATGCGGTCACGGCGCATGTCAGCTCTGCGGAGATAGAGTGCAGGAGTGTCCGATGTGTCGCAAACCCGTGGAGAGGAGGATTTTGTTATTTTAGCGATTTACCGTTGTCCGCAATTGCTGAAGCGCCTTTTTGGTGAAAAATTATAAAAAATATGTTAAGACATCACACTGACATCAATTATAACACCACAGATAAAATTTTACAACAACGGTGTGGAAGAACCGTGGCGGTGATGAACCAAGACTGAAGCAAAGCTGCTCGCTCTCCGAGTTCTGCTCAGTGAAATAGATAGACTTTCTCAGTCATTTTAATTTTTTTTCCCGCCAAGTGACGGCTGGCGACTTCGTCGCTCGTTCAGTTGCTGCGCGATCTCACTTCAAGCTCGCTTTAATTTCTCAATCGAAGAGTTTCGAGAGGACGATTTGGAGCAAGTCTATGAAATGAACAGAACGGCAATTGAACCTTTGACAAAGTAAACTTTCTAGGAGATTTGTAACGAAGGAAAGGCTCATAAGAAAAATAAATTTGTCCAGATTTCCTCAGTAGCACAAAAAAAACCCCACTTTTTTCCTCTAACATTGATTCCTGGTCGATATTTCAATCAAACGTAGAAATAATGATTAAAATATTGTTTTGGGGAAGGGTGGGGATAGTTAGTAGCTTGGATAGTAACGTGTTCGAGAGTTGGGGCGAGTGAAAAAATGTTCCAGGGGAGAGAACGGCCAAGTTGGCCAAGTTTTTTTTGTTTTTTTGTTTTGTTTGTTTGTTTGTTTGTTTTTAATTTAAATACAGTACTTACATTACTTACAATACACCGTTACTTACACTGCTACTGCTACTCACAAAAACTATCTTAACTTACACTACTAATTCTATTCACAATATCGTACTTTACATTGTTCGCTATACTTGGCAATCATTACATATGTAAAAAAACAAAACAAAAAAGCAAGACAAAACCTTGCTATGTATTAATGAGTGTCCAAAAGCTCACGGATGCTCGAACGCTTGGT
>OX421449.1:7553688-7573688 GCA_949126865.1 Montipora capitata | reverse complement strand
TCTCCTTCACCAGAGACTCACTAAAACTTGATTTTGGGGCAAAGAAAACCGAATCTCGTCTCTTCTCGTCATTTTCTGGGGAGTCAAGATTTAAGGAGGCCAGCTTAACGGATGGCGTCCCAAGGCCTTCACTCTCAGTTCGCGCCGGAAATGGGCGAACAAACTCCTCTGGTGACGTCATGGCCACACTATCCGCGAGTGCAGGATTCTCACTGCAGTCAGGTGGAGACACGAATATGGTAGTTTTGGGCATCGGTGTTATTTGGCGAGAATTTGGAGAGGGTGTGTCCACATCTGATATATATTTGAGCAGATGAATTGGTGTTCTTGCTGTCTTCGACGCGCTGTCTGGAAGAACGGGCTCGATAGCGTCTTGCGTTTGTTCAAGTGGTGCAGGGAATTCTTCATCATTGACAGAGCAGTCATTCTTCTTGGTGCCATTTTCATCACACACGTTTTCTAGAAAGAACCACATGTTGGTGTTAGTCTCCAAGCAAGTTTATGAAAACCCCAGGGTTGACATACTTTTTGTCTTCTAAACTTTCATTACTTTTCCAGGACTATCATGGACAAATTCATGACCAGGCAGGGAACCCTGAATACCCTGCATACGGCCCCGAATATGAAATGGCGTGCTTTGAAAACAGCATACAAATACACAGGTTGTAGTGCCGTTTGACAAAAATTGTGCCAGAATTTTATTTTGTTTTAGTGAGATCTAATTTTTCATGACTTGTCATTATTTCCAGAATTTCCAGGCCTGGATTTTACAAGATTGGAAATCCATGACTTCCCGGGATTTCCATGCCGCGTACGAACCCTGGCATCCTTACCCAACTCCGAGAGTTCTTTGGCGCGCTCTTCTTCGTCAGACGAGGACGGGCAGAGAAATTTAGCAAACGAGTCTTGTTCAGAATCCTGTTGATCGAAATGAAAGACATCAGTCGTTTAAGGACGGTGTCTACTATTGTTATTGCGCATCTCAAGATACTCAGATTTCCTATCGGTGATGCTTACTAATACAGGGATATTTTTGCGCGGTTTAAAACTATCCGGAGAAACTAGATCTTGATAAGTATTCTTAGTATCCAAAAAGAAAATAGGGGGTAACCATGCAGAGAAAACACGAGCTCAAGCTAAACCTGAATCCACTAACAATGCACAACAATCATAACAAATTCCCAAATTGGGGCCTTTGAGCCAAACTGTTCAATTTACAGTCAAACAACAAATTCCCCAACATAAGCCCTTGAACGATTGAAATATTTGAAAAATTGAATTCTTTATCAAAAAGCGTGCATCTATGAATCATGTAGAATTGAAGTGTATTCTGTTTTTAGAATGAAATTCTTGCCTTTTTTTAAGGCCGTGAGGTGCCAAGGTGAAGAGTTGGGCACTCCAATAGGCTTCCTTTGTGATAAGAAGTCTGTCAATATCATCCTGCCTGTTTGTGTCGTTAATTTGGTCTATACATTGAAAAGAGAAATCCTGCAGTGAATGTGAAGTGCTATTAAAGTGGACTGCCACTTCACAAGATTTCTTATTTGTAGTCATAGATGACTTGTGATTTCTAAATCTCACTTTGAATTCGGTGGTAGTAGAGCCGATATACTGAAGCTGACATCTTTTGCACGAAACTAAATAGATGACATTTTTGGAACTACATGTCAAATTGGGTCTAACGATGTAAGATTTAGCTGTTCTAAAACTACAAAAATTTCACGATTCGACAAAATAATTTTTACAAAGATCACATCTACCTTTGTCGCACTTATAGCAACCTGCCTCAAGGGGGTTGGTGGTATGAATATTTCCTGTTTGGTATTTAGAAGGTGCTAAAATTGCTTTCAGATTTTTTAGATCTGCGAAATCTTGTGAAGTGGCGGTCCACTTTAATAGCACTTCACATTCACTGCAGGATTTCTCTTTTCAATGTATAGACCAAATTAACGACACAAACAGTCAGGATGATATTGACAGACTTCTTATCACAAAGGAAGCCTATTGGAGTGCCCAACTCTTCACCTTGGCACCTCATGGCCTTAACAAAAGGCAAGAATTTCATTCTAAAAACAGAATAGACCCATATCACTCTATGTCCAAACAAAAGATTTTGCCCGTCGAACCTCTCATTCAGTGTGAGGCTGGACGGGCAAAGACAATGCAAAGACAAAGCCTTTATTCCCCACGGAGTCCAAAATGGCCGCCGAGTGATAAACGTGAATACACTTCAATTCTACATGATTCATAGATGCACGCTTTTTGATAAAGAATTTAATTTTTCAAATATTTCAATCGTTCAAGGGCTTATGTTGGGGAATTTGTTGTTTGACTGTAAATTGAACAAAGGGGTAGTTTCTACAGAAACTGTGGTGCTGCGTCGGTGGGGAAGTAGTATACAAAAATTTGGTTTTATCAACGGAGTTGATAATGTAAATTGGCCACCGTACAGAGATTCTAAAAGCTGACGTTTCGAGCGTTAGCCCTTCGTCAGAGCGAAAGGGCTGACGAAGGGCTAACGCTCGAAACGTCAGCTTTTAGAATCTCTGTACGGTGGCCAATTTACATTATCAACTCCGTTGATAAAACCAAATTTTTGTAAATTGAACAGTTTAGCTCAAAGGCCCCAATTTGCGAATTTGTTATGATTGTTGTGCATTGTCAGTGGATTCAGATTTAGCTTGAGCTCGTGTTTTTATATTGGTTCTTTTACTATTTTGTTTGCTTTTCTCTTTAGTTTTACTCTTCAGTAAAGTAATACGTTTAGGGATTTTTCACATCTTTGATGAATTTTAATCAGGTAGTAAACTATGCAGGAACATCATTAAGTACATTGTTTAACCTTTTGTTATGTCCGTTCAATTGTACTTTTTAAGTTCTTATGTAATACCTTTAGGAATTCGGTATACCTAAGAGACAAGCAACAAACACTGTAAACATATAAAAAGGAATTTTTAAATCATTATTCACTGTAACTGATGAAGGTCACACGACCGAAACGTTTTACACTACATTAAATCTTTTTACTTTTTTAAGTCATCAGAAGTTGTCCGTCCACTGGCCTCTTTTAACTTATATATATATAAAATTATAATTCTAAAATAAAATTAATGCATATTTTCATGGCTAGCCTGAAAGAATATTTTTGTGCAGTTGAGCAATTGCATGGGAATCCTTCTGAGATACAAGACCACTGAGATTGCCACCATTATTTGAATGGTAGCGGAACTTCAAACGCGATATTTGACGTGACGAGCTGGCTTTATACCAATGAATCCCTTGGTGGAGACGAAACATATTAGCCATGAAAATATCCTTTGATATAATTATGAGGGGTTTTTTTACCTCTTCAACAAAGATAAAACTCAACTGAGGGGCCAACTCACATTTTTAAATGAGTCACTTCCTGCACTTCCCTCCGTTACGTGGAACAACTTCACCGAAACAGCGGGACTCTATTAAAAAAAAAAAAGCTCAGCAACTAAGTTCGACATGCAAATCATGCGACCCTAATTCATCAACAAGATGATAGAATGGAGTCCGATAATGGAGATACTTTAAACGTAGTAATTCCTTCTTAAAATGCAAGGGTTAATTAACCAATTAATTATTAATTAATATTGATTTTTAGAGCGAGTTTCAATCGAGTGTCGTAAAACCAAAACCAAAGTAATTACTTTGACTAATCAAAAAGGACGGAGACAATCCGGTAAACCAATCAAAACTCGAAGTAATTACACACAGCCGACACAAAGCGCGGGAAAATGTGCACGCGCAAGCCACGATTGGTTTTGGTTTCACTTTTGATTGGTTGAAAAAGTGGAGCGAGAACTTTGAACCGATCACTGAGCGAAGTAATGCTAAACCAAAGCAATTCGCTAATTACTTTCGACACTCAATTGAAAACCGCTCTAAATCTTTATTTCTTAATCAACTGTAAAGACCACTTTCAGTGACAAGTTTTCGAGAATTGGGGGAAAAGTAGGATATCCTATAAGGCCCCAAATAACGCAAGAAGACTGCCTGAAGACTCAGCAAGGTTCACTTCCACGGTTTCAAACAACGACGTCATCTTTATTGTACACTGCGAAAACCACCGATCTGCGGAATGGGCCTGAATTACTGAGTCACTGCCCCGCACACTTTCGCTTGTAAATAGTTCTTGCAAGGTGTTGTGTTCAACGCTACTTTTCAGGCCAGGGAACCTTTCTTGCACTCGAAGTACTACGAAAACAGGTGACCCTATTCGGTGGAATGGTAGAATGCTGAAACGGAATGGCGGAATTGCGGAATACACGGAAAATATTGAATATTTTGAAACGCGGAATATATGGATTATTCTAAAACGCAGAATGAGAGGAAAGTCTTTAAAAAGAGGATATAAAAAATACACTTTTTGCCCGTGAGTGGTCTGGGTTTGTTATCCTACCCAGACCACTCACGGGCAAAACGTGTATTTTTTATATCCTCTTTTTAAAGACTTTCCTCTCATTCCGCGTTTTAGAATAATCCGTATATTCCGCGTTTCAAAATATTCAATATTTTCCGTGTTTTAGAATATTCCGTGCATTCCGTATTTTAGAATATTCCATGTATTCCGCAATTCCGCCATTCCGTTCCGTCATTCCACCATTCTACCGAATAGAGTCACCCACGAAGACCACCGATCTGTGGAATGGGCCCAAATTATCGAGTCACTGCCCCGCCCACTTTCGTTAAACATTTTGATGAAATTCCTTTCCCAAGGGCTTAAGGTGTACAAAACAACCGCAACAATGGAAAAACACGTTTTCAAAATTTACCTCGGTTTTCTTTGGCAATTGCAAAAAAAAACTTCCGACAAAGAAACCTGTGCATGGTGAAGTCTCCCCCTTTTCCGATAATGTCTTGTATAATCTTCCTTATCAAGTCTTCTCCGAAAGCTTTTCCACGATTATAGAGCCTTCCATATGCGCTCAGTTCTGCCAATACATTTTAAGAATTTGAACTATTTACAAGCAAAAGTGAGTGGGGCAGCGACACGTAAATTCCCACCCATTCCACAGATCGGTGGTTTTCGTAGTAACAGCGAGTCCATGGTTGCACATGTATGCCACCTCTTCGCTGGCCAAGCACAGTGTTATCCATTTTTCCCCGGGACTCGTGATTTGAAATACGTATCTTTCCATTGTTGTATTTCCGGTACACCTTCATGGCGAAACCTGGCTTCCGCTCACACCGTGGGAAAGGGCAGTCACTCAAAAATACGGGCCCATTCCACAGACCGGTGGCTTTCGTAGTATCTTCTTGATACAAATGACAGAGAAAACGGGTTCAAGTACACTGGCATGAGAATCGTTTTACAATCGATTACTGCATTTTTGCACCAACAATGGAAAAAAGGAGAGATTTCAAAGAACAGGAAAAATTAGTCAAAAAAGAATCTTGACACCAGTCGATTGGTTGTCCTGAAGGGCGAAATTATGCAATTTCAATTGCTAAATCAAATACCCTGTCTTGTATTGAGGTTGTTTGCACTATTGAATAAGCTTGCAATTTATCAACCTGTGTAATTAGGGCGTAATTATCACAAATTCCTCACCCTGTTGAGACAAAAAAAAACCACTGACCTGTCCCTCTTGTTCGCGTTTTTCCCCCAACGGGGTAGAATCCCTGTATTTGGATGGTGTTTTTCGCTGCGACCTTCTCAATTCAGACACAGGACCTCGCTCTTTGGCATCTGAAGAGTCGGAATCACCCGAGCTTTGGGTTTCACTTTCAGCAGTATCACTGTCACCGGTCGCGCAACGTCTTCTAGGCTTATCGTGATAATAAGGCGTACTTACTCGACGACGGCACCTCCTCGAAAGAAAGCGCTGCGGTGTGCCCTTTTTGCGACGCGGAACTTCGGTTTCTAGGGGGTTACTAACTGAAGCAGAATTCACTGGGACATTCCCTTCTTCCTGATCTGTAGATTCTGGTGTCCTTTGTTGATCTTCAATTTCGGTTGGCGACTGAAACGTCACGGAAAACATCTGAGATCTGCTTCTTGTGGACTTGCAAGCTGATTTCAAAATAACCGGTGGGTTTATTTCCATTTTGTCCTCTTCTATTTTAGGGTCTACTTCAGTTCCAAACGTGTCCTTCTCGCCAAGCGGCTTTTCTGCACAAGTTTCGTCAAGCGCTGCTAATTCGTGTGTTCGTTCAGATTCCATAGCGTTGCCTGAGATCGCCATTTCATTTGGCTTGTCAGCATTGTCGGGTGTCAATCGAAGCCCAGGGCTGTCTTGGTTGATTATTTTGGGCGTGGTCACCACAACAGGGGTGCCCTTGAGGATGGAAGGTTTCGAGGGAGTCCGGCGAGTCGAACGGCGAACTGGTGTCAAAACCACATCATTGCTGTCATCTAACGGAAAAAGAAAAACTACTTTATCAGTCTGAACAAAAGGTGCTCTTTTTTTTCCTATTTACGCGAGTGCAGAGCATGAATCGAAACATTCTGTACGGTTTGCTGCCTATACAATTATCAGCTCCATATTTGATCCGCTCCGGTGTGTTTCAGTTCCGTTACTACAATCGGCTACAAAATTGTTAACACAATGATCCATTCAACCTCCTATTCCGTCATTTTAAACTCTTTTTTTCTTGTTAGGCTACCCAATTGCCACCCCCCCCCCCCTCCCCCCAAACAATGTTGTGTCGTAAGTCCTGTGGTCTTTGACTACAAACAAGCAACATTTGAAGGGAAGGGAAGGGGGAGAGAGGCGGGCCTCTTCTTTTTTTGGTACAAATAGTTCTGTTATTTTACGCATATAAACTGCAGTTCAGACACAACGTGTCAACTCATTTTGATGCCGATTGTAGTTAAACCGCGATAGCAATTACTGTAATTTGTTTTAAAAGATTTTCTTCATGTACATCTCCTGCTAACGGAAGAACTTATAAACAATACCATTTTTCTTGCTCATTTTCACCGGCGTCAGAATAGTAATGAATGCATCTTCCTGAAATATTCCACAAAAACACTAAGTTGCAAAAAGAAACAGAAACAAGAGACCAAAAATAAAGTGATCAGACTTAGTTTCTTCAATTGTACACTAAGTTCGAGTAGCTTAAATTTATAACACCTAATCAACAAACAAGGGGCACTCGTAAGTTTAGCAGATTTAAGCCTTCATTGTACACGAGACTCTAGCATGCTGTTACAAACTTTAAGGGGCTCTTGGGACACTCTCGGTTCTACTCTAATGTGCTCTTAGTTAGGGAGTGTTTACATGAGAAAACTCGCACCGGCGCGAGTTTCACACCAGGTGACTTCTTGATTTCGTACCGCGTTCACATGATGACTGGGTAAATTCGTATCGCTTTTGCCTGAAGGAACACCACATATCGATAAAATACAAGTGTGAATCCAAATTGCAAATATGGTTTCTATCAGGAAGAGTACGCATGTGCTACCCGTTCCAGGCCGCCGGGAGGCCGATTTCACACCGAAACGAGTGGTCGTTCCTCTTTTATATGGTACCGTTGCGATATTTCGCGCCGGAACAAAATTTTCCCTCCGGTGCAGGAACCGGGATGAACTCGCGCCAGTGTGAGTCGCCCCAACAAATACAGAGCTAAGAGAGGGAACGGAGTGAACTCGCGCCGGTGCGAAAGTCGCCCAGGTATTATGTGAACACCCTCTTACTTCCGCATTGTTCAATTACTACCGTGTTTTCATGAGCCTGGGATACATTGTTACATGTAAGTACATGTAACAATGTTAGACAGTTGACTAAACACTTTCAACATCGCTGAAAAAAATCTTCAAACCAAATTAATATCATAATGTTGAAAACACGTCACCTTACAAGCAACGTTACATGCACACTTTCTAGCATTGTAGAACAAGCCAAGGATAAAGAAAATAATGTAAGAAAGCAAAGCCGCAGCTTTGGTGAACCTTTAACAACTCGCAATATGATGTATTCAACTAAACCACTCAATCTTTCAAGACCCTATAGTCGAAAATGTTAATAACTCTCTAGCACAGCCCATTCATTGATTCAATCATTCGGACTAACTAGTCTAACAAGATACTGAGTGTGCGCCGTACGAGGGTGAGGTTAAATCGCGTGGGTGGGTGGGTCGTGGGTCGTGTTTGTTTGAAGATGAAAAAAGATATATATTAGCTCCCTCAGTGCTCGGTCAAAATTTGTCTTAGGTCTTAGGTCTTGTCTGTTTCGAGAATTTCCAGTCGTTGATAAAAAAAAGGGTTAGGGTTAGGGTTCGGTTAGGGTTAGGGACCCACGACCCACCCACCCACGCCGATTAGACACTCTCGCCGTACGAACCTCTTGGTGTCGTTTCTCTGCTGTTAGTTTCTCCTTGTCAGCTGCCATCTTTGCCTTCATGGCCATTTTCATTTCTTGAATTCTACTCCTTGTTCTTGCAACCTTGCTGCGGCCTTTGGTACTTGCCACAGCTGCTTCTTTCTACAGTGAAGTTGTAAAAAAAACTCTTCTTACAACCAAAAGCCCAAAAATGCATTATCACTCGGCCAAGGATTGTTGACAAACAAAACGGATCTGCCAGTTGCACACAGCTGAAAAGGTGCAGTGGTGAGTAAAACAGTCATTTCCCACAAGTACAGCGATTTTCATAATTCTGTGGAATCTCGTCTTCAAGCGCCAACAGCCAAACTACGCTTTGGCTTCCATCAATCAAACTTGCGACGCCAAGCCGAGAATTGACCCAAAATCACACATGCTAAAATCAATTGATGTGTGAACATAGATGTAACCTACCAGTCAGCATCTTTTGTTCCCACGGCATATTCGTACATTCGAACTCAACGTCGATCTGTACAAATCTTTTTACTGAAAAAGATATCATAATGGTATTCGAGCTGTGAACTAAACAAAAATTTCAATTTACTAGTCGATCTTCTAGCTATCATCTATGTTCAGAAATTCGATTGATGGAAGCCAAAACGCAGTTTGGGGCTTAGCGCTGGAAGGAGAGATTCCGCAGAATTAAGAAAATCACAGTGATATGGCAAATCCAATTTTGGATCATGATATGGGCGTCCGAATTTGCGGGCGTTCTGCCCAGTTCTAAGGAGTGCGTCCAGCGGTTATCAAGTTTACCTTTTCTAGGAGGCGTGTAAGTGATGAGAAACGAAGCACATGTCAATTAATACCTTCGGTTTGGTCTTTCTGGTGATTTTCCTTGTTTTCTTCTCTTCTTCCTGCCAGTTGTTCTCCTTTAATTTCTCCAATGCATCAAACTTAGCATTTACGTCTTCAACCTGATTCAATCCGAAAAAAATATTCAAGACATGAAAAATCAGTGACACCCACCGAATTTATTCTCTCTCAAACTGTTATGTCTAGACTGTTTTTTTGGCTAGAATCTGCTGGTACAGTTTGGAAAGCTGTACCTGTGGAACATTAATCGCATAGAACAACAGCAATAGCTGTTGACACAGTCAGCCTTTCCTACTTTAACGCTCCTCTCCCACAATCTTACCACTGAAGCAATGAGTGAGCGTTGAAAACAACTACCTGGTGGCTTCGAATTAAAACGTTATTTAGCCTGCCCTCAAGCTAGTGAATAGGAACCAAAGTGCCGTACTGAAAACTCAGCTGACAGCCTGTCCTGCTTCTAATGATAAAATCCCTAGTTTAAAGAGATGTAAGATACCATCACACAATACATACCTGATAATAGATCATTTCCCAAAACCCTTGAAGATCTGATGCAGTGGCTTGCTTCTCTGCATTTTTATCCTAAAGAAAATAATGAATCTAGATGCACTTAAAAAGAGTGAGTCTGTATATAAATTATGCAAAATAAAGAAGTGTTCGATATATATATTTTCCTTAGGTTGCACAATCTATCTCAGTGTACAGTTTTCTGGAAATTAAGCTATTTTAGTTTAAATTTTCTGCACTCTGAAACATATAGCAGCATACATTGGTAACACTTAAAACTCTTGCATTTAGTTCTCCTTTACATGAAGGAATTGAGGAATTATCGAAATTGTTCCCAATTATCTTGTCTCGTTTTCCCTATCACACTCAAAAGTCCATGACAACTTTGATGGCATATGCTGTAACATGTGATGACAGAACACAATCCAGCTCCAGCAAAGAAGGAGACTAACAGTTACTTCAAGCCAGTGAATGCAAAAATTGATTGGAAGAGACGAGTACTGGCATTTGAAAGGTGACATATTATCCTGCAAAGGATGAAGGGGTTTAGTTTCTAAAGAAGCTGTGGTCGGCTGTGTTGGTAGGGAAGTGAAAGACAGAAATGGGTTTAAAATTGAATTCATCAACTAAGTTCAGCAGGCTTAACTGATTAGAGTGTAATGTGGAGTGCTAAGTATCTACCCATATGAACCATGTGAGCATTAGCCCTTGCCCCTACTGATGGAAATGGGCCCACGACCTTCAGGTTAGATCACCGCTGCTCTACCGACCGAGCTACAAGGTCAGACGGGAGCAGGCCGTGGGAACCGGAGATGTTAAAGTCACGGCAATGAACATGTACAAGTACAAGGAAGGATTACGTTTTTGCAAACATTGGCCCTGTAGCACTTACTGTATATTTGAACAGACTTAACTCAGTCTGATTAGAGTGTAGAGTGTTTCATATGGGGTAGATACTTAATAGCACTCCACATTACACTCTAATCATTTAAGGCTGTTCAAAATTAATATAAGTGCTACATGGCCAACGTTTGCAAAAACGTAACCCCTCCTTGTACTTGTACATGTTCATTGCCGTGATTTTAACATCTTCAGTTCCCATGGCCTGCTCCCGTCTGACCTTGTAGCCCAGTCGGTAGAGCAGCGGTGATCTCACCCGAAGGTTGTGGGTTCATTTCCCACCCTGGTCAGAGTTTTTCTCTGTCCTTGTGTGGGCCCATTTCCAACAGTAGGGCTATGCTCACATGGTTCATATGGGGTAGATACTTAGCACTCCACATTACACTCTAATCAGTTAAGTCTGTTCAAATATAAGTGCTACACGGGCAACGTTTGCAAAAACGTAATCCTTCCTTGTACTTGTATAAGTTCAGCAGGGTTTGACCTAGGATTTGATCAGTTTGTCCCCTTGGCTAAGATTGTGGGGCACATTTTCATTTTTAGAGGGCCAGACAATTTTTTTCAGTTTTCTGACGTTAAAACATAGAAACCGGCAAGCCAACAAAAACATATTTTATTACCTGTTACTTGTAACTCAAAAAATAATACTAACAAAAAAAGTCAAGTAAATTGTTTCAATGGCTTGTGATTGTTCTCTAAAAACATGATGCTGTGTGTTGCTGAATGTATCCCTCATAGCTTCTTCATAAACAACATTCACATGTTCTTTAGAATCTGTGTCTTTGGAGAGTTGACTGGTTCTCAAAATTTTACACCCTTCTTCCTATGCAAAGGGGTTTATTTTTTCAGATTTCTGACAAAAATAGCAGAACATCGACTACTTTTCAAAGCCAGCAACCACATGTAATCTCGCAACCAAGTTTTCTGGAAAAATTGTGATTTCGTTGGTTTCCTTTGACTCTCATCTATATTTTTGTTCCTCATTAATACACTGTGGGCGTTTTCCATTTACCAAGAAATTCCGGAAATTCCGGTTGGGATGTAAATGGAACACACGTTTTTGGTTTGTTCCACTGGAAAATTTCCGGAATAAACGGAACTTCTGATATGGTAGTCCTGTTTTCCCGTTGGAAACGGAAATGTGTGTTCCATTTACAACTTTTGAAAGGTCTTACCACTTCCAGGCTATTCACAGCCACATTTTTAAATTTTGGCGCGTAAAAATCGCAATCACTGGGCGGCGAATGGACCTCAGTTAAATGGAACACGTTTTTCACCCGATAGGAATTCCACTGAAATTTCCGAAAAATTTTTGTAAATGGAAAACGCCCTGTTATTCTTCTGTATTTTTTTTCTGATTCAATCTGGCTTTGATTTGAAGCGAAAAATTAATGCTATCTATTTGTATGAATAATAATATGCGGGCCATTTCAGGTGTCACAATTCCCTTTGTAACTCAAGAACGGAGAGCATTTAAGGACGGTGCCTACTATTGTTATCGCGCATACGTTTTGCGCATCTCGGCATACTCGGGTTTCCTATCGGTGATGCTTACTAATTTTAGGTAAGCGCTTTCCGAGCCCAGCGGTCCAACACGCCGGACAAGGAGTATTTCTACTCCCCCCTAGATGGGATGCTAGTCCATCGCAGGGTTACCCCCAGCCTTAAATTCGTCGGTACCCATTTGTACACCTGGGTGGAGAGGCACCGTGGGAGTAAAGTGTCTTGCCCAAGAACACAACACAATGTCCACAGCCAGGACCCAAACCCGGACCACTCGATCCGGAGTCGAGCGCACTAACCATGAGACCACCACGCTTACTAATACAGTGATATTTTTGAACGGTTTAAAACTATCCGGAGAAAGTAGATCTTATTAAGTACTCTTGGCATCCAAAAAGAAAATTGGGGGTAACCATGCATTTTTGAGAGATAATTAAGCTTCCATTTGAGAAAGAACGCCATACATTGTTTTGTATTTTAAAGCTCTTTACAAATATTATTCAGCCATTACCTTTGAAAAATGCGTGGTTACCCCCAATTTTCTTTTTGGATTTCAATAACACTTGTTAAGATCTACATTTCCTGCATAATCATAAACCGGAGCAAAAATACCTTTGAATTAGTAGGCACCGTCCTTAATTCGTCAAAATTCACAGTTACTTTAATTTCTTTTTGTTACCTTGAAAACATGTTAAAAGATCAGCTTTTCAAGACAAGCGGTTGGCAATTTCACAGATGGCTTTTCAGGCCCGAAATGTTTTCGGGACTTTTGAGAAACAGGCCCCTGGTGCCAGAAGATTTTACTTGTCAACTGGGGGTATCCTAGGATGCCTGAAGAGGCAAATTATGGCTTAAGCAGCCCAGTTTTCTGAGTGAAATAGCCACCTCTTTTCGTCGGCTGTCAGTACTTACTGAAACCACTGAGAGTGAGACTCGTACTGCAACACAAATGTTGGCATTGTCACACAAGGCAATTATTGTCCTTGTTATATAAAAAAAGAAACTTTAGTATAATAACAATAATTTGAAAGCCTGAGAAATTACCTCACTTAGGTCAATGAGACCAGAAAATTGACGAAACCTTTGATCAATTAGCAGATGGGCCTGTCCGATCGTTGTCCTAATCTGTCCAGTTACTAAAACAAATAACATCAATACATGAGTCATGAAATTCTAGAGGAGATTGGTTTTTGAAGAGAAGATTGAGGTGGGGAATTACGATAATGCTAAGCATCTTGTTGGCTGTTTTACCATCACATATACAACGCATGCTTGTGGAATAATAATGCTAAATATTGAGAACAAAGCTGCCTCAATGAACATGACAATCGTACCTTCATCATGAAGATTCTCCTCTTCATTACTGATCTTATCCCATTTTTTACAGGTGTCATTCAGCCTGTCTGTCTCTTGTTTCAAAAGATTCCTAAAATGTGTTGAGTCATGCTCATGTTGATCAGCAGGATCACTCTCCATTGACTCGACATCTGCACAATTAACGGCCACTGGCTGCATCAGGGTTTCCAACATTTCAGTGCTGTTTTCATCGTTTACAACTTCAGCTACACTTTTTTGTCTCTCTGCATCATGGGGCTCTTCCATAAGAATATCACAAGCTGTTGATGGAGGTTTAGTATCATTGATTTCAATACCTTGTCGGTCAATGTTTGAGGAGCCAATTGACTCTTCTGCAACTTCACTTGTATTTTGTGGCTTCCCTGCCTTATCTGGTGCTTCCATTAGACATTCACCTGGTGTTGACAATGACTTCTTTTCAACATTATTAGTATTGTCTTCATCTGTACTTGAAATAGCAATTATTGACTTATTATAGGCTGCCACAGCATCTTCCAAACTCTCATCTTGAACTTGCTTGACTTCTGGTTTCTTAGGGCTAAGACTAAAAAGTGATGACACCGAAGATGGGAACATGAATTCAGCAGCACTGTTTGGACTAAGGGGTTGAAACGTGAATGTTTTTGATAAATATGTAAATGTATTTACACCAGTCGGAGCTGTGAACTTGAAGTCAGCTGGAGCAAAAGACGAAGTTTCATTTGCAGATGTTGCCTCTGACTGCACTCTCTCTACAGCTTCTGTGCTTCCTCGTCCAAATGACACAGTATTTTTTAGTGAACCAATGTCAGGCAATTGCTTTCCTTCGCTGCGTTTTGTGTTTTCTACTGATGACATCTGCTCTTTTTCCCTGTCATTTTTGTCACGTTTGGTGAGGCAGGGTTCTTTTGATCCCTCGGCTTTGACCTTCTTGGCTTGTGATCTTGTCTTAACTTGACTCTTCGGTTCAGTTCCGACTGGAAGGAAAGGTAAAAGGTTTTAGTACTTTCCATCAAAATGACATACCAAAAGTGTTCCTGGTGCATTTTAGGAATTTCACCAGTGAATGAGTCTTGTGATTCTCAACTCATGGCTCTGGGTTCAATTATAGCAGTGGATGTTTAAATTTCCTGAAATCTATTGCAATTTTTCTTATGCACCTGTCACCAGGTGCCCAGGGTGGGAGTTTACAGTGACAGGTGCATTAGTTGAGGGTATTTTGAGTAAGTTCCAAAGTCCATATCTTATCTACATCTACATGTTCCAGCACTCGGCAAAGTCCCTTTTTGACTTGTGGCTGTTTTTGCTTAGGTGGCCTCATAGACCACAAGCCTTTTTTAGAGACATCACTGCCAAGCCGGCCACTTCTGCTGGTGAGAACAGGACAGCCACAACACCCGGGACTTTATTCCCTACTCTTCTCGAATAGTGCTTGGGTTCTTTAACGTCCCACAGGGAACTTATGAACATAGAAGATATTTGTGAGACGGGACCTACGGTTTACAGTCCTTATCCGAGAAGACTTGAAAGTCTAACCATTTGCAGATGAAATTACAAAGGCGGCACTTTCTCCTCGGTTATTTTAAGATACTAAGTGTTGATCCAGCCGGGGTTCGAACCCGCGACCTCCCGCGTGACAGCCGACGCTCAACCAACTGAGCCAACGGTGCGCGGTCAAAACAAAAATCTGCATTATTATTTTTGTCAAAACAAAAAATCTGCATTATTATTTTTGTCAAAACAAAAATCTGCATTATTCTGGAATAAAGGTCTTCACTGACATTAGTAAAAACATCCACATTATATATAATTATAGAAATTATACAAACATATTCCACACTGATCGATCATGAGACAGCCTATGCGGTGCTTCTCCTCATGAAAATGGCCATTCCATTCCATTGGATGAAAAATAACAAATTTTTAGTCATAAATTGTACCTTGATTGGTGTTACTAACTGACGGTGGTCTGGAGCGGGAACCTCGACGTGTGACAATACCAGTCTTCTCTGATTTCACTTCACCCTATTACATAAAATTTAACATTTAAGTCAGTTGAAGATCAGGACAAAAAACACAACAAAAATCATCATTTCCTCTTACCTTAACCGGTTGTGTAACTTTAGATTTGGGATCAACCTTTTTGACAGGGTGGCTTTTGTTATCATCCCCAGAGGGTGGTGACACCTGTTTTGCAAGCCTCGCTGAGGACCTTGTCACAGGTTTAGCGGATTTATTTGGGGCAAATTGTGCAGGCTTCATAAGTGGAATCATTCCATTTGCAGGATTCTTCGATGCAGTGGCAAACAAATTAGCATCTTTTTCATGTTTAACTTGTCGCACCACAAATGATTTCTTCTGAGGTTCACTTTGTTTCTTTTGCTTTCTTTCTTCGCGCCACTTAAGTAATTTTTCCCTTCTACTGAGCTGAGGTTGAGGGTGATTTCCTCTTTGGTTTTCTGCAAGAGAGAATTATCATCTCAAACGTGACTATTTTTGCTCATATAGAATCCGAAAACCTTCAAGCATAAACTGGTTTACTTGTGTGAAACTGATAAAAGGAAAACGAGGCTTACACTGAGGTATAAAAGGCCACCGTCTGTGAATCTCTTTCTGAGCCCCAGCAAAAGAATCACACATATGACTTGCAATTGTATAATATACACTTTGGTCCATAACCGAACCGAAAGAAAAACACATGTTTGACTGGCTAGATTTTTTTCCAGTGCAGGGTGAAGAGAACACAACCCGATTCTAAACGAATAGTCCGCTCTAGTTTCCTTCCTAGGACTTTGAGGGAGAGTCACAACTCAACGTTCTCCGATTGCGATCAAAATGAAAATCATTTCATTATTTGCTTTTTTTAATTCTGATCTGTTGCTCATTTATGAAAATGGCGGGTTTGCAATTTTGCTAACGTTAGTCGTTACAATGTACTGTTACATGAACATTTGCAATCATGAACAATGGCTTATTTTTACATGTAAATACACGTTACCAGCAGTTTTGGTTTCCATTTCACTATTTGTGGTATCAGACACGTTTTCATCAACCAGCGGCGATAGAGGCATCCTTCTTCGTTTGGAAACTTCATCCATTCTGGAAAGATGGCGGTTTTCGCTCGCTCGCTGGGCCCTGACATTTCGATTTGTGGACGCTCCCAATCTTCCACGACATTTGTAGGAAGACTGATGGTCGTAGTTGAACTTCTTCGCCGCAATTTTTTCCATTATCTACCGGATAGTGCTTATTCTAATGCCTGTGTTGATTGCAAAGTTGCTTTATCGTCTACGATTGACTGATTTTGGAGAAATTCTTGTTTAAAAACCTCAACAGAGTCCACAAAAACCAACCATGTCAATTACTTCTTCGTTCGAATTTGGGTCCAACGTTTTGCTTCACAGCGATTGGGCAAATTTGAATATAACTACCAATCATGTTTACGCAATTAAAGCACGTGATATGATTTTCCGACACAACTCACATTACTGACATGTCACAGATGCCTTCTGCAGCCAAAGCTGTAAACATGGGAGCTGCGAAAATAACACTGTCTCCCATCGGAATTGTTGTTATCGGTCTTGTAGTTGTCGCATTTGTCTTCTACTTGTCCACTGACGGAGGTGCCAGCGAATTTTCAAATGGTTATTCTGCTGGAGAAGACACAATCTCGATGAAACATCTCATTCAAACAGGAATATATCTTGCCGAAAAAGGAGGAGAGGTTGTCCGGAAAATCCGCCGTGGTGAAGATATTGGGGTAAGTTAAAATCCCTGCCAATTAATGGAATATTACCAAAAGTCGAAGTCGAAGTGAAGTAGTGTGCGTCGTGGTTTAGATCAGTCCTGTGTGTATTTGTTTAGTCGGATTTAATTTTCTAGCTAGTGTGCATATTTTAAGTGGCATTCTTGAGTATTTTTTAACTTAAAGCTATCTTATGAACTTGGTTGATAGTGTTATATCATGTTCATAAAGCTGTTTTAAATGCGCTGCCTCGTGGCAAAAAAATGAAAGTGCAATGACAAGGTTCACATTGTAAACTTGCAACGTGTACACAAATTGATAATTTACACAGATCTACAAGTACTTACGGTAATGCTTGAGGAAGAGAACATACTTAAACCGAACAATTCTTTGCTTGACCTGTTACCTCTGAAAATAAACTTAAATATTAAGTTTTGAATGATTTACAATGTAGCTAGAGAAACATGTCCCGTAAAAGTGTTGAAAGTTCACTTTCCATTTGTTGATTTTTCATTGCTGGCATTATCCTAGCAACATAATTGTGCCCTAAACAATTTTAGACCAGTGTTAGGATAGAGAAGTCATGAGAGAGTGTTTTGAGACTGTTGCAGCCTCTAATGGTTTATACAGAGAACAAATTAAAATGGAAACTGAAATATTCTTCTCCAAGAACAGTCTTCAGAGAGTGTGAGACTTTGGTCCATTGGTCATGGAGTTGACAAAGACATTGTGTTGCAAATTACATAAGATATATACTTGGGAGATGTATAAGACAAACTGGGCTGATAAGACGTTTTATTAATTTTTAAACCTCAAACAAACACAATGAAAGAATTACCCTATCAATGATATTTGACTACCTGGATCAAGAGTGCTTGTAATTAAATTATGAAACAATTATTGGATGAGGTTCAGCATGATAAATTATCATGAATTATCAAAACCGAGGTCTGTGTTATCTGCCTCAGCCTTCGGCTTCGTCAGATAACACAGACACGAGGTTTTAATAATTCATGATATCATGCGAAAACCAAATTCAATAATTGTTTTATTATACATTTTTCACATAATTCATCATCAGAAACAGAAGCGAAGCGTTCAGCCATTTTGTTTCTGAGGAGAACACTCCAAGGGGCTTAGTAACCAGGCAGACGTTGAACTTGACGTGATAAATGTAATATCTGCAGCAGATATTACATTTATCATGTCAAGTTCACAAGCTATTGTGAATTGATTGAATGCTCTCGACCAATCAGATTTTTCATAGTGAGTCTGATGTATAATAATAATATTTATGTACAGACCTTTTGCTGGTGCCATCTCAGTCTATACTGAATTGTGTTGGTATCTATTGAGTTGAGATTTTTTTCCATGATTGGTTTCCTGTACAATTTAGTCTTCAATTCCTATTTGCATTTGCATAATCTCCACATAATATTATCCAAAATGAATGTTGTATGGCACTTGCAATATTGGAGAATAAAACACATATGAAAAAGTTTGTCTATACTTCAGGGCTCGAAATTGCGACTAACTTATCTGGGGAAGTCGCAAATTTGCGACTTGTTGTTACCTTCGCTCTTTTGGAACAAAAGGGTTAGCAGTTGCCACTTTGCTGCTACTTTTGCTAAAATAAATGAATGAAATGACAAAGTTATTTTGTTTCTCGTGGTGAATTTCCTCTGAAGATAGCATAATTGTAGAGTAATTTAGCTGCGATGTTACGTGCACAGCTCCATTCTTTCGATCATTCGCCATTTTCAGCGGTTTCTTTACACACAAGTATTGTGGGCTCATATTTTTGGGCTAAATCACTGACAACACAATGCAGCACGGCCAAATTGCGACTAAATTTCCGTATCTCGTTGCAAAATTGTAACTGGATTTTTTCGTTAATTTCAAGCCCTGTACCGAGTAGGTGCAATAGGTTTGTAGCAGTAAATTGTTGAAAACCTGCAGTCTTAACCCTTAATTAAGCCCTGAGGTGCCCCCATGGACGATTAAAATCTATAACTGGTAATTGGGAGTTAATTAAAAGGGGTTAATTAAAAGGGGTTAACTCCTAGCTCTGATGTCAAGTTCTCAGATATGTGTATCTTTCCTTTCTTTTTAGGAAGGAAGTAAAGGGAAAACACGTGAAGGAGCGAACAACCCTGTGACACTAGGAGACATGCTTTCGCACGAGACCATGTATTATGGCTTCAAAAAGGCATTCCCTAACTTGAATGTTGTGTCAGAGGAACATGACCATGGAGAAATTGACATTAATGAGGTGGAGAAACCTAATACACGAGACATCGATATTGACAGTAGCCTCCAATTAAATAAAGGAAATGAAATGGTTTCATCAGGGAATCTCTTAGTTTGGATTGATCCTCTTGATGCCACACAAGAATACACAGAAAACTTAGTTGAATATGTGACCACCATGGTTTGTATTTCCGTCAAAGGAAAGCCAGTGGCAGGGATTATTCACAAGCCATTTCTTGAGGAAACATATTGGGCTTGGGTGGGTCATGGATCATCTCAGAACATTAAGGTTCCTGAAAAAAGAGAGACTGCTTTAAAGGAACCAAGAATCATAGTTTCAAGGTCACATGCTGGCAAAGTAAATGCCACTGTGAGAGAAGCGTTTGGTCCAAAATCAAAAGTGATACCAGCAGGTGGTGCAGGTTTCAAGGTGTTGTCGCTATTTCAAGGCGAAGCTGATGCTTATGTCCATGTGACTTTGATAAAGAAGTGGGACATCTGTGCTGGGGATGCCATATTAAGAACATTAGGTGGAAAAATGACAACTTTAGATGACAAAGAAATAGAATACGGTGACGAGGAGAAACCGC
>OX421449.1:7546188-7548688 GCA_949126865.1 Montipora capitata | reverse complement strand
AGATTTGTATGGGAATCCCGATAAAACACCTGAGAAGATAATTTTCCGAAAAAATTAAATTAAAAAGCCTAACCTTATTGCCATTGTGGGTCGCTTCCTTCCTGTGCGCAAGCTGTTGACAAACTCTCGACGCAAACCTCTGCTGACCAGTTACAACTGAATGAAACTAAGTGCAAGGAACTACGTATAACATTCAGCCACTCTAGGAAGAACTTTGATTCAATTAAGGTTAATGGTCAGAATTTAGAATGCGTGAAGCATGCTAAGATCTTTTGCTTGCAGATATCTAGCGATCTTACGTGAGATCTTACCACCTGAGATCGTAAGCGCCTGTACATTCTGCCCAAGCTAAAGCGATCACATGTTAGGTCGGAAGAACTTTAATTCAGTTTTCTCTTGTACTTAACTTGTATAAGGCCTGTTACTGAATACGCATGCCCTGTTTATCATCATAGCCCCCCGAAGTCGTGCCCAGGAGACCGCGGACAAGGTTGCGGAGGAGTCTACGCAGAACTGAGTCAAACTCAATAGCGACAAGTGTAAGGAGCTCAAGATATCTTTTGCAAAAGATAAGCCCCAGTTTGCGTCCATTGTAGTAGATGGTAAAGAACTAGAGAGGGTGACTGGTGCTAAACTACTAGGTTTGACCATATCGAGCAACTTTACGTGGAACGATCATATTAGTGACGTAACTTCGTCTTTGTGCTATCCGTTTCTTTCATTTCACCAGCTCTAGTAATTCCAGCTTCCAAAATATGAAAAAAAAAACTAAGCAAAACAAAAAAGCTGGCTGGCTGGCTGCCAATTGACCGGGTGAAATGGTTGTGCACATGCGTAATGTGTTGACCACACCGGGTTGGTGTTATGGTCAATCTCGACCCCAGATCTCTTCTCTCTTGCGCATGCTGAGGGGAAGAAGTGTCTTCTCATTGGATTTCGTGACGAACAATGAAAAGCGTCTCTGATTGGTACATTGATGTTAGTAAGAGGAGTGAGCAGGCGCCGTAAGGTTCAAATAGCCAATTTTTGGCTGTAAGAAGCCTACGGGGCATGTTTTCCTACTAGAGTTTCCCAGAGCCTCGGGTCATGCGCAGGCATAAGATCTGAGGCTCTGGTTACGAGAATGGTGTTATGGTGTGCCACTTTGCTTTTTTTTGTTTTTCGCTTTGCAAAATATGACCCTACAGATAAAGTAATGCAATACAAAATGGTGACAAAACCGTTCAGAAATCAAGTGGTTAATGCCATATCGTTTTTTGCTTTAAATCAATTACTCTTTGTCAGAAAAAAAAAATGAATTCTCCCTTTTCGCTGTAGTTCCGGTTACAAAATTGGCTTTTCTGACCTTATCCGCAAATGCAAGCGCGTTTTATTTCCATACAAAGGCCGGAATTTTCTTTTTATTTACGTCGATCATTACAACACAGCGTATTACATACTGGAGCGCAGTAGTTTGGACAAGGAGGCGGACATGTCTTTGGCTCTACCATCTCTCGCGTTGCTTGCGCCGGAATATTCTGTGGCAGCTGCCCCGCGGAATAATCTTGGTATGGCATTGGTAGAGGGCGATACGCGTTTACGGATGGAATTAGCTGCGACGGAAAGCCATTCGAAGAGAATGCTTGTGGAGTCTGAGAACTTCCCCCCAAAGGTTGGAGACCCGGTGATGCAGGTTGGGGATTAGGTGTTTGTGTTTGTGCTTGAAACGGCTGTCCAGAAACTGGAAAAGGCGAGGACGCCGGGTATCCCTGGTTAAAAACAGGAACCGGGACCGGCTGGGGACGGGAAATAGTTAGAATAGGTCGATAGAGTCTGATTTTCCAAGTTGTCTGAGGGGAAGTTAATGGGTAAGGAGGACGAGGAGCAAAACCTTGAAAGAAATACCCCTGGGGAGCCTGCCCCTGGGGAGCATACCCCTGTTGAACATACTCCTGCTGATTGAACGGCTGACGATTATAGCTTTGTAAGCCATACCCTTGTGGACTATAACGCTGTGGAACGAATCCCTGAGAACCACCCCCTTGGGCTACATATCTTGTAAGAGGAAGCACAGGCCTGACTGGTCCCATCTGAGAGGTCTTCTCGTGTGATTTTTTGGAAGATTCGTCCTCTTTCTCTTCGCCTTTTTGTTTGTTTTTGCCCTTTGGATTCTTGTCATGGTGTTTTCCTACAGGGTTTGGTTGGCTGGGCCGTGGGGGCATGTACCTCGGAGGCAACGGGGCAGGTTGGTTATACTGTGGCGCATAAGGAAAAGTGAAGACCGTGCCTTGTAACTGAACGGGTAATTTCAAATTTGGTACATCCTGATTAGCTTTCTTGTTTGGTGTTATAGGCAAGGACACTGGTGTAGCGAGACTCAGCCGCGGCATCGGCATTTGTTGTTGTTGCGGTGTATTTGCTGGCCACGATTGAGTGTACATTGGACTTGAATTCGGTTGGTATGCCTGTGGAGATTGATTCATGGCTTGTGGGACCATTGGCACAAGTAAGTATCGAAGCG
>OX421449.1:7528688-7541188 GCA_949126865.1 Montipora capitata | reverse complement strand
AAGGGCTCTCTATAAGAGTCATGAAGTGTCCCGTCAAGTTCAATTCCCGTCACCACTCGAGAGTAAGAATTTACTCTGTTTAATTTCAGACGATTTTACTCGTCAAATGGGGGCGCTTTAGGTGTGCCTGAATCGGTTAAGTTAGGGTTTTCGCATAGTTTGGGCACACTTTGTGATGTTTTACTCGAGTGATGTTAAAGCAGAGGACACGAAAATGAGGCCGGGTAAGTAAGGCTACACCGCGTTGTTCAAAAAGGTCCTTGAAGTATATCAGAATTTAGAAATTAAAATGACCAACAGCACCAGAGACCACATTCCCGTTGAGCAGTAAAGTGGGTAGCTTCCAACCCAGTCGTTCTTAGGGGTACTCGTATTTCGCCTTCTCCCCACAAACGCCTGCTTACCCAAAAGCAAGGAATATTGCTTTCGAGTATTAAGTATTCATGAGTCAATGAGTCAATGCGTCAATGAGTCGACGAGTTAGTGCAGTTACCCTAACCCACAAAATGAAAGGTAAAATTTCAGAGAGTGCTTAGGCCTAATCACTGAGACGAGGGCTTAGGCTTCATCAATTAATTATTGCTATATTGACTGTGAGTCTCATTGACTCATGACTCATGACTCATTGAATCATTGACTGATTGACTGATTGACTGATTGACTCATAAAACAGGCATCCTCATTGCTTTCGGGTAAGTGGGCGTTTATGGTAAGGGGGCGAAATACGACTGCGTGAGAGGCTATATACGAAACTTAATATCCCTTGCGTGTGGGACTCTCCACTTGATAACTAGATATTTGATAACTCAGTAACCAAATATTTTAATTCAAATTATTATGGATTTGGAATACCTCGGAGGGGACTCTTGCAGATAAACCCTCTTGCCTTATCACATGGTTTGTATTTCCAGTTAAAATTGGTCTCAATAACGCCGCATTTTTTGCCAGAGAAATTGTCCTGGTAGAAATCCCAATTTATGTAGTGATTTGGAGTGCCATCCAACCAGGACATGATGCCTTCATTGTTTAAGTCGCTTGCACCTATCCAAGCGTCTGATGCATTCCCAGATATCTGCAAAAATGAATTGGACGGGATTTATGTACGGAAGCAAAATGAAATCTGATTTAATATATAGATTTAGCCAAGCCTAGAAGCGGAGCTCCCGGGTTATTTATTCTTACAATAAGCTAACCTGGCTTAAGCCTACGATCCAATAGAAGCCCAGTACCTAGTCAGCGGTCAACTTAAAGAAGCTGACCTCGTGATCACGTGAAACTGGTCAGCGGGTGCCTTGTTTTGACAGGTGTCAGTTAACCATAAAATGGATGTCCAATAGCAAAGATGTAAGCCGTAAACTAGCTGGAGACAGGTATACAAGTAGTAATGCAAGTATTGAGTCTAAACTTGAGCCCGCGATATGGTCACGTGATACTGGTCACATTGGCGTACATGGACCAAAACCAAATTTTCGCGCACAGTTGGGTTACCATAATTTCTTATCCGTGGTTCTCTGCGAGCGCGCCTTCGGCGCGAGGAGCTCCACCACTAATGATGTGGAATGTATGAAATTCCCATGTTAATCGAACCGCCGAAATTGAAATACACTAGAGTTGAAGATCATCGCAGTTAATTTGCAACACTGAGTGAGACAGCGCAATCGCATGGTCATGGGTTCTAGCCCCGTTAAAGTTGACGCGAAGTTAACCAAAGCGCATTCGTGGCATGGTTGTGCATGGCTGATTCATCTTTTATAGCGCATGCGCGAAGTTTGAGCCAACGTGCACAAGGGGCATTGAACGAAAATAGCTTCGTTGAAAGTAGGCATGAATATGCTGTATAATACGCTCAAACAACATACAAATGCACACACCGTAAGCAGTAGACCCACATTAAAGGATCTCGAGTGTTTTCGGAACGGATCGGTCCGTGAACTTTACTGAGAGATCATACCGTATGAGTGATCATAACGAGAATCATTGCCATCCCTCCAACCTAATAATGAATAATGCGTAAGACTACATTTGCTTATTTTCACACTCACCACAACGGTTCGCATGAAAAAATCTTCAGCTTGGCTCTCAATCGACGCCAGTGAAGAAAACTGTTCAGTACACTTCTCTGAGGCTTGCACCCAGTTAACTGGTCCCGGGAAATATTTGTAGCAAACATTATTGTAGAGTTTGTATTCATCGGGACACTTTGCTATGAAAATCAATGAATTGAATTTATATGTTAGAGAGCTTTCTTTAATTGTATTCGTTTTTATTCAAGCTTATCAATATATTCTGTGCGGTACAATATTTGTCATTATAAAGAAAATAATCGACTGCGCACAGCCGCCGCGATCGACTTACATGGCCCTCGCTTTCCAACGCCACTACCTGAAGCATAAGAAAGAAAAGGATTATTGTTTGAACTTGCATTTGTTACTGCAGCACACAGATACAAGGTCATATTAATGGCTAAGCAACCTTAAATTGACCGATTTTCTAGCTTTGAAAAGTAAGTGAAGCCTTACCATGGAAGTATGTGGTAACAGAGGGAGTCTAGTGGACTGAGTCTCTTGTCCTCATGATGATAATAATTTGGAATTTATTTTTAGAAGGCGCCTACGCAGCGAATGTTATTTTTATCTGTTGTTCCCATGACAACTTGGTCCAATTGTACACTAACTGACCAGTAAGGTGTCTACCTTGAAATAACCTCGTAGAACAAACACACAGAACTAAAAATAGATTTCAAATAATTTTTAACGAATTAGGGCCTAGCATGGGTGATTCACTCCCCTACCTTATATTCTTTTAATCTTACAAAAATTACACAACTTATTTACCTGAAACTGGCTTGACATTGTAGAGATATCCCCCCTTATTTCCTGGTGGGTCGAACAAAGCGACAATGTAGGTCTTTCCACTCCCACTAACAGCTTTCCCAATTCCCACTTCCTGTGAAGCAAGCCATACGAGCTGTGTAAAATACACAGACTTCAACGAACTCTTCGCGCTATGAAAGTCGTAAAATCGGATCCCATTATACCACGAGCGAACGCTTTTAGCAGCGAGCTTATCCGTGTTCTTGGATGAGAAAATGTTTTGACCGTATTTGGAGTTGACATCAATTTTCTCTTTATCCTGATTGGCCAGTTGAGTTGCCCAGGCTTTCGCTTCTTTGCTGAGGTCTTGCGAGAGTTGAAGGGGAGTCGCTGCATGCATTAAGCGATATTTGTTCATCAAGCGCAGTTCTGCTTCCACGAACGCCGACTGTTTGTTCTTTTGGGACGCAACAGAAGCTATAGAGTTTGAAATAAAAGTGTACATAGCAACTTGACGCTTTTATTCACCGAAGGCGTCAAAGTGGATTTCGCTTAAAGTTACCTTTCACCTCAAAGCAGTCTGTGACGTCAACCCAGTATCGAACCCATTCCCCTTCATTGCTCGGTTATGGATAAAATCATGACCACTTTTCTTGTCTTTCAAAGCCAATACAAAAGTGAAATTTCAATAAAAAGGCTCCAAAAACTACACAATATATTTGGGACGATTTCGGAGAATAAATTAAGTGGTAAAGTTTGTTGAGGTGATGGGCACTTTAAGAGCGGTCTTATAACAAACGATTGAATCTTTTACTTTTGAAATCAGTTGTTAATATAACAATTTCACAATACAATTTAACTTGAAATTAAAAATGATCAAAGGTGCTGAGTTTGATGGCTATCTACTCTACTGGGAGAAGTTGTTCTCCAGGTATTTGGCTTTTTGCATTACAATGTAATCTAACGTGGGTGCGAGGCAATTTCGGGTTAAAGCTACAAAATAGCCCGAAATTGCCTCACATACACGCTAGATTACATTGCAATGCAAATGAGAAAAACTAACCGTGAAAAGGGCTATTTTAATCTGCTTCAGTTTCAGGTGATTTGATTGACGAGCAGTCTCCCCAATTTGCCCTCAAGTTGGCTACTCCCTAATTAGTGGTCGTGTCGTACCTCATTGAACGGGCTTCAGGAAAGGCCGAAAGAACAATAAAACGAACAAAGATAACGATGGATTTAGCACAGAAAACAATAGGAAGTACGACACTATACAACCAATGAAATATAGTGTTAGTAGAGCACTTGTGATCAGCCACATGAACTTGAGACTCATAATTATTGTTCATTCCTGGATATCGTCTTGTTAGTTAGACTTAGTTTGCCCAGGAATTTTTTTGTCTTGACAAAAAAGAAAGCATCGTTTCAGGCGCCCATTTCTCTAACTTCTGCAAACATTTTCGGCCCCTAAAAGCCATATGTTAACTTGCGATCCGCCTGTTTTAAGAAGATTGTCTTCCAGTCTGTTTTCAAGATAACTAAAAGCAAAACGATTGTGATAATTGATGACCACCGACCGGTTGGTTCAGTTGGTTTAGTTTTGTTTCGATCAACAACACGATGAAGATAATCGTTTTCACCGCAGCTGATCCCGTTTAGCGGCTTCGGAAAACGTGGTGTTAATATTCGGAACATAACTGCAATTACCTGCTTGTGTGGCGGGTGCAGAAGCGGTTTGAGTTTGGACTGTCGTAAGAAACGAGACAAGCAGCTCGACAAAACACGTCCGATAAAGCATAGTTCCAAAACGGTTGCTGCAATCGGACATCAGTGATCAATAGTTAGTTCTTTATAATAAATGGTCAGGAGTGTCGCCTCAGTTCATGCATGCGAACAGAGGGGTTCTATTAGCGTTGGGAATTTAATAGACCAGCAAACAGCAACTATACACACTTTGTGACTTGAGCTAGGGATGTGATCCTAAAATGCTCCTTCCCTAAGATATAGAATTAAAACTGAAAGAAATCATTCAACAGCACCAGTAAACAGACCAAAGATGCGGAAATAATCCTGTGATCACTTAAATCTGGTTTCGTTTTCAAGGCAACCCACTCAGTCATGACAACTTTTCGTCCCGGCAAACCGGGCGGGACCGTTTATGTGAGAATTTTTCAGCCCGCCTTGCCGAGATCTCGACAGCTCAGACCGGGATCTCGGCAAGCGGGCCAGCCCACTTTCTCCTTTAAACGAATCGAGATTTTACCAAAGAAAAAAAGGCATTAACTGAGATCTCGGGAAAAGCGTGCCAGCCCGCCTAACCGGGTTGGCTCGCCTCATACAAACAGGCCCTAAATGAATGAAGGGGGTAGTTTCTAGATAAACTGTGGTGCTGCGTCGGTGGGGAAGTAGTATACAAAAAGTTTGGTTTTATCAACGGAGTTGATCATGTAAATTGGCCACCTTACAGAGATTCTAAATGCTGACGTTTCGAGCGTCGTTTCGAGCGTTTCGTCAGAGCAAATCCGTTGATCCGTTAATTAAGGCCCTAATTTGGTGATGTCACGCCGTTTACATGCATAGCACTGCAAAAATGTGCACTAAACTGCGTGCCCGCCCGAAAAGGGCGGAGAGAAGCGACAACCCGAAATACGTCTGCGAGCGCAGGCTAGGCTACGTGGCAAATTAAAAAAAACGGCGGACGGAAAGGACGAGATTGAAGCTGTTGAAGTAGACCAGAAACTCTCGGAAAGTCAGATATTTGCCCTATCGTACTCTTTGGGAAACTTTGTATGTGTCCCTTCAAAAAACAAGCAGCAAAAGGAAAATAGGAAGAAGGCTTGGAGGAACTGTCACAAAAAATACAACTTATCGCCGGGCTATCGTAGTCTTTGGGCACCGCGCACCGGTGGCTCAGTTGGTTGAGCACCGGGCTGTCACGCGGGAGGTCGTGAGTTCAACTCCGGCCGGACCAACACTCAGGGTCTTTAAATAACTGAGGAGAAAGTGCTGCCTTTGTAATTACATCTGCAAATGGTTAGACTCTCTAGTCTTCTCGGATAAGGACGATAAGCCGGAGGTCCCGTCTCACAACCCTTCAATGTTCATAATCCTGTGGGACGTAAAAGAACCCACGCACTTGTCGCAAAGAGTAGGGCATGTAGTTCCCGGTGTTGTGGTCTGTCTTCTGTGATGTATCATGGTTGGGAGGGTAAATGCTCGGAGAAATTAGCTACACCAAGCTACTCTAAAAATCCGAGGGTAAATAAAGATATATGATGATGATATGATGATATGATTTGGGCCACCTCGCATGGAAATCCATTGTCGCATTGTAAACTTTTCGATTTCGTTTTCGAGGCCTTTTTTCGTCTTCACCAAGCAAAAGGCCCAAACAAAGTGCGGCAAGCACTCTCTTCCAACAACGAAAGAGTTGAGCAGCCGCCATCTTTGTTTACACATGACTGACCAATTATATGCGCAGGATTCGAGAAATTTGCAACGAGACAAGTTGAGCAAGCACGCGGTAATACGCGCAACAATGGGTTTCAACTTGCAATGCAACAATGTTGCGACACAAGTTGAAGGAAAATGTTGCCCGTATTACCGGACCTTAATAAACAAAAACAAATGCCCTGCGTGCCCCGCACGTGTGTTTTGCATGTTGGTAAGTTTCTTTGCAGTCCTCTTCCTGACAACGACGTGAATTGACCAAATTTGTGTGTAGAGAGCGTGAGAACCTGACGAAACATTTAATTTTTTTTTCGCAAATAACCACACCGTTCATGACAATTTTATTCCTGCAGTGTTGATGTACACTTTCCATTCCGAACGACTTGGGGTCATGACGAAATTATTACAATAACGGGAAATAATAGATGGTTTTCAATCACATGGTGAGACGGCCATGTTGGTGCACAAAACAATAGCAAATTATGGCTCATGCTTTGCGTTATAATGGAGTCAAATTCTCAAAAAACTTTTTTTTCTATCGGTCTTTGCACCAACATGGCTGCTGTGACGTCAGGTGAAAACTATCTGTATTTTTAGACGCTGTTTCGCTGGAGTCACCGTGGTTATGTCCTCGTGTACCGGTTAACGAAAATTGCGTGACATCGGTCAAACGAAACATAGCGTGAATACATGCTCTAGTAATAAAACGACAACTGGATCACTCACAACGGATAAATCTTTAAATGTTTTGGGCTATTTGGGTCATTTGGGTCAATAACCCAACTGGCCTCAAATAGTCCAAAACATTTTAAGATTTATCTAGTGATCCAGTTGTCGTTTTATTAGGGAATTTAAGAAACGACGACGGCTACAACTACGACAACGCAACAAACTTTAATATCATTGCTTAAAAGAGCATAAATAATCGTGCTGCACGTGCAGCACGGATTTTAGCAATTATGTTTGCGGTCCTCTGCATAACGACGACGTGAAATCACCAAATTTGAAGTTTTGACGACAACGTAAGCATGCAACAGAGAATCCTTCATTCTCTATTTTAAATTTGAAATCGCTCGTACCGATTTATTTTAAGGATACTTTGCCCACATTGTACGACGCGAACTAGACTGAATAATCGCGAAAGACTTAAGATAGAGCCAAGTTATATTTTGAGGTGGCGTTTTCGTCGACCGTCGCCGTCGTAGATCTATTAGGGAGCTTTAGCAAAGGCCAACGGCGACGGCAACAAGAACGTCACAAATTTGCATATTTAGTGGGCAAAAACAATAGCTTTGCACGTCCCGCACGTGCGTTTTTCATTTTTGTCCATTTCTTTGCCGTCGTCAGCAAAGCAACAACGTGAAATTACCAAGTTTGAGGTGTTATGGAGAACGTCAGCACCTGGAGATAAATTTTCATTTTTCTCCCCTAAATTAAGCGCGGCTCGTAACGGTTTCATTCCTGAGGGACTGAAACACCTTTGTCATATTAAAAGGCTTGGAATAGTCGCGAAGTGATCGCAATAACGTGAATTTATGTTTTTACTTGACGTTCTCGTTGCCGTTCCCGTCGTCGTTGCTAAAGCTCCCTATTAGGGAGCTTACGAAACGACGACGCCGACGGCAACGACGACGCTACAAAACAATAGGTTTAGTGAGCAAAAACAATGGCTCTGCACGCTCTGCACGTGCGCTTTACATTTTGGTACATTTCTTTGCCGTCATCTCCTAAATGACGACGTGAAATGACCAAATTCAAGGTTCTGCGGAGGACGTTAGCACAAGACGATGAATTTTCAGTTCTCTCTCTACGCTTCCAACCAACTCATACAAGTTTAATTCCTCGATAGTTACTACGCATTTTTAACGCGAAACGACATGAAATAGTTTCGTAGTGATACGAATAACGCGAACTCGTATTTTTAAATGAAGTCCTCGTAGCCGTCGTCGTCCTCGTTTCGTAAGCTCCCTCATTTTATGTTTCGTTTGACCAATGTCACGCCACTTTCGTTAACCGGTACACGGGGACATAACCGTCGCCGTCGTCCTTGCGTAAGCTCCCTAATATTGTTGTGTGGCGTTGTCGTTGCCGTAGCCGTCGTCGTTAGGGAGTGAGGAGTTTAAAAACAACGACGATGGCTACGGCTACGGCAACGCCAAAAAGCAATCATATTATTGGTTAAAAGAACCAAAATGCTCGTGCTGCGCGTGCGGCACTCTTTTTTGAACATTTCTCTCCCTCACTCGTCAAAACTACTACGTGAAATGACCAAATTTAAGGTTTTGACGACAACGTAGACAAACTACAGTAAATCTTTCAGTCTCACTCTTTACTTCAAATCCGTCCGTACCAATCCAGTTATAGGACAAGTCGCCCATATTTTATAATAAACAAGATGGAATAATCATGAAATACTTAGAATAGCTCAAACTTATATTTTGAATTGACGTTTTCTTCGCCGTAGCCGTCGTGGTATCAGGGAGCTTTAGCAATGACGACGGCAACGGCAACGAGAACGTCATGTAAAAACATAAATTCCCGTTATTGCGATCACTTCGCGACTATTCCGAACTTTTTAATATGACAAAGGTGTGGCAGTCCTTCAGAAATGAAACCGTTACGAGCGGCGGTTAATTTAGGGGAGAAAAATGAAAATTTATGTCCAAGTGCTGAGGTTCTCCATAGCACCTCAAACTTGGTTATTTCACGTTGTAGTTTTGCTGACGACGGCAAAGAAATTGACAAAAAAGGAAAAACGCACGTGCAGGGCGTGCAAAGCTACTGCTTTTGCCTACTGAATATGCAAATTTGTAACGTTCTCGTTGCCGTCGCCGTTGTCGTTGCTAAAGTTCCCTATCTTAACGACGCGAAGGAAACGAAAACGTCACAAATTGTGCATATTTAATGAGCAAAAACAATAGCTTTGCACGCTCTGCACGTGCATTTTTCATTTTTGTTCATTTCTTTCACGTTTTTCGGCAAATCTACGACGCGAAATTACCAATTCTCCAGTTTTACGGAGAACGTGAACGAAAGGCAGCGAATTTGAATTTTCCGTCGTAGATTCACCACCGCACGTTCTAATTCAGTTCCTGGAAAGTTACACTAGTTTTTAGAAGTTAGACAAGGCGACATATAAATAACGAAAAAGATTAATAAACCTGAACTTACAATTTTAAATGACGTTTTCGTTACCGTCGCGTCGTAGATCTTAAACTCCGTGTTTCTTATTTATCTCCCTATTAGGCAGTTAAAGCAACTGCAACGACGGCTGCTGCAACTGACAACATCACAAAACAAGAACGTGCGGCATGCATGTTAGTACATTTCGTCGCGTTAATCCTGAAAACAACAACGTGAAAAACAGTAACACTAAAAAATTTCAGGTGTTGACGACAACGTGCGCATATAACAATGGGCCGTTCATTCTCTGGCTTTACCTTTACCGTTAGTGAAAACGTCAGGCTATAGTTCTTTCGTCAGGTATTTGACAACGTGAATAAGATGGAATAATCCCGAGATACTTACGGCAAGCCCAAAGTTATGATTTAAATCGTTGACGTTGCCCCTCTTTTGGGGGATAAAGGATAGGGAGATAGCGAAAGAAGCAGTATATGTAGCATTTACCTAGTCACCAGCTGGAAGCCATGCAGGTAACGGGATTGTATTTCGATTTTTAGCCAGATTTCATAATTTTTAAGATCACCGGGAAACTGATTGTCATGCAAAACGTATTCCAAAAGTATTCAACATTGGTTGCTCTAACTGCTCAATGGAAAACTGATGGTTATTGACTCAAAATGAAGGGTTCACTGAACGAGCTCTGTGGTTTTGATTTCAGGATGGAGGTTGTCAAGTCGAGTACAGGTTCATCCAGCCAATACTGATGTTTCGTTCGTGCCAGTCGTTCGCACAAAGACCGTGGTGCGAATGACCGCAACCCGCTAAAATAGCTAAGTGGTTCCTTTTTCTCAATTATCTCTTAACTAATTAAGTGTTTAGTCTACATGCAAAGTTCTTGTGGCGACACTGATTTGAATATGTTCCTGCTGTGAAGAAGAGAGGAAACGAGTTTCCTTTACGTTAGGTAAAAAGCCGTTCTAAAGTTACTCATTGATCGCTTTTGTTTGGCCTACCTTTAACTGTCAATTACCTCTTGAAATGTTTTGAAATACGACCTTTTGAGGACCCGTCAGCAAAGTTCTCAGCCCGCAACTCGACAAAACAATAAATTAATTATGATTTCAGTCAAAATGATTTCCACTAACAGGTCTCACTGAGTGCAACAGTACCTGTTCGAGGCATGGTCATCTATAAATTGTTTTTATTCAATCAATAAGCAATCTTGTTGCCTTGAAATAAATTCAGAGACGGCACAGTATTAGCCTTTTTACAGATAATAACAAAAAAAAATATTTAGCGGCAAAATCTGGGAAACGTAATCTAGCAGCAAGAAAATTTTCTAGCTAACTTTTCTTACGTCAGGGTTGTCTGACGTGACATGAATGAGAAGGGCTATGGTAGCCGAGCCCAGCACATTAACAGAAATTAAGGTCCATTAGTTGGTCGCCTCAGTAGACCAATTTTCAGCTAAGATACCTGGCCTAAGAATGGAAGCGAGGCTTCCGGTACAAACATTTGTGCTTTTTTAATGTCAATGTAGACTAACAAGACGCCTGGAGGTGTTGACGTGAGATGCGTTGAGATTTGAATGGGTGAAAAAAGGCATTAGGATGCATACGGCGTCTACAAAGGGCAATCTAGTTTTTTAAACTGTATATCTCGATAGTCTCCCATGCAGCAGGGCTTAAGTTCAGTGAGAAGCACAAGCACGTCGCTAATTGTCATATGAGACTACGTCGAAAAAAACAGAAAAGAAAAAGGAATTCGACTTTTTAGATGTGGTCTACCTATGACATCCCACGTAATTAAAATTACTACGGCACGATTTACACTACTAGTAATAGTTGACTCTACAGCTGCGCCGGCTGTTAAGTATAGTTGTACGCAGAATTCAATGTGTCCAGTTCCCAGGTAGAGGAGAGGCCGTTTTCAAACGGAAGCGGGGGAACTACGAACGAACCCGGACTGAATAGGAAAACCTCAGGGGTTACATAGTTTGGTGTCGTTGAAAATGTAAGGAGTTGAGGGTTTGATCATGGCGGACACGGTGGTATACCAGTCGAAACAGAAACTAAAGGAAACGCAAAGTCAATTACTAGTATTAAAACAATGTGGCCACCGTTTTTTGAAAATGTAACATACTTTAAGGGATGAAGTTTAGTCTTGAATAACATAACGAATAACTACTGATGTTGCTCGGTTTAATGTTAATGCAATATTAAGACGTCCTTGATCTGGATTATATAATCGCTGATATAGGATTAAATGACCAAATGAGTGGTTAGAAACTTATGAAGGAAATGAAATGGTGTATTATTAAAAGTACAATGAGTGAAAATTTGTGTAGAAGACTCTTCTGGTAACAAAATTAGAATTCGGAAAGGTTGAGTGCATCAACAATCCCCAACAAATAATGCAATTACCCATGACATGGTTTTATATGTTTATGAGTTTTCTATGTTGCGATACTTTATTCAAAAGTTTACTAACACTTTGAAAGAACTGAAACTAACAGTCTCAAAAATCCAGAAAAAATATTAGAATAACTTGCAGTCTCTTTCTTCAATCCACAGTCATGTTCAAGATTGGTTCTTTCCAAACAACAACAACAACAACAACAACAACAACAACAACAACGACAACGCTGTCACTAGCCTTAACAACCACACAGTGAGGTGGTCACCAGCAGCCTCGCAACAATTTATGGGCCAGGGCCCGGTTGTTCAAAAGCCGATTAACGCTAATCCCAGATTAAGAATTAATCATGGAGTTTATTTCTCTGCTCCCAAATGCTGTTCAACGCTGATTTTCGGCAAAACGTTTCATTAGAAGAAGTCAATCTTGAAAGGCAAAAACAAGAAAAAGAAACTTTCACCAAAAAGTTGAAAACGTGACGTGAACCAAAGGTTTACGCTAATCCTGGGTTAAGTTAATCGGCTTTCGAGCAACCGGGTCCAGGTCACTAAGCAACGAACGAACTGTAAAATGGCCAATCCACAAAATGACAGAAACAGATTTGTCTATTTAATGCTTCCGAAGCAAATTAACCGATGGGACGGAAGATCGTTTTGAGGTAGAGTGGATCCTGTACTCGGGACACCATCTGAGGGATTAAGA
>OX421449.1:7513688-7526188 GCA_949126865.1 Montipora capitata | reverse complement strand
ATTTTCAATAAACGGCCTAGCCCATCAGGGCTTGGCCAAAATATCCCAAACAAATGTGGTATTATTTGTGTCCCAGCAAAAACGGAGCTCGCCCAAAACAATGCCTTGCCAACAATATCAGTCAGACTGTATGGAGCATGAAACAAAAAAAGTAAAAGATCGTTCGCGTACTACATCTCTACGCACACCAGCTGAAACATAAACTACCGTTTTCTGGCGACAAGATTCTGGCTGCAAAAGAAGCCGCTATCGTTGAGGCCGTCTGGCCTCAGCATTTGCAATCTGTATGCCCACTCTCCTTCTTTTACAGCCAGTTTATCTTTAGTGTGAACCTTATCGATAATCTGGACGCTAAAATCCCGTAGTCCATGATGTCCAGGAGTATGAAAATGCTTATATATAAAGTCGTCGCATTCCCCGTCAACAGTCGATTTACTGGAATGAGCTCTAAGGCGACTTTTGTGGGGTTATGAAATCTCAGCCTAAATTTAGTGCTGGCTGATCATCTAACATACTGCAATCCGCAAACCTTACAAGTAATCAAATACACAAAATTACAAGAATTACAATCTAACTGATAGTTTATAGTATAGCTTCTCTTGGTTGTATGGCTCGTGAAACTACTACTGGGGACAGCATAGTTGCAAACATCGCATCTTGTGCTATTGCAGTCAGCACGGTTCCTTTATTGGCCCGATCGTTAATACCGTCATAGTGGCCGTATTAATCTTACAGATTCTTTGGTTGGCGGAACGCTACCATAGGCGCATTAGGTACTGCTCGTTTGTACCTGTCAGACAATTGAAGGAGTGGATGTAATTCCTTCAAGAAACCCCCTATATATTAGGCAAACTTGGATGATACATAACAGTGAATGGTATTTGATTTTATTGCCAACATGACCACTTTGAAATGCCCTGCTTGGGTTTATTTTTGCGCATGGTCAATTTGAAGATCCAATCTGTTACTTTTGTGTATTTCAGTTATTTATTTCATGTAATATTTGGTGTTCCAATTTGGTCAAATAAAATGTTGATTTTAATGGAGCCCTGCGATCCTGTGTACAAACAACTACATACTTTTAGTCTAAATTTCAGTTTTGAAGTTTCTCTGACCTCTATGCAAACTATTTTTTTCATACATATCATGTTTACAAGCAATTTATTTCGTCTTTTTAGGCCCTGCAAACAATATTTTTCAATATTGTTCATACACCCCTCCAGAAAAATAATGGTCCGTCCCTTAAGTGAAAACAGTAAGCAATCGCGATCAAAACATTGACAAATTTTACAAAGGACAAAATCCAGTGACAGTTGTTTTTCATTTTCTGCACGCCATTCGAACCTTAATTAAATGATTCCGACGTAACCGTTTTTCACTATGATGCGAGAAGTACACGTACCAAATTCTTAATGTTTTATGATCCAAAAAGATGCCTTTAACCTTTGACTCTGAGGCTCATCCAAGAAAATCCTCCGACTTGTCATTTGATAGACGTAATTGTATGATAGTAAACAACTGACTCGTCATTCATCATGGGCATGGGGAGTGAAACTTGACACTCGAGTCGGTGTATATCTTTGGACTTCCGATTATTTAGCGAGGAGCTGAGCTGGCTCTCGTGTTAACATTTAAAGTCAGTACAGCAACGATGGCGCTTGACACAATTTGCGCGCTCCGTTTCTCTGCGCTTCGCGTTCTCTTCGTCGTTCTCATTCTGTGCTTTTTTCGGAAAGGGTTATCCTGCCCGAAGAATTGTCTGTGCTTTAGGACACAAACCGGACCAACTGTTCGCTGCAATCACCACTCACTGTCGCGAATACCAATCGTCCCGTCAACAACAGTTGACTTGTAAGTAGTCAAACTTTTGTCTTGAAAGCATGTATAGAATTTCTTTTCAAAGAAAGTACCATTCAATTAAGACGCTAGGGTAAGGAAATATTTTTTGAGGGAACTTCTTGAGGAGATTTAAGATGAAGTGGGATGTCCATCAGTATTAAATACTTCGCTGAAAATATCGATTGTGTTTCACTTGGAGGGAATCCATACCAAACAAGACCCAGCAATTTTTTTCATCAAGAAATATAGGCTTTCGTTGGTTTTAAGCCCTAGACTTTTTATGTTCTTGATGTTAGGAAAAAACAAACATAGGGAGAATGTCTGACAACAAGCCAATGCGGCAGACGACCTTCTTGACACCAAAAGTGCTTTTTTATCAAAACATATTGGAAAAATGCTTGAACTCTCCAAGGGCATTTTGTCACGTCTAACTGAAGTTTCATCAAGTGATAAAGATAAAAATCAACATCGTTGTATTCTCATACGCTAGCGACTTGTGGCTATCTGGAATAGAGATTAAACATAAAATATTCAAAGTGAATAATTTGAATAATCGTTTTTCCCGTGCCTTTTCCGGAAAAGTTGTATTTCATTTTGATAAACGGTCACATCTTAATTTTGCGAGATCAACAAGTTTCCTACCATCAACAAATCTTAATTTGTCGAAATCACTGGTTCACATATCAGCCTTTCCTTGATTTCATTTTGCTTTGACTTGACGAAATTCCCAGAAGCAACTATAGAATAGAGGGCCACATTGAATTCAATTTACCATCCGGTGTGGTTCGGTAGTGGATAATAGTAGGAGAATTAAATGGTTCGTTTGGCTCGTCAGAAGGCGGTTGAATAGTTTGTGGCTATTGTGGCTGCCAAGTGGGCGAAACAATAGAATCAGATGTGCCGGGTTTGACTGGCTTTGCTGGAAGTCAAAGAATCTTCGCGATTTAATAGTGCATCAACAATTACGTGTTTTTTACACAAAGAATCACCACTGATTTCTCTATCACGATACCGCAGAGTTTTGTTGCCTTGTTAACCAATGCTGCGCGATTTCCGTTTACAGTTAGATGTACCATTCATTCTAGATTAGAAATGGGCGGGATATATGCCTTGTTGTCTGCTAAATGCTAAAATTTCAAAGATGTAATCCGATGTTTCCGTTCCGGATCACTGGAGGCAAGCTTTGCTTGATTATTTTCCTTTTTCATTCACGTTTTGCATCACTGGGAAGTTTAAAATGAATTGTTCGTGGGATACTCACAAATGAGACTCAAAACGCATCTCGGTTAGAACTTCTCAGTTGCAAATTGCATCGAAGGAATCTATGATCCCTGCTATTCAAAGCGAGGATAACTTAATCCTGCGGGAAAGTCAACATCCAACAGTTTCAATCATTGGAAAGATTCCAGTATAATCATATGAAACCATTGTTGTATGTCAGTATATATGTGGCTATTAAGGTTTGATCTGAGCAGACGTTTACAACGGATGGAGATTTAAATTGGAAGAAACCTTTTTTGAAACAACTGTGTAACCGTATTCAGCTTTCTTCGAGGGGGTTAAGTAAAGCTAAATATAGGTTTAATAGTACAAAAACGCATCGGGTTAAGTCGATTTTCCATTTTCCTCTGGGACCAAACACGAGTAGTCTAAGAAAATGGCCTTTGGTGTGGCAAAATGCTTTGTTACTGGTACCGTTCTTCACACTCGCTGCACACAATGGAATGCCTTTAGCGTCTAAAAGCCACAAGAGTTTAATACAACTTATAGCAACGGACAGAGCAGATGAAGGAACCCAATCAGAGCACGCAGACAAAGTTGACCTGCAGCTCACTTCTGATTGGCTAATCAAAGAAGTCAACGTGACAGTAGAATAAATTTCTTACAAATGACCAATAACCAAAACTATATTCAATGAAAACCATTTATTATTTTTTTGCATATGCAGGTAGCGTGTTTGATTGAATTTTTTTAAAGACGCAACTTGGAAATACATGGATAACGATCAAACAATCGGATTTTAACTCGTTTATCGCACCGAGTCAGAGCCAAGAGAATATTCGGATTTTCAGTGTTTAAAGGAAAACACCCTTTGATGTGAGCCCTCGCTTGACCTGAAGCGGAAAAGACCTATAATTCCCTCTCACAGTATCTCCTGTTCCCAAATTTTCGAACCAAAACCTCTGACAATTGCACACGGAAAGATACATTTTATTCCATAGACACCCGTATGGATTCTCCTCAGTTGGAAACAAACCAGACCGGAGTACCTGCGTCTGTTGGGATAAGACAAATGCCCTACTTCCTGTACCCTTCACGTTTTTTTGCAATTGAGCGCCATGGACTTAGAGGGTGGGACTGGGGGAGGCTGTCTTAGTCGGAGGAGTGTCGTAGTGGAGTTGAAGTCCTCGTGTGTGCTGTAGATATAAAACAACGCGTGATTGATCCTCTTCGCTGAAGTTCATTTTTCTAGGGAACTTTTCAAATGAAATTAAAGAGATTTGACGCTGAGAAAGAGCTTTTTGGATTAAAGGTGGCTAAGTTAGGATAAAAAGATCTTTCAACAGATTAGGCAACTAAGTCGACGCCAGATTATCCTTTTTATCTATTTCTGTTTCAAAATTTCTTTGTTGTGTTCCTAAGTCGTAATTTTGCGGTTTTGATTGGCACTCGTTTGGCACGTGACCTTTACGAGGGCAAACAGTATTGTTCTCGTCGTTTTGCAATAAAGGAAAAATTAAGGTCTTATAAGATTTGGTTATGCGCATGGGCAAACAAACTCTGGGATTATACGAATATTTTGTGACATTTACCTCGACAAATTCGGAGAGCGCGTAATTTGACTCTGGTCACATCCTCAACGAGCGACGAAGCAACAAAAAAAAAAGGTTTCAAAAAAGGCTTCCCATCAAAAGGGAATGTTTCTCTTTTATCTGGGGCTTTATCCTACCCTAGTCTAAGTAACAGGTACGATCTAATTCTTCTTTTCATTCCAACAATTGCTCATGTTTCTTCAATCTTTGGGTTATTTCCACAGGGATCTTAGATTCAACAATATATCCATAATTGGGGATGGGGATTTGGCAGGACTACATCAGCTGACCACACTGTAAGTACTTCCTTACTTTGTATTGCGTTACTTAATTGTTTTGGTCTTTTCTTTGTCACGCATAGCAAAACTTTCTAAGAACGTTCAGTGAAACAGAGAGAACCATAACGTAACTTAGAGGCATCGACCCAGATACACTCATAATTGATCGATAATTCTGTAACCTTCTTTTTTGTTTGCAGATTTCTTAATGGCAATAGTATTCACACAATTGAACCGGAAGCGTTCAGCGGACTAAAATCTCTTAAATACCTGTAAGTTGGTCGCAACATTTGTCTTAACACGGTTAGAAGCTGAACAGGAAGGTCGTGAAATTTCTAGCTATGCGCTCTGGCGTAAGGCAACATACAGCCGAATGTAAATGAGTCGATTAAAGAAGCCTGAATAAACGATTCTTTCTTGTGCTCTGGACTTACATTTAAAGACAAAAAATCAAACAAATTAATACAAAGTTGAATTTTCTCAACTAATAAGAGCATAACCATTAAGAAGTAGCAGTTGTTAGTTTAAACTGTTCAGTAATTAGAACACCCTTTGTCACTCATGAGACAATGTATATTAAATTGAGAAGACCGTGAAGACCCGTGGGAATAAAATGGACAGCTTTGAGTCCTCTGCGTTTATTGTTTAATCACTTTCACCACAACAGAGAAACAGGCTGTGGTGGGGGTCGCACAACAGAGCGAAGCTCCAAATTAAGTGCTTCCTTTTACCCTCCCAACCATGATATAGCACAGACCACAACACCGGGAACCACATGCCCTACTCTTTGCGACTAGTGTGTAGGTTTTTTTTTCGTCCCACAGGATTATGAACATTGAAGGGTTGTGAGACGGGGCCTACGGTTTATCGTCCTTATCCTAGAAGACCAGAGAGTCTAACCATTTGCAGATGTAATTACAAAGGCAGCACTTTCTCCTCAGTTATTTAAAGACCCTGAGTGTTGGTCCGGCCGAAGTTGAACTCACGACCTCCCGCGTGACAGCCCGGTGCTCAACCAACTGAGCCACCGGTGCGCGGTAATTAAACTGGCCGATTTTCAAACAAAAGATGTTTCCTCCGGGAGTTTCTATTGGCTGTTCCCAATACAGGCTCTTCTTTTGAGAAAAATTAGAGATTCTTGATTCGACGCGCAGTCAATAGCGAAGGGATTGAGGCAACCTTTGGGAGTTAATTAATGTCGGGAGTTAATCATTTTGAAATCACACCCTCCTTTCTTTTGCAGCTATTTGTTTAATAACAAGCTTAAAAGGATACACGAGAACTCCTTTGGTAGTCTTATTAATCTCGAACAACTGTAAGTACACAACAATCTTTGAAGTTCGTTAGCTTATGACCGTTTTCTCTCCTAGTGATATACACGGAAAAAAAATCGCCATCTTGATTGGCCGGGAGAAATGCAGTTTTCAGGTAACACAACGCAGAAGAGAGAAAATTCGGTTCACAAGTGGTGACAGAACCAAGTATTTTGAATAGTCAATGATCGTAGTACTCACGAATAGCCAATAATGCGATCCCTCGATGGCGCAAGATTTATATGCGTGAATCGTGATACGTGATACGCAATATGCTTGTGTTGCTTCTGCATAATTATTATAACTTGAGTTTTCTCGAATTTTTGTTGTGTATATTATTGATAAGTAACTCGTGCAGTTTGAGAGAAATATTTACTTGTAAATTATGGACCACCTAATTGTACTCGAAACCACGTGATTATTTTACGCACAGAGAATGGGATGCCACAGGGCGTATATTAGCAGTCCAAAACCCCAGCGAGCACCCCTTGTGCAAAAATGGCTTTTTTATTGGGGAAGGGGGTGGGTGACATTAGAGAGGAATCAGGGTTAGGGAGGGGGGATTTCAAGGAAGAAGGAACGTGCAACGTCGAGTCATTTCGTAGGACCGGCTTCAATTTTACCTTCAGCAAAAGTCGCATAGTATAGAAAGGACATACCAACAGACGTCAACGCTTAGCTGTTTCATAAATACTGCTGCAAATATGCTAAGTTGTTTCCAAGTTTGCTTATCGTCTTTAGTTTCGTTTACCTTTCTCGTAATCATAAATTTGTTCTCTTTACAGATATTTGCATTCGAATGAAATCGAAGAAATTCCCGTAGAAACGTTCAGTGATCTTTATGCATTGGAGAGGCTGTAAGTTTCATATATATCCAGGTATACCAATGTTTTAGTGTTCGTTCTAGTTCAAGGTATATCCGCAAAGTTAACATCACCTTCGCAGCGAGCCTGCAGAACCTTACTACAGGCAGTACTTGTTTGGGGTTGCATGCCCGGGTGATATGGCTCTGTGCATGCTTAACAAAGTATTTCACACCCTAAACCACCATTGGTGTTACTTGTTCCCAATTAATGAAGAAAATATAACTGCTGGTATCGTTCGGTATGTTTAAAATTTATATAAATTCTTCCAATTACTGCCATTTCAATGCTGGTTCTTTCATATTTTTTGTGTGTTTTTAAGGTACAACAACTAAGACCTTCTACATTACTTTTCAGTTATCTCCATAACAACAGATTGCGATCTGTTCCAAAAGGACTTTTTAAGAACCTTCCTTCACTACGCAGACTGTAAGTTCGTTATTTCACATTCATTTTTAGATATAATTTATGGTTGAACTGCGGAATATAATGATTCCTTTGCAAACTGCTCAAGTTAAGTTGCCCAACTAATGAACAGACTCACTCCCTGGAATCAATGGATCAATGGGTTAAACATTCACGTTTGCCTTTAAAAAAATTATGTAGTCCTCATGTACCTCTTCGGATTAGCCTGGTACGGTTTCCGAGATCTTCGAGATTTCTCCTCCCCACTGAAATCTTTGAAAAAATCTCACTGTGTTACTATGAGAGAGAAGGCTGGATTGCAGTCGAGATTTTGGTTTCTGAATACGGGATCGCGGTTTACCGGGATGGAAAATTCGATTCATCAAGGTTACCGTGATAGCCATTATTCATTGCATTTTTGACAATGAACTTGAAATGTTCTGTAATTAAGTTCGGAAATACTTCTTATATTATGGTTAACATAATTGAAGGTTGCGCGAACCAAGAAAGGCGAAACTTCCACGCAAGGCTTTTTCCTTACGGCTGAACCTTAAAGCTCATGATCGACAGAAAGCACATTTCAACCGGGTAACCGAGCCAGCTTGGCCAACCGGGATGATACGAAGAGACCTCGGGTGCTTACTTACCATTTAGCCAGAAAATCCGGAAATTTCGGTTGGAGGTCAAATGGAAAGGCAATTTTCCGGAAATCTTTTCGGAAATTGTAGACAACCTCCAGAGGTAGTCCTCTTTTTCCTTTCGGAACGGAATTCGTGAATGCCCTTACCATTTGCGAGAATCGTTCCGTTTCCAGTCCCTTACTCACAAGAACGAGTAAATATGCCGGATGGAATGCTGTGTAGTAAGTGTTAAGCGCCATACTCATCGGGTTGGTAATTAAATTCGGAAAATCGCTTACCTTTATGAAATGATCATTGCATCCGGATTATTTGGCTAAATGGTAAGCACTCCTTTACTCCAGAACAGACACTGACAAATGATGTTTGCTGCTCTATTTTGTGTTTTCGACAGCCGACTGGATTCCAATCCCTTAAACTGCACTTGTGAGATTCTTTGGTTGACCAGATTATTGAAACAAACCCCGAATACAGAAAATGCTGCTACGTGCGGGGAACCCGAAAATCTCAGAGGAACATCGCTTGTGAAGCTCGCACCTAAAGACTTCAACTGCAGTGAGTAACTTGTTTGCGAATAATAAGCAATCTTCAATTGTGCGGCAACACAATTGTGCACATATGACGACCGGCCCGATGTATAGTTGGGGTTGGGTGGTTGTATAGGATGGCTAGCCACTCCTCCATTTTCTATTTATCTGCTTTTTATTGTATTATTTCTGCTGAGACAGATACTGTTTACATCTGCTGAAACAGATACTGTTTAACTGACGTGAACATTTTTATTAATGCAAAAAATTAACAAAGTCAAAATGGAAGCCTAAACTATCGGGCTCTTATCAAAGTATATTCTTCAATTCTTTCAATTCACCCCCCTTAAAATATTCCTAGATCTGCCACTGTTAAGCTGGAGAAAATAATAAACTGCTCTACCATCATTACAGTAGTCTGTTATTGGTGTCATGGTAGTCCAACACATAGAGCTTGGTTTTTATTGTGTTTCACAGCATTACCAACCTTTGTAAAGACTCCAGCCAGCATTGAAGTTACACTCACTGATCGGCAAGTGCTACTAAGCTGCGTGGCCACAGGTCATCCAACCCCACACATAACATGGTGGAAGGACGGAAGTCTCTTGAGGCAGGACCAGTGGCATATCATTAGCAAAGAAGGCACCTTAAAAATTATTGATCCTAAGATTGACGATGAAGGAAATTATGAGTGTGTGGCGCAGAACTCGGCCGGGGAGATCGTAAGCAAAGCGGTTTTGAATTATTATGGAGTTGAAGGTGGGTTGTTATTCAGTTACGTTATTTTTGCCCGCGATCTTCTTGCAACAGTGCTGTTGCTCGGAATTTTCTTGTTCTGAGCGGCAAATGCAGTTTTTTTAAAACAAGTGCTCCGTAGTTAAGCCGAGGTACAGGAGAGATATATCTGGTAATCGAGATAAATTTCCTTTTCACTTTTCAGCATCGTATGGCGCAAATTGCAATAAAACACAACTTTGGGATCATTTTCCACTGAGATTTCTAACTTTGGAATCCTGTAAAAAATATTCCCACCGAAATTCCCTGCATTTCTCTATGGTCCTGAAGAAGGGATGTTCAGAAAAGGAAAGGGAAGGAAAAGAATGTCTTTTTTTAGTACTGATTCAAAACATTTCGACTCCGTAGCTCCTCCGGTCCTTGTCAGATACCCTCCGTCCAGAGTAGAATCAATTGAAGGGAACTCTGTGAAGCTCAACTGCCGAGCCCGCGGTAATCCCAGGCCTCAGATTGAATGGCGGAGAGAAGGTCTACCGCTGACCTCGGATCCTCGTTTTGAAATAGGACCAACTGGAGAGTTGTTTATTCGGACTGTGCGCATGGGGGATTATGGAATGTACAGATGTCGAGCGACCAATAGCGCTGGAGGAGTAGCAGCCTCTACGAGACTAGTGGTAACAGGTAATAGGCCTTATTCACGATAGCCACCATTTTGGTTTTCAAATTGTCATGCAGATTAGCCATGTGTTATGCATGAGGGCAAACATTGGAAAAAAGGCAAATTGCGGAAAATCGGCTCTTCGAAATATTGAAATAACTTTGCTTAAAGTATATTTTAGAATTTAGAATTAAGTACCTTTTATAATAATTTTAAATCTTTTGATTGCCTTTGACATTTTGACTTTCTACTTCGTTAGCTGCTCATTTTTCACTAAAAAACGTCTAATTAACTTGTGTAATCATTCTATTTTGCTGCTTAGGAGATAAACATTCAATGAAAGTGAAACAAATCATCTGTGTGGCTAAGATGTTCATTATAACCTCTCGAAATTGTGTCGTTTGCCCCCTCAGAAGTTTGTAGCAAATTTGCATGATAATAGCAAATCCCACATGGCGGCCATCGTGAATAAGGTCTATTACTGAGATGCAGCCACTTAATGTAATTGCTTTAATTTTTATTTCTGCGCTCAGTGATTGGCCACAGCTAATCAACATCTCAGCCGATCAGCATAAAGGTAAAATCAATTGCGAGACTTGCTCGATAGTTTGTTTTTTTCAGCGCCAACTGCATGATTTTGCTTTGCTTGAGGACTGCCCGGGCTTTCACTGTCATGATTGGTTAACGGTTTGGTTCGCCCGCGTTTGACTTTGATTGTATTTTTTGAAAACGGCTGTACCTTGATCTTTTTTTGAGCAGTTTTATACAGTCCGTTTCGATTGTCGCCTTTGATTTGAGAGGATAGACGCACAGTTAACGTCATCATGGAAAACTTTTATTTCTTTATTATATAAAACAATTAGACTCCATGTTACTGCGCGTCTGTTCAGTAAAAGGGAGCTTAAGCACGCGCGTTTTTGAGACGCGGACGGCAACCGGAAGTGAGCTGTTTTCCCTTTTAACTTGTTTTCACACAACCACATTTACATTGCTAAGTATCTTTTCTCCATTAGAGATGATTAGTATAAAAATCTGGGAGACACCACTGTCCTGTCACGTGAAATGTTCTCTTCCGGTTTCCGTCCGCGTCTCAAAAACGCGCGTGCTTAAGCTCGCTAACAGATCACAGAAGACATGAAAATGTGGTAATAGGGAGCTTAAGCAACGACAACGGCGACGGCAACGAGAATGTCATCTCGAAATATAAATTCATGTTATTGCAATCCTTTCGCGACTATTTCAACCTTTTTTAATGTGACAAGGGTATACTAGTTTCTCAAAAACGACACTGGTCGGAACGGCGCTTAATTTAGGGGAAAAATGAAAATTTATCCTCAAGTGCTAACGTTCTTCGTAAAACCTCAAATTTGGTTATTTCACGTTGTTGTTTGCAGACGACGGCAAAGAAATGGACAAAAGTGGAAAACGCACGCGCAGGGCGTGCAAAGCTCTTGTTTTTGTTCATTAAATATGCAAATTTGTTGTTGTCTGCCAATAGTGCAAGACATTTTAAGAGGGCTTTAATAAGGGGGCCCTGGGCCCTTCGGTTTCCTCCCCTGGGTCTGCCACTAAGTAGTGCCTTTTGCAACTAACGATCACATTGTACAAAATCCGCCATGCTGGAGGGCAAGCTCATTATTATTCCTCCACTGGGACATTAAAACAAAGGCAAGTCAAGCTTGACTGGTTCAGCTCTCTTTGTCTTAATGTCCCAGTGGGGGAATAATAATGAGCTTGCCCTCCAGCATGGCAGATTTTGTTCCATACGATCGTTCGTTGCAAAAGGCCTATTCAGTCTCTGTTATTCCTTTAGCTCCACCAAGAATAACTCTATCACCAGAGAACACTGAAGTCTTGGAAGGTAGCACCGCTGAGCTTCAATGCCAAGCCAGTGGCTACCCTATACCTGACATCGCTTGGACCAAAAATGGCAACCGACTTCCATCACGAGAGCGCCATATTTTACTCCCATCCGGGACCTTGAGGGTGGTTTATGCCTCAACCAATGACCAGGGACAATATGAGTGTCGAGCTATAAATGTTGTCGGTGTGGTTCTCGCGAGAGCCTTTTTGACGGTGAAACCACGAGGTTAGTTTAATTGTTAAAGTACAAAAGAAAACGAAAAATTAAAAGCGCCTTCAGGAGACTCGTTCTGAACAAAGTCCTTGGAAATGGTGGTTAGGGGTATGGTGCTATGAGCCACCGCTGTTAACTTTCGATGAGTCAGGTCGAAGGTTACAGAAACTATGCCTCTAAACATCACATCGATTGATTATTTTCCTTAGTTTGAATTATGGTAGGGGTAGGTCTATAAGTGACGGGCCAATGATATTGTTTCGGTAAAAATTTATTTGACAATATTGGTCTCGACTTCATTGTCAGCAGTTTGAGTACTCTGCGGTTCAGAGATGGTCGGGATTGTACCAAACA
>OX421449.1:7491188-7511188 GCA_949126865.1 Montipora capitata | reverse complement strand
TTTCTTCTGTGGTGTATCATGGTTGGGAGGGTAAAATGTTCGGGGGAGGCCGTAAGTTAAAAAACTGTAACAGGTTATTACGTCTCCCTCTTTAAATAAAGATAAAACAAACAAACAATTAAAGCGGGCTTTTTAACCAGATCTGAATCGACTCCATTATGCGACGTTCGAAGGTGTTACTTTCTGTTGACAGAACTTTTGTTTTAATGAAAACCACATTTGTAATGGTTATTGTAGAAACCAATATTACCTTTAATTTTATGCAAACAGTGTTCTCTTTTTATTAAGTGTAACACTAACATCTCTTGTGTTGCTGAATTTTTCAACTGTGAAGCCGTTGTAGAAACGTTAAGGAATTTGTTGTTCACCATTGAGAATAACATGGTAACTTGTCTCCTTAATTCCAAGGTCAGTGAAATTTTGAATGTGAGAAAAAAAAAGATGGCATTTATTTAAGAGTGCTATTAGAACTTTTGGGCTGTCTTTCTGCCTTACGTTAATTTCTTTTACTCTTTTTTTCCTCCTTACTCTTTACAGGTATTTTCATTTTACCGTGTATTGTAGCTCATACATATAATTTTCGTTTGACAGTTCCCTTAGACGAAGACCGAATTGGCACTGATGTGGTCAACTCATCTCTAGCTGAGGCAAAAAACAATGTAGAAACAGCCCTGAATGCCAGCATACAGCAGCTTTTCTCTTCAAAGAAGCCAAGAAAACCAAGTGATCTTCTCGCCTTGTTTCGTTTCCCTTCGCCTGCTGCGCGAGAGATCGCCCGAGCGGCGGAAATCTTTGAGCGCACGATTCAACTTGTACACGAACACGTGAAAAAAATGGACAAAGTGAATGTCACTAATGCCAAATATAACTTCTTCCATTTGCTTTCTCCTGCGCATGTCAACATGATCGCCAATCTGTCAGGATGCAGTGCGCATCGCCGCGTGAATAATTGCTCCGATATGTGCTTTCACCGCAAATATCGCACATTTGACGGCACGTGCAACAACCTTCAACACCCGATGTGGGGCGCGTCTCTGACACCGTTCGAACGGCTCTTAAGTCCTATGTATGACAACGGGTTTAACTCACCTGTTGGGTCGCAACAGACCGAAGGAAGACCGAGCGCGCGTCTAGTGTCAACCCAATTAATTTCATCCAAGAACGTTAGCGATGATGAGAAATTCACTCACATGCTGATGCAGTGGGGTCAGTTTGTTGACCATGACATCGACTTCATTGTCAGCAGTTTGAGTACTCTGCGGTTCAGCGATGGCCGGGATTGTACCAAACAATACAGCACTTGTGATAATCAGCCGCCATGCTTTCCTATTCCTGTCCCAGAAAATGACCACCGAATCAAAGGACACAGTTGCATGCAGTTTACGCGCTCAAGCGCTGTCTGTGGCACGGGAACGACCTCCTTGTTTTTTAGCTCGGTGACGCCACGGGAACAGATGAATCAAATCACTTCTTACATCGATGGGTCTAACGTCTACGGTTCATCAGAAGAGGAGGTGCTCAACCTTCGAGATCTTGACAGCAAAGGGTTACTCAAGTCGAATTCCAGTATCGGGACCGGAAAACCCTTACTTCCATTCAATCGCGATACGCCAATTGAATGCGACCAAGCCGATGACAGCCCCACTCCATGTTTCTTAGCGGGAGATTTCCGCGCCAACGAGCAACTTGGCCTGCTGTCGATGCACACGATATGGATGCGTGAACATAACCGCATTGCCAAGGAGTTAGGAGAGTTGAATCCGCATTGGGACGATGAAAAAGTGTACCAAGAGGCGCGTAAAATAGTAGGGGCCGAGATGCAGCATATTACCTACACTGAATGGCTACCGAAGATTCTGGGAAAACGGGGAATGTCCCTTTTGGGTACTTACGCAGGCTACGAACCGAACATCAACGCTGGAATTGTGAATTCGTTTGCGACTGCGGCCTTCAGATTTGGCCATGGATTGATTAACCCCATAATATTCCGTCTCAACTCCTCGTTTCAGCCAATTGAACAAGGCAACATTCCTCTCCACAGAGCTTTCTTTTCACCCTATCGCTTAGTGACTGAAGGTGGTGTCGATCCGATCCTTCGAGGTTTGTTTGGAAGAGCTGCAAAGAGTCGCGAAGATAAACATGAACTTTTAAACTCCGAGCTCACCGAAAGGCTCTTTGAGATGGCTCACGAGGTAGCCCTAGATCTTGGTGCCCTTAACATTCAAAGAGGAAGAGATCACGCTCTGCCTGGTTAGTGTTAATTCTTATTGTTAAATTAGTTAATTATTCACCAAAGTTATCAGCAGGTGCTATGTGAGTCACATATACTCCTCTGTAAACCCCAATACAAATATCTACTGTGGTTGATGAATTATTTAACTGCAGAATTAACTTTTAATACATACTTCTGCTCAGTTAATTAATATTCATTAACTTTTGAACTTTAATTTATTGTTTATTTCTCAAGTGCGATACAATATTCGCGTCCGATCTGTATGGGCGTTTATACCCTTACAGATCACCCGCTCATATTTTATCTACTACATAAAAGTGAAAAAAATACATATTTAAGTGACCACAGCCCTTCTAAGGAAAAAACTAAACAGAACAGATTTAAGAATCCTAGCTGGCGGGAGGCTGAACAGTTAACTATGTTAAAAAGCAGTTGGCGACTTGAACATGTTTGATGTTATTAATTGACATATTCCTCTTGAGGAGTATCATCATATATCCAGGTCACGTTTATCTTCAACAGAAGCGCCACTGAGTTTTTGACTACTCTACCATAATGAAATAGTCGGTGAATGGAGACGAAAACTGGAACGATTTTTTACTGGTTTGGATTAAGGATTGGGATTAGGGTACAGGATTAGGATCCACCCGATGTATTACTATTCCATCTACTACTTACATATTTAAAAGAGCAGGGGTTGCATAGCGGTGAAAACACTCGCCAACCACCAATATGGCCAGGGTTCGATTCCCAGACTCCGTGTCATGTGTGGGTTGAGTTTGTTGGTTCTCTTCTCTGCTCGCATAAGTTTTTCTCCGGTTACTTCGGGTTTCCCCTCTCCACAAAAACCAATATCTGATTTGATTTGACTTGAGTTAATTTCAGTAGTGTTCCCAATTAGTGCTCTAGTGCTAAATCCATTGACACTTTAAATAAAGTCATTATTGCAGTGTAAACTTATGTATGCTAAACGATAGCTAAGGCACGGTAGGGCGCTGTTGCGTAACCCAAAGGCCAGCGGGAAATAAGAAAATTAAAATAAAAAACTAATTGAAGAAACCAGGAGCCCATTAGTAGGAGCCTCCATATGCAGTAGATCTTTGAGTCAACCTTTGCCCGTATCTTTCTATTTTTAGAACGAACCCTTGAGCAGGAGACTCGCATTTACATAAATTTACATGAATTTGCACGATTTAAATACAGTTTTACTGCTTTATTTGTATTCGTTAGACGATTACTTTACTCTGATTGGCCTTTTAAAACAGTGCGTCCAGAGCAGAGGAACTCGTGGCGTTCTAAAAATAGAAAGATACCGGCAAAGGTTGACTCATAAGGGCGTGTATGAGAGAGGCAAGCTCCTACTCATGGGCTCCTGTAGAAATTAATACATTAAAATGTCTTTTAAGTAGAGCTGGGAGTATCCTCCCAGTGCATCTTGGATGATAATGATGATGACGATGATGACGATTATTATTATTGTTATTATTATTATTATTATTATTATTATAACTAATTAATTGATCAACTTTATCTTGCTGACCACATCAGGTTATGATAGTTGGCGCGTTCTCTGCAACCTTTCTACGGCTAAAACCTTCGATGACTTTAAGGACGAAATAAAAGACGCTGATATCCGAGAGAAGTTACATCAGCTGTATAAAGTGCCTTCGAATGTTGACTTATGGGTCGCTGGATTACTGGAGGAGCTCCTGCCTGGTTCCTTGCTCGGACCTACGTTCACTTGCATCATAGCTGAGCAGTTTAGACGGTTAAGAGCTGGAGACAGGTTTGAAATTTCAAAGGATTTATTCATTATCAATTGAATGGCACGGCTCATCATCTTTGATATGATCCGGGGGGACTACACGAGGGAACGTACGACACGTTGCACTGACTTTGTAGTCATTCCCTCATGTGCTCCTGAAATTACTTTCCGGAAGAGTTTCTTTTTGGTTTGTAAAACTATTGTGTTGTCCTTGATGTGATAATGACAGTAATTATGAGATTGATAACGATCACGATAACGGTAACGGTAACGATAACGATGACGATGACGATGACGATGACAATGACGATGACGATGACAATGACGATGACGATGACAATGACGATAACGATGCTGCTGCTGCTGATGATGATGGCTGTGGCATTGGTTCTATTAAATCAACTCATGACAGTGACCCCTTCGTAACACAAATGAAAGGACTGATTAATATCACCTCTTCCCATCAGGTTTTGGTATGAGAGTCCAACTACCTTTGATCACTCTCAGCTGACACAGATTAAGCAAACGTCATTAGCCCGCGTCATATGTGACAATGGAGACACCATCGATCGTATTCAACCCGACGTTTTTCTCCGCGCGACGTACCCCACGGGATATGTCAAGTGCTCTTCTATCCCTCGCATGGATCTGCGCATGTGGAAGTATTGCGAAGCGGGTTCGTATAAGATTGGTTAAAAGAACTCTGTATGAACCGGAAAACCTGTGGACTCCATCACAACTTTTCACATAAGGGGACACTGAAATTATTGGGTGTACAAAGAGCTTAAAAGGTCTTTTTAGCTGACAGTGCCCGCAAACAATACAAGCCATACCTGAGCTGTTCGCGTTAAGTGATTTATTTTTTTGTTCTGATTTAATAGCAGACACATTGATCAAGAATACACTAAAAAGTGCCATACCGAAGATCTGTAAAAGAGTCGCAGATCCCATACTCAGACGGATCCCCTCAATAAGTATTAAAATATCACATAAATTACAGATCACGAATAATAAATCACTTTTCTAGAAACCACCCCCCTTGAAACCTTCTAGAAGCTGTTCTCACTAAAAACGGAAGTGAATTCTTCATATCTAAAATTCGATGAAGATAAGAAATATTCGCGTATTCCTCCCTCTTGTTGTTTTTCGAGCAGACAAGACGTTTTCAAGTAGTGACTGGATTTACTCCTCCGTGGCAACTTCATCTAATTTGTGATGTATAATTTATAATCTAATATCTTCTCTTATTTGGTTTTTGTATTGTCAGCTCACTGCTCTGTGGATGATAGAACTCCTACCTTTAGCAACCACCTTGAGAACCCTCACCTTCAACGCAAAGTCAATGAGCCACATAAATCCGAAGCGGTAGAGTCCAGCCGCGAAGCATCAAAAAGTATTGGTTTGCTAGAAAAAAATGAGACTGTTATATCACCTTTGGAAGGAAAAAGTGAAGTGACAGTTAACGTTCCATCGAAGAATGAGTCTAGTTTAGAAAAAAGAGTCGAATCCCTTGAACGCACAATTGCAGACATGGCTGCGAAAATAACGAGTCTGGGGCAAGCTTTCAGTGACCTTGAAAAACAGGCAAGTGTAATTAATCTCTTAGAAATTTAACAATTAAAATGGCAATGACATTCGAGTTTGGACGGGCTTTGCGTATTCAGCAAATGTGGTGGGTTAAAAGCGCGCGTGGTTAAAGGGCAACACGTGAGGTGACAACCTTCTCTATCGCGAGTGTTTTCCCATTATGAATCACCTTTAGGGCCTACTGACGTGTTTTTTGGGGTGCGTCGCTAACGATGTAATGGTAAAGTAATTTGAGAGAATTTGGCATTATTTTGCTCAGTTTCCAGCTTTTGTAAACCAATGACCCTAAATATGACGTCATCATGCCACGCCTATGGTCGCGTGACCAATAAAAGAAAACTCTAAATTTGACTACGTGCTACACAATTTGGGTATTAATCAGTGGTTCAAGCCAAATGTTCTTTTTAAAGCGATAAACGATACTGAAATACCCATAGCATTTTCAAAAAAGATGATTTGAAAAAATCAATGCTTAGCTATCTTCTGTATTTGGGGGTGAAACGAGCCATATAAAAAAAATTCATTCAATTTAAAGGCCGCAGGAAATTTAGCTTTTTCTCAAACCGGAAGTCAGTTCGTTTACGCATGCGCAGTTGATCTGAAAGCTAGCGCAAGGAAGGGTTAGGATAAACTTTCCATGCAAACAACAGTTTGTGCAGTGATTTGTGTTTGTGAGTGAGTTTTCTGGCCAGCTCACCATATGATGACGTCAGTTACCGGAAGTAACATTTCACTTCCTTAGCAACGCGCGAAAAATCCGTCTTTGGTCCCTCAATAGACCATATTCGTATTCTCAGTGTTGGACTGGAACTACCTTGCAATGGAGGCTAATGCAACGGAATATATTAAAAAGTATTTGCATTTGAAAAGATTCCTCCGCATTAGCTCCCATTACATACAAGGTTTGGTCCACTAAAATAGGAATTTAAGGGCCTTTTCGTTACAATCCCAACAACAGACAAACAATTCAAGTTCTTGAGATGGAAGCCGAAGAATGAAATAAAAACGACAAAAATGGAAAGAACAAAATAAACAACTCAAAATTACCTTTTCTACACGTCTGCCAAAAATTCCTTCGTTTATCACCGTTTATCAACTCATTCAGAGGCAGGTAATTGCGTTCAATTTCCGTCTTGTGTTATAATAATGATCTTCTTGGCAATAAAAACACGTTTTAAAAGAAACCTCAAGCAATTATTAAGAGTTAGACAGGAAACCCGTCTGCCATCCTGTCCTTTTATCACGGCTTTATCAAATGCGCATGATCAGTATGTACCATATGGGAGACATAATTGCCACGTTATCTACATTATCCAATGCGCACAAACTGTAATGTTGGCAAAGTGAGTACCCCAGGCAAAAGTGTAAAGATTACCTTTGAAAGGAAACTTGCATTTAGCACGTCCACGAGGCATGCGCGATCCTAATAGGAAGTTTATACAACGACGACGGCTACGGCAACGTCAACGCTACAAAGCAAGAATATCATTGGTTGAAAGAGGAAAAAGAATCGTGCGGCACGTGCTGCATGCATTTCAATATTTGACTTGTTGTGTTAATTGTTAATTTCACTTTACGGTGTCCCCAATTAGTGCTCCAGCGCTAAATCTACTAGACACTTAAATAAAGTTCCTTTCCTTTCCTTTCCTTTCCTACATTTCTTTGCCGCACTTAGCAAAACAACAACATGAAATAACCAATTTAAGGTTTTGACGACTACGCGAGCAATACAACGGTGACACGTTCATCTTCTAAACCGTTCGTACCCATCCAGTTACAGGATAGTTCGTCCGTATAGAGTGTTTTCACTTACGTGATCAGTAACATTTTTTTTTACACTGAAACAAAAGAAAACGTTTGCATGATAATAGAGCTCAATTCCCGGGGGATAAGTTGGGGACACCAACAATACCGCCTTTCCTCAACAGGGCTACCGTGACGTCAAGTGAAAACACTCTATTGTACAAGGTGAACGAGATGGAATACTCGCGACAGCTCTAAATTATATTTTGGAGTGCCTAAACTCCCTAATGAGATATCAAAGCGAAAGCGAGACGAACTCAAAATGACAGTATCCGGCATAAAAGGAAAAGGAATATTTAAAACAGAGTATAGTGTTTGAACCGAAGTTTGTCATTCTGTCGTGGGTTGAATTCTTTTCAGGTAGATAAGATGAAAGAAAAGTCGGCGAAAAAAGGAGAAAGAAGCAGGAAATCGTGTGGTATTGTTCAAGGCAGGCTCCGTTATGAAGGCGACTCGTGGAAACAAAATTCTTGTACCGATTGTCAGTGCACTGCGGTAAGAATTGTAATATCTTTCACACTTCTTACTATTGAGTTGAAAAAAGTTCTATCAGAAATCAAATTTGAGAGGGGTACATTTAAGTTTCTTCATGAAACATGACGTCATTGGCCATGACCACGACATCGGCGATGATGATGAATTATGACGTCAATAAGCATTGTACAACGCAACAAAAACATCATTGTACTTAGAAACGTAGGGAAAAATAGAGGTACACATATTATTTTCAACAAAGGGTGACAAAAAGGAGGGTTGAGATGGCAGAGATGAATGACTTAAGCTGCAAAGTACGACGGAGAAGGTGAAATTGCTTAGGGAATGTTCTCGGGAAAAAAGGTATTAACGACTGTTTTACAGCATTGGGGTTGACACCAGTGGAGTCGAAGGGCAGGATGGGAAGGGGGAGATAAGCCGAAGACCAGTTGAGGAAGGTGTGCGCACATGGAGAGAAATCAGGAAGGGTGGAAGTGGAAGAGCGCGAACATGGCCAAGGCGGTCGCACAGAATAGAGGGTGTTGATCGGAGAGCGTGATGGCCTTATGTGCCTAAAGGCGTGATGAGAAAGGACGATGATTTATTCCTCTCGTGCTTATATAGTGGTGTGCACTATATAGAAAAACTTCTTCAGTTTGTGCAATTGCACTTGAAAGAGAATTGTCCAGAGTAAATACTTCTTCTCTAAGTGTTAAAAGAGTTAAGTTAAAATACTCCGTCCTTCCATTGTTTTGCAGAAAGGACAAATTCGGTGTGTACAGACAGGAAAGTGTAGCTATGAATCACAAGAGGAACAGTAATCATAACGAGTCTCTTTGCTACTTAGGTCGGCCTGAAAACCCACTTTTTGTTTCTCTAAATTACAGCAAGAAAATGAAAGAGTCAGGGGGCCGCGGTGAGGGAGGAGCTAAGGGCGCTATAGTATAGCCTCCCCCCACGTTTTTCCCACGGTGTTATTTTCTCCTATACGTCCTCGTACTTCCATGATCCATACCAAAACCTAGCCCCCCCCCCCCCCCTCCCCCACAACTTTCAAAGGTACTTCGCGGCCCCTGTTTGTAAAATGAAAAACAGAGCGCAGAAAAAGATAATGTCTCTCCCTTGTTGGTTTCCAGATAAACCGAAGACTGCCTCTTAGCTTTACTTTTTGTACTTCATTTGACTACTCTACGTTGTCAATAGTTCACAAGTTGTTTCAGTGATGTCTAATTGTATTTACTATATGACGAAAAGTCCCATGATTAAGGTGTGGAGAGAGTGACCCGATTTCACAAAAACGGCTATTCTTGGATATAACGTCATTCCTCAACTATTTTGAGTCCTGTCTCTGGAAGGTTCTCTATTGTCCGTGACTGTTGTTGGAACCTCTTTTCCCTCCAGACCACTTGTGTTCCATGTCTTACTTATTCGCTGTCTCCACTGAGTTCTTCTCGATCAAAAAGAAATAGAACGTTAATGGAGCTATCACGGCAGAGGAGTTGATTTTGTGAAGTGTTACTAATTACACCCCCACCCCCCTCCTCCCCTGCTAATAGCTATGCAACTTAACATAAACCAAGGAAATACTTTTAAACAACACAAGTCAAAGCATCAAGCCAAACAAAGTTTCAAAGCTTTGGTCAAGCACACAAAATGTAAGTTACAAACAACAGAGATAAACTTTGAAAAACTGTAACAGAGGGTCTCAATGGGGTTAACCGTGAGCAGTGAAACGTTGAAAAATGTTGACCGTTAAACTTGAAAATGACCAAAAGATAACCGATAGCCGTGATAAAAATTAAGAGCATTTAGCGTGATTTTATTTATTTTTTTAATCACGAAAAGTGGGATTGGTAGTATTTTGAAATATTATATGGTTCTGTCTCACAAGGACAGGGAACTACCAAGTTCACGAATTTGATTGGCTGAAATCGATATTGACAGCGGTCTAGATTTTCCCATCTAGACCGGCATCTAGACCGGTAATGTTTTGCGGTGAAAAGATGCAAACTAAAACGCAAGAATATTGAGTATTTTCTTCTACCAATATTTATTTATGGAAGTGCCAAACAGCATGATGACAAAAGATAAGATGACGAGCAAACTTTGACAGAATTAAGCATCGCCACTCATCGCCGTTCGCAAGCAAAATGCCAGTTAGTACAAACCAGTTACAATAAACGAAATAAATTGTTTTTGTTTGCCATATAATAAACATATTATTAACCGATCTTAGTGAGTCTGTATGGAAGAATCTTGACCTCGGTCGTGTGTACAGACCTCACTGCGTTCGGTCTGTACTCACGACCTCGCTCAAGATTCTCCCATACAGACCTCCTGGTCGGTTAATAAGAGCTAAATATTTAGAGTCTTGAGAGACTTCAGAGCACTCGATACCGTTTTAACTCCCTTGCTTTCCGTTCCCAGGGTCTCTCTTCTTGCTTTTCTCTCTCCCAGACTCTCTCGCTCCAAGGAAAGGAGAGAAGAGAGATCCTGGGATCAAGATTGATCAGAAAATTGTTCAAACTGTCTGGAATCGATAAGATTTGCTCGTTGCATGGTTTTAGCAGTTTTGTGCCGCTCGTATCCATGTGAAATATGAGTGTTATAAAAGAATTGCGAGTTTCTTTGTTTATCCGTGACGGAAAAAAGATAACCGTTAGCAGTTAAAGCTACCCCCCACCTCCCCCCATTAAGATCCTCTCAGCAGTTTTCGAAAGCCCCAATTGCAATCCATTTCAATCTTCTTCAGTTTTGGCCATCCATGCGCCTAATTCCTTTTGTATTTGCTATTTTATTCAAAACTTCCTTCAATTATGTTTTAAGTTGTTATTTTTACGTTTCGCTTGATTTTGTTGCCAGTTACCAGTTGCCAGTCCTTGAATTTGGCTAAATTGTGCGCAACAAAGCCCGTTTAATGTAAGCAGGGTAAATATCCGTCTTATCAACAAAACAAACATTGAGGTAGAGTAATAATTCCCTTGCTTCCTCCATATCATCGATGTTTGAGTTGATACTGCTCTAAACACGTCAAGGTATAACTTTGTGTCGTGTTAACAAAAACCTTTTCCTTTTGACAGATTCAGAATCGATTGCTAAGTTCTAGTGGTCGCTGAGATGATGTCACGTGATACGAAAAAGCGCAAATGTCATAAATTCTGAGATAGGCCCTCAAGGCCACTCTATATACAAAGCCTTTTTGTTCGTTCCAAATTTGCCAGGCCTTAGGCCGTTACTTTTCTTACAATTTGCTGTCGTGTTTGAAATATGTGCGTATTAAATAATCAAACGTAACGGTGTAATCGTTTGTACCATGATGTAGTCGCTTGCGTTGTAGAGTCGCGATGTTTCGACTGCTTTCTGCTTGTCCCTCTAGTGACTACATAGTGAGACAAACGATTATACGTTTCATCCTTTTTCTACCACCGTGATGGCCAATAACCACCTCTGGTACGATATGTACACCTTACTAACCGAGTTCGAGGGTCATATAGTAAGCGGACAAAACGAAGAGACGAAAATGACACCGGGTACGGCTCCAGAAAATAAAAAGAGCAAGACCTTTAACGCAAGCAAAAGAACCAAGCTTTTACGGTGCAACGCGCCTTACCGTGGCCACCCAACAAACTTTCACATTTGACATTTACTTGTAAATACGACAACCCATGCTACGGTGTTTAACTTACAACTGTGCGAACTTTGCAAGGAGGCGTGACTGTCAATCAAAAACTCACATCCTGATTGGAGGACAATTTGTAAAAAAACTTTGTTAGGTGGCCACGGTAAGGCGCGTTGGACTGTAAATAGCCAGTCGTACTTCCATAGATGGACTACAGCCCACTAACTTGACCAATCACAGCGCGCGTACTATATCAGAGATACACTGAAAACTTAACTCTTAAAAAGTTTATTTTGTAATTAGAATGCTTCTTTGACTTTATTTGTCAGCACTTATATTTTGGGTCGTATCGTACCTCATTGAACGGGCTTCAGGATTGGCCAAAAGAACGATAGAACGAACAAAAGATAACAATGGATTTAGCGCAGAAAACAATAGGAAGTACGACACTATACAGCCAATGAAATATAGTGTTCAGCAAGAGGTACGACCCTACCCTACATTATACCTAGTCAAATGTTCATATCCTTAAAGAGTCTTTTTCTCTTATTTGGCCATGTCCCATCGGTTTACTTTTATCTAAATTCAGAATACAAGTCCCGCCGCGTAATAAACCAATCAGGTTTGGCCTAATGACCACAACACCTCTGATTGGTCCGAAACAAAGTAGCCGACCCATTGCTCGTGGTGCTAAATGCAAAGTGATCATGACGGGGCAGGCACAGAACTCAACGCCACCATGCTTTTTGTCTCGACAAAAATCCAGTGATAGCCGTTCTAAGAGCAGATGATAGGGACTAGGAGCTTACACAAGGATGACGACCACAGCCACGAGAACGTTATCGAAAAATATATGTTATTTGCCGGCGGGGAGGTCCGTATTGGTAAAAATTGTGCCAGTATGCGGCCTCTGGCCTTACTCGAGACCTCTAGCACAGTTTTTACCAATACGGACCGACCTAACGTGTTTATTTTTTTTCTACGGGGCCTAAAATGATGCTGTTAACGAAAAACAAGCGTGCAGCTTGTACAGCAAGCAGCGGTTGGTCAGTTCAGTTATGACTCGGCTTCAAATCAAAGCAACACACATTCACATTTTATGCACACATTCGCATTTACATTTTACGTTGTTTTCGATACTTTTACGCTATTACAAAAAGCTTGAAAAGTTGCTTAAGGTTGAAATTTCGTAGCGGTCCGTACTCGGGGTCCGATTGGTCAGGATGGGAAAATCCGGACCGCTGGAACGCGCATGATTAGCCAATCAGATTCAAGGACTTAAGATTCCGGACCTCTGAGAAGCTGGAGAAAAAGGTAAATACATCCGTATAGTGTAAAACTTTGATCGAAGTCGCAGTTTTTCACTATATGGACCGACCCTAAGCCGGTAAACACCTTTTTTATTTTTTTCCCTAAGCCGGTACAATTTTTTGTAAACACAAGGGCAAAAACTCGCGAAAGAGATAGGAAGATCCTGACCGTGCTAAGAACCAATCAGATTTCAGGATTCGTTACCGTGCCCTCTTTGAAAAAAATAAGTGGAGATACTTATGAGCTGATATAGTTTTATGTGGTATCTGTAAAGTGGGTAAAATTCATTCCCAGGTTGAACCCTGTTGCACTCAGGTTAAACGCGTTTTAATTTAGGTCGAACGGGATTTAACAAGACTGCCAGCATTGCCTTCTTCTAAGTCAATGCAACCGCCCGCTTTAGGGCGCGTTCGATTGACCCAATGCCGGAACAAGAATAAGTGGCGCGATGATTAAAACGGTATGTTTGGCGCGTTTCGAAGCAGCAAGGATAATAAAAATATGTTTAAAATAGCATTTTAGCCGATGTTTGACAATTTTAACGTGAATCTCCGTAAAAACGAAGGATTTCTAACTTATATTCCATGTACTCCTACTCCGGAATACGGTGAATCGAACGCACTCTCAGTCAAGCAACTAGCCGAAAAGACGAGAAAAGAATGGGGAGAGACCTTTTCTGCTCGCTTTGCGTGAATGAAAGCGGGTTAAAATTTTAACTTCCACAAGACCCAATTTTACCAAAATCTACATACTACTAACGGGAAAGCGTGTACATACACTTTCAAAGAGAAACAACTTACCATTTTAGTTTACTTCCACGTTTTCTAAAGCTCGCTGAAGTAAGCTAGAACAATCAGCAGATAGCAGGCATTGAGTGCATTTTTTACAATGGGTTTTTCATACGAAATCTCAGAGTACATCGATGTTATTCCCTGGACTTAGTCGGTCCGTATTGGGGAAAACTGTGACCACGGTATCATGTGCTCTCAATTATAGGGAATTCCGGAATTGCGCAGGAAACTTGGGCGAGTTTCAAATTTTATCAACGGAGTTGATAAGATAAATTAACCGGCGTACAGAGATTCTAAAAGCTGACGTTTCGAGCTTTAGCCCTTCGGGTTGTGTGTAGTTTTTATAGTGGAGTATGAGCTACGCTATTGTTGCTAACATGGCAACGTGAAAAATAGGAATACATTTGTTAAATAAAAAGCGTTCGTTAAAAACCGTGGGGATTAAGGGTGCCGATGTGGAAGATGAATTTTTGTTCCAGATTCTTGTAGCTTTCCTTCGTACCTAGATGTAGGCAAAGGCCGCAGATAGCCATGTGTTGTTTGGAGTTGTTAGGGAGATTAAAGTGACGAGCGACTGGCTTAGATGCATCCTTGTCGTTCTTCTCAACATCGCCAAGGTGTTTGCGGAATCGGTCGCCCTGTCTCGCCAATGTACAAATTATTGCATAGCGTACAGTTTATCCAATAAATGACATTTGCGGGGGTACATGTGAAACGATCGCTGATGTTAACAGATCGCTTTGGTCCAAATTTTTTTGCTCATGTTAAGAGTGCAAAGGCAAGTTTTGCATCGTGAGCTCGCGCATTTGAAATTGCCGGGTTGCTCGTTAGTTTTTAGTGCGCTTCTAACTAAAAAGTTGCCTACGTCTTTGTCGCGTTTGAATGAAATGAGTGGAGGTTGCGAAAAGATTCTACCAGTCTCGGGATCATTAAGGAGCAATTTAAAGTTATTAAGAATGATACTTTTGACTGCGTGATTACGAGGATGGAAAGTGAGGGTGAATGGAATTCTGTCATTCTTATCTTTTTGTGACCTTTGTAGTGCTGACTGTCGATCAAATTGTTTGGTGCGATGATGGCCCGCTTTGACTACAGAGACAGGATAGCCTCGTTTTTCGAAGAACTGGCACATCTCCTCTATTTGCTGGAAAAATCGGAGTCATCGCTACATAGACGTCGAAGTCTAAGAAATTGAGAATAAGGAATGGAGTTCTTGACATGTGATGGATGTGACGATGAATACAACAAATAACTGTGCGAAACCGTAGGTTTGTAGTGCACAGTGGTACATAAACCGTTGCCACTGATAGAAACTTTGCTATCTAGGAAAGCCAATCGGAAGTTTGCGAAATGATTTTCCAGGTATATTTAAGAGCCGGATGAAAGGAATTAACGGAGGTTATAAATTGATCGAGTTCTTCTCTGCTGGATGAGATCTCACCTCCACAAATCAAAAACTTGTCAAAGTCACCATTCAGAATTCTTATAGTCAATCAAGAATTGCCGGACACTGCAAATAATCTCATCATCACTACCCCTAGAACTTCGTGCATTTACATCTTACCAAAAATTTACAAACCTTACAACCACCCAGGTCGCCCTATAGTTTCTGCCTCTAGTTGTCCTACCGTACTCATTTCTAGCTATTTAGACAGGATTATCCCGCCAATCGTCAAATCTTTGCTATCATACATTGAAGACAGTACACACGCACTAGAAATTTTCCGCGATTTCAATTTCTCTGGCCAAGACAAACTTACTTTCACCATGGATATTACATCTCTATACACATTCATTTCCAATAGCGAAGGTCTTCAAGCTCTTAAACGCTTTTTCTATCAACGCACTGTCAAAGAACCAAGCTCGAGAACGCTACTCCGCCTTACCGAACTAGTTTTAACGCTTAACTGTTTTTCATTCGCCGGCAGCTATTATAAACAAATTAATGGTGTAGAGATGGGCACAAGAATGGGACCTACAGTAGCTATGCCAATCTTTTCGTAGGATATTTTGAACACCAATTTTTTAATCACTACAACGGCCCCAAACCTGATTACGGCCGCTACGTTGACGACTGCATCGGCGATATTTCATCCAGCAGAGAAGAACTCGATCAATTTATAAACTCCGTTAATTCCTTTCATCCGGCTCTTAAATATACCTGGAAAATCATTTCGCAAACTTCCGATTGGCTTTCCTAGATAGCAAAATTTCTATCAGTGGCAACGGTTTATGTACCACTGTGCACTACAAACCTACGGTTTCCCACAGTTATTTGTTGTATTCATCGTCACATCCATAACATGTCAAGAACTCCATTCCTTATTCTCAATTTCTTAGACTTCGACGTCTGTGTAGCGATGACTCCGATTTTTCCAGCAAATAGAGGAGATGTGCCAGTTCTTCGAAAAACGTGGCTATCCTGTGTCTGTGGTCAAAGCGGGCCATCATTGCACCAAACAATTTGATCGACAGTCAGCACTACAAAAGGTCACAAAAAGATAACGAAGAATGACAGAATTCCATTCACCCTCACTTTCCATCCTCATAATCACGCAGTCAAAAGTATCATTCTTAATAACTTTAAATTGCTCCTTAATGATCCCGAGACTGGTAGAATCTTTTCGCAACCTCCACTCATTTCATACAAATGCGACAAAAACGTAGGCAACCTTTTAGTTAGAAGCGCACTCAAAACTAACGAGCAACCCGGTACTTGGACTTGCCACAAGTCGACCCCACGAGAATCCCAGGGTTTTGGCGAGCGAAGTGTGATTTTTCGGACGCGAAGCGGATGAACGAGCGACGAAGTCACGAGAGGTCGTCCTTCATCCCGCGCGCCATCTACATGAGACGAAGGACTTTTGAAAGTCTACCCGGCACTTTCAAATGCGGGCGCTCACGATGCAAAACTTACCTTTTCACTCTTAACACTAGCAAAATATCGGGAAGATTACGGATCGTTTCACATGTACCTCCGAAAATGTCACTTATTGCATAACCTGTACGTTACGCAATAAATTATATGATTGGCGAGATAGGTAGGCGACCGATTCCGCGAACACTTTCGCGATGTTGAGAAGAATGACAAGGATGCATCTAAGCCAGTCGCTCGTGACTTTAATCTCCCTAACCACGCCAAACAACACATGGCTATCTGCAGTCTTTCCCTACATCAAGGTACGACGGAAAGCCACAAGAATCTGGAAAAAAAATTCATCTTCCACATCGGCACCCTTAAACCCCACGGTATTAACGAACGCTTTTCATTTAACTAATGTATTCATATTTTCACGTCACGATCAGTTGCCATGTTACCACCAATAGCGTAGCTCTCACTCCACTATAAAAACTACACACAACCCAAATTTCCTCGATTCGCTCTGACGAAGGGGTAACGCTCGAAAACTTCAGATCGGCAATTTTCTTTAAATTTGGATTTTTCGGTTAAAGTAATGATCAAAATGGGATATCTAATGTAAAAAAGAAATTATTAAAAAAGGTTAAATATTGGCGGAGAAATGGCGGGTTTACGTTTTGGCCGGTGGTAAAATTTACCCGTTTGATTGACAGTTTTAGCGCTGTTTTCTCGAATCAATCTTTTCACTTGAAGCGGACACTTTAAAGAGCTAAAACTGAAAGGAAATCTGTCCGATTACCCCTAATTTTGACAGTGGCTAGATTAACATATAAACAGCAAACACATGTCTGCGAATTTTTATTTCAAAATATTTTTTCTCTGAGAGCGATTTTTGTACGAACACTTCACATTTTTTAATACTATTTTGAAAACGTTCTTTAACTTTTCCCTGTAACTGAGTATGGCAAAACGCAGACACATTTTTCTATCCCTTTGGGTCGGGAAACGGAGGAAAGAAATAAAATAGCGAAATGCAAAATTTGTTTTGACTTGTAGCTTTGAATCGGACGTTCGCTTTTAGAGGTCGTGAAAAATTCGACAATTCATTTAATTTGAAAATTCTTGATATGATGTGATAGCCAGCTCTATAAGCTTCAATTTGATATAGCGGTTTAGGTACCTACAGTTTATACCGGACGCGCTACATGGCTCAGACGCGAGACATCCCTGAAGGTGTACGGTAACCTTAATTTAACTCGGTCGATAAAACCAAACTTTTGTCTCTAATTTTGAGGCTGCGTCCCCCAAAATCATATAAACACATAAAATTTTATCAGATTTGGGGCAACTGGAAAATTCTGTCACGGACCTACTCTAGTTGAGGCGAAAATCACTTTGTTTGCCTATCTTCATGAATATTACAGAAATCGTAATTCCGGAATGGCCTATATCATTTTTCAATTACCTCTCGCAATCCTTTTACAAGTGAAAGTGTTATAAACAAAATAACTGAAATGAAAACAGAAAAAAATCGAAAACGAAAATTAATGTTCTGAAATAAAATGGGGAAGCAATTTCTTGAATTAGATAGGAAAGGATATGTTAGCAAAAAAATGAATTTTGAAGTTGGTAGCTGAAACATTACACATCGAAACATTTGTCAATAAATGGAAATACTTATGAGCATTTAGTTTTTATGTGGTATTTGTAAAATAGTTGAAAACTGAAACGCAGGTTGAAGCAAGCTAGAACAGTCAGTAGATAATAGGTACTGGGTGCATTTTCATTTTCATATGCCAAAACGGCTGAAAATACTTAACAATTATTTGCCGAAGGCGCAGTGAATATCGGTGAATATTTAAAAGCCGGGACAAAGCCAAGCCAAAAACAAAAGGCTAAACAATTGAAACAATGACTTAGACTTAAAAACAATAGAAGGTGCTTACAATACCAAACAATAGCAGGTTACGAGAGCTGCTACACTACAGAATAAAGTTTCTTTCCTTTTTTCTTTTCCGAAACGAAGAAAAAACGGAGACGAAGTCTCGAAGTCTAAAAATCGAGACGAAGTCGAAGTCAAGTATAATTACATAGGTGATTATTTGAATAATATGCCTTTTCATTAAAACAATTAATTTCTTTGTCTGTCATCTCGACTAAACGGCTTGGGGCCATTTTGAAAACAACCGCTTAGGTGATTATCGCGTGACAATAAACCTCAAGTGCAACCAATCAGTTCAGAGGATTTTTCAAAGTTGCTGTTTGTCTCGGTTTCGAAATGAGTCTTGGTGCTCAACTATTGAAATGGAAATGAGTTTGATTTGCATAAGAATACGCAACTCATTTCCATTTGAATGGTTGTGCACCAGGACTCGCTTTGAAACTGAGGCATGCAGCAACTCGGAAATGGGCTAATATGCTAAATCCATGTTATTCCCTGCACTTCGTTGGTCCGTATTGGGAAAAACTGTGCCCGCTGAATCGATTGTGAGTACTCTCGAGTACTCATTTCCAGTTAACTCTCGGTATCCTTATAGGAGTTATAGCAGTAAAAGTGTTATTGACAATATATATAACTGCACTGAAAACAGAAAAAAAACGAAACAAAGATGTTCATGACGTCAGGTAAACGGAGGAGCTGTCCTAAAAATAGCACCTGGTCGGCTCAATCGCAAGCCAATCAAATTCAAGGATTTGGGTCCCGGACTGCTACCTAAAATAACGCAACGATTTACTTTCACACCGCATAAAATTAAACAATTTTCATATTCGAAAAACTATAAAAGATAGGCTCTTCGTTCTTTCACGAGACAAACGCGGAAGTTGAATAGCAGTAACCCAAGTCATTTCTTCTAAAAGAAAAGCATATCGAATGACGGAACCGAGGCGGGGCTCCTCTAGAAGATCTCAAAACCTTGTAGCTGTTAATTAAGAGCACGCAGAGATGTTTACCCATACCATAACTGAATTCTTAGGCCACATCATCTTCAACTTTACTCGAAGTGTCGCTGAGAACTATGACTTCGTCGAAAACGCGAATGTTTCAGACTTGGTTGGCTACAATGCCTTGGAAGACACCGGCAAAGAATGGTATTCTCAACCCTCAGATGATGAAGTCATTTACCAAGAGTACAGCAATAGCGACGCTACTGCTCTGGATTATCTAACAACCCGCCAGTTTGTCCACGCCAAATTTACAAACGCGTCTTCGACAGAAGATAACACTAAAGAAATAGAAGGAGAATCTAAAGCAAATGACATGGCATGGAAACGCCTTAGACCATCGATCACCACTTCAATAAGGAATTCACTGTATTTTGGCTTTTTAATATCCGTTGTAAGTGCATCTGTGGTTGGTGTGGCATCATTTACTGTTTATTACTTCAGCTTTCAAACACAACTCAACTGTGAAATGCATTCTAGAGAAAAGATACCCATTGAGTTGCAATGGGTGATCACACTCTCAGAGATTATCTCTGTTGGCTTCCTTTACTTTTGGTTTTTCCTCAGCATTATCTTTTACTTTTGCCCCTTTCAGCTGTCAGGCGTCAAACGAA
>OX421449.1:7481188-7486188 GCA_949126865.1 Montipora capitata | reverse complement strand
TGCCTTGCTTTAGTGACGCAAACGAGCCGAAAAGCCAAGGGACGAATGGGGAGAGATTGGCGAGAGAGCTTTTCGGCACGCTTGAGTGACTAATTATAAAGAGGGCGGTTGCGACTGACTTGGAGAGGACTTCTAGCAGTCTAGGATAGGGCTGTCCACAACAATCTTTGAACAAATTTTCGTATTTCGAGCAACTTTTTGCACTCTGAGCAATTTCTAGTTTTCTACAAATTCTGAGACATCGGAGCAGCTTTTAGTGCTTAAATTGACCATGCTTCCACATTTCACAGTGTTTCAGTGGACAATTTGTGAAAAAAAGAGCAGTTTTCCTTGGGGCAGATCATGAACGAAAGATCATGCAGCCGGGCTACTAGGTCAGCGGTTTTTAAAGGAAATAGAAAATGGCGGACGGAGATTTCGAATAGAAGCAGGGGCAAGACTAAGTACTCCAGCGAAAGCAGCGATTTCAAGGGGGCATGCCCCAGGGGCTTAACATTGATAAGTGCATTACTGTAGTGTCGGGTAAACTCAGAGGTGACGCATGCAACTGTGTCTTAAAAGAAAAGCTCTGTTACGAAGCACTTTGCATCCAAGAAACATATTAAATCAAAGACAGTTATTGCAAAAAGCAAGACAAAAGACCAGAGTAGTAGTATTTACTCATGCGCATTTTGAACAAATTTATTTACAGACACTGGTTACTACGCAAAATTGCACAAAAATGCTTAGAAATGGTACTTTTGTTGTACAGATTTGCATCAGACCAAATTAAAAAAAAAGGAGAAACAAAAAAGTTTTTTTTTTAGCAACTTTTGTGCGACTTTCGTTAAAAAGCAACTTTTGACTTTCTTTGGAGAAACTTTTGAGCAACTTTGGAAAGCCCAAGTCTAGGATTTAACCTGCATGAAACCCAATTTTACCCATACCTGCACCTTACAAACACGAAAGCGTGTACGTGCACTTTCAACTGAACTGAGAGACTCTAACTTAACATTTTACTTTAATTCCACGTTTTCTGAAGCTCGCTGAAGCAAGTTAGAACAATCAGAAGCAGTAGTTGATCAAGGGGAGCCTCTATTTCCACTAATTCCTTGAGTCAACCATTTCCCGAGTAAATTTATTTAAACTTTAAACTTTATTACCAAAATAATAAATTTGTTGGTCGAAGGGGGCCCGATCTAAAAAACATAGTTTTACAAGAATCTATATATACACAAGAGAAAATGAGGGGACAGAGAGGGAGGCTCCCGGTCCAGCCCTTGGGATATGTCATGTCCACGAAAGTTATTTTTAGACGAGCGGAAGTCTTCCGAGACGTCCGCATGCAGGCCAACCTCGGTCCGATGTTTGAAAGAAAATAAATATTCATCAGGCTTCCAAGTGCGCCGCCATTTTCTCTTTTCACTAAGAACCTGAGAGCGAGGCAAGACTGCATGCGGACGTCTCGGAAGACAGAAATCTGCTAGAACAAAGACTTCCGCTCGTCTAAAAATAACTTTCGTGGACATAACATATCCCGGCCAACGCCCTGAGCCTCCCTCTCTGTCCCCTCATTTTCTCTTGATATACACTATTAAAAACGATGAGAATTATACAATACAATTGATCAATCCACTTAGGAGATAATATTATTAAGAATGCCTGATCAAATATCAGTACCGAATTAAACGTCAGTATTGTCCCCTTGGCGCGCAGCAGATGGAATGAATACGTCAGCGAATCTCTTGGTTCGGCATTCAAAAATTGGGAATGTTCTTGGATTCCTGAGACGGTAGTGATGTGTTTTCTTTTCAGGTAGTAAACAGTTCAGCTTATTGGCAGGTCCAAGAGCAGATTTTTATAGTGCATGGCATAAACTCTCTAGGCTCTCAAACAGTGTAACCTGGTAGGCTAACCAGGCTTTCCTCGTGGGAATAATTTGGAAAGATAATTTTAAGCGCTCTTTGTTGAATTTGTTCTATTTGGTCACGAAGACTGTTAGTGATAGTGAAGTGTCAGACTTAGCATGCGTACTCCATTATCGGTCTGACAAACGAACAGTAAACTGAAACCAGGTCGTTTGATGACGTACCAGCACGTTTTAGGGTACGAAGAGCATAGAGTCTTTTGCTTGCCTTACTACAAGTATAATCTACATGATGGGACCAAGTGAGATCAGATGCGATATACACTCCAAGTAACTGAAAGTGTGTAACAGTGTCAATAACACGACCATCCGCGGTTAGATGTCCCACTGGAGACTCCCGCTTAAGGAAACTGATGCGTAGTTCTTTAATTTTTTGGCCATAGATTTTCATGTTGTTGGTAGTAGTGGTATTTTTAGGCCGGAACATGTTTTCCCGCGAAAAGTATCATATTTCCCTTGCCGCTGAGACTGATATAGCTTTGTTTTGATCGGCTTTTAACAGAGGGCGTGCTCAATCTCCCAAGGGAGGCATCTTATAAATAAATCTGTTCTGAAAGGCTCCTATTGATGAGCTCCTATCAGTAGATAATGGGCACTGAGTGCTTTTTTTGCAGATCGGATTTTCCATATGAAAACTGACACTGACGTCTATGTTATTCACTGGACGTGGTCGGTCCGATTGGGAAAACTGTGCCCGCGGTATCAAGTACTCTCAATTACATCATTTTTCGATTACCTCTCGCTATCTTTATACAAGTGAAAGTTTTATAAAACAAAATAACTGAACTGAAAACATAAAAAAAACGAAACAAAAATGTTTACAACCCCAAAAACTGAAACGGTGGAGCTTGAAGCTGATTAGCAGGAACCCAAGTCATTTCTACTCATAGAAAGACATCGAGTGGAATGAGGAGACGGAGCGGTGTCCCCATATAGCTGTTAAAGGCACGCCGAGATGTTAGCCCATACTATTTCTGAATTCTTTGCCCACATCGTGTTCAACTTTACTCGAAGTGTTGCTGAGAACTATGACTTCATTAAAAGCGATAATCTTTCAGACCTGATCGGCTACAATGCCCTGGAAGACACAGGCAAAGAATGGTATTCTCAATCCACGGATGATGAAGTCATATACCAAGAGTACAGCAATAGCGACGCTACTGCTCTGGATTATCTAACAACCCGCCACTTTGTCCACGCCAAATTTACAAACGCCTCTTCGACAGAAGATAACACTACAGAAAAAGAAGAAGAATCTAAAGCAAATGACATGGCATGGAAACGCCTTAGGCCATCGATCACCGCTTCAATAAGGAATTCACTGTATTTTGGCTTTTTAATATCCGTTGTAAGTGCATCTGTGGTTGGTGTGGCATCATTTACTGTTTATTACTTCAGCTTTCAAACACAACTCAACTGTGAAGTGCATTCTAGAGAAAAGATACCCATTGAGTTGCAATGGGTGATCACACTCTCAGAGATTATCTCTGTTGGCTTTCTTTACTTTTGGTTTTTCCTCAGCATTACCTTTTACTTTCGCCCCTTTCAGCTTTCAGGCGTCAAACGAAGACTCTTCCTTCTCAGCGTACTGTTTTTCCTTTTGGATTCTGTTTATCGCATTGCCATGCAAGTTTGTGGTGTTTCTCATTCAAAGCTCACGGCCTCGCAGCGCATTCCTCCTAGAGTCATATTTTCTATTTGTAACTGCACTCAGATTTACATAATTAAGAGGCATTTTTGCACAGGATCTTTGATTAAGCAAGTCAAGTTTGTGCTTCTTTTTATTGCTCCATATGCTCTAGGACAAATTATCGCAATTCTAGTTGCTTATTCTATATACCCTGCCTACAACAAGCAAGATGCATCCGGCAAGCTTTTATTTGCTGTGTTTTCACCTCTCATAGCCTTTATCCTAAAAGGAGTCTGCCGTATCTGCATTCAGCGGTTTTGGTGCCAAATTAGTCATCCGGGAACTTCATTTGTGCTGTTGTCGCCTATGTATTGTGGGTCAGCAATAATGCTGAGACTTCTACAAGCCGATCTGCAGAGTCTGGAGTCCATTGCTCTGACCGGAGCGATTCATGGGATAGCAGAAGTCATTGATCGCACTATGATGGTTGTGATTGACCATATTTGTCACCAGGCCTTTGAACACAGAAGAATTTCATGGGGAGGATTTCGCACCCCTCGCCGCGAGAAACTCGCCACAGACATCTCCATCATGAGCATGCTGTATGAATCAAGTGCCGTCATCACAGTGAATACATCTTTGCATTTGTATCAATACTTTTACACCTACAACAACTCTCCTCTGAAACTGCTGCAGTCATTTGCTGTAACTACTTCGGTTCCACTTGGAATTGAATGGATTTTTACAAGCGTTTCAATTTTTATCGAGACTCGCTACCAAAATCTGCCAGTAATGGCAGTTTGGCGAAACAGGTGGAAAAGACATTTGGCAGTGGCTTTTATTAACGCCGTGATGGTTTCCATTTGGACAACTTCGAGCCTGTTAATCGCTGTAGAAGGACGTTTTAAAGACAGTGTCAAAGATCACTGTGACATGCCATTCAACTTGTGAGGATTTCTAGTAGGTGTGGATAGGGGTGTGCATCATCCCCCATTTGATCAAAATATCTTTGTACCGTTGACCCAGAGTCAAAAACAAAAATTTTGAAGTGAATGTTAAAAAAAATCAACTAAAAAAAATTGGAATTAAGAGCCGGCACTTGCTGAACATGAGATGTCCATGAATTGCTAGTTGGTCCGGCACAAGTATCGAGAACTTTGTAATAATTATCGGACACTTCTCAATCTAAAAGAAATTGTTCAAGGGTTATTAGCAGATCAGCCAGGGCCCCAAATTGGTACCACTCGGAAAGGACAAAGGCTAACGCCTATGGTGATTCAGGTGAAAATTCCTAGTTTGCATTTCGGGTGATAGCATTGCCAATTGTGTCACCGTTTCAGGGGGAAATGGACAACTTACCTTACTTCTCGCCCTTTGGGCTATTATCTGACGTGAGCATAATGTGAGAGGGCAAGATGAACCAAATTGCACGCTGTGATTGGCAACCCGAGCGGGCAAGGTGGA
>OX421449.1:7471188-7476188 GCA_949126865.1 Montipora capitata | reverse complement strand
GCGCGCTGGCAACACGACAGTTGTTGACTTGTGACCGGGCAGTCACACAACGGTCGTGGAGTGAGGTCTGGCCAGCGATGGATGGAGTTACCGGCCTTCCTATTATTTCAGTAACGGCCTTCCGGATGACTTCACTAAACGGCGTCAGAATGGCTCGAAACTCGGCAAAAGAGACAAGTTGGTCACACATTTGAGGTAGGAAAACTTTATTTCAAATGAGATAGTTATTTACACAATTTTTTTACGATCGGTGATTTTCCCATACAATTCTCTATATACACCAACTGTCGCATACACCACGTATTTTCAGCTTGGGGAGCCTGTGGGCTACGCGGATCAGAGGAAAGTCGAAACAAGCGTCGATCGAATGAGACGGGGATCGAACTGGCGACCTCCATCTCGGAAGTCCGCGCACAAACCGACTAAGCTACGCCTGTATAGCCACCAGAATCACTCGTAGCTTCCTTCAGAGGTTCTGGTCCTGTTCTGTTTCCTAAGATATATGCAGCTAGTGGCTGGAACTCCGGCCTGCCTTATTGTCCTCTGCTTCTGTTTCCAGACAGATGGAGGTTGTACATTGGAGAGGTGGGGTCCGTATACCCTTGGCTGGACAACAATCTCATTTACACGGTGAGCAGTTCCCTCTCCGGTGAGTGTCTCTTTTAACCTGTCAATGTTATCCCATGCCATGTTTGGTAAACACGTTTTGTTGAATACTCCGACGCTGGCAGAAACTACTCTTTGCTTTTAACTTTGATTCCATCCTCTGCAGGTACAAAGCTGTGTCGTTTTCCTCGAGCCGAGAGTAGGATACACAATGTCTGAGTCTGTTTAGCGTTTGGATTAAAATTAGCGTTTTCGCCCCATACGACAACAGACGATGTTTAGGCAGTTTCAGTGCTCTGGCCACAGGTTGTAGGATAAATATAAATTACTTCATAGTTTGTGAGGGCGTACGACTTTTATTCACGAGTAGTGAAGGATCGCGTAAACGAACGAGTGAGCGAAGCGAACGAGTGAGTTTAACGACCCTTCAAAACGAGTGAGTAATAAAAATCGTACAAACGAGCCAATCATGCATGAAGTAATTTGTTTATTATATAAGTACAGATATCATAAAGTTAACGAGGTAAATGTTAATCGAGAGGCTATCAAACCACCGATCGTGAACAAAAGTCCCAAACAAATGGCAAAAAATTTTTGAAATAAAAGAAATCTTTATCTTCCGGGTTCGGGTCCTGGCCGGGGACATTGTGTTGTGTTCTTGGGCAAGACACTTTACTCTCACGGTGCCTCTCTCCACCCAGGTGTATAAATGGGTACCGGCGTAATGCTGGGGGTAACCCTGCGATGGACTAGCATCCCATCCAGGGAGGAGTATAAATACTCCTAGTCGCTTCATGCTACGGAAACCGGAGATAAGCGCCGGCCTGATGGGCCTTCTGGCTCTTAAGCAGTGACTTTACTTTTTTTACCTTCCATACTTCGCTTGAGCACTTTTAAAACTTTTTACGATCTTGTGAAGTATTTTTGTGGAGAAAACTAAGCGATAAAAGATCAAAAACTTTGAAAACCATACACCAGTCGGCCGCCATGTTCACAACTTTTACTGCCGCTGTCGGTGCACAGGCCTCAACATCATATTAGCCAAACGAAAGGCTGATACGACAATTTTTCACTAGTGAAAAAAATCGTATGACCAATCAGCTGGCTTCTCTAGCGCAAAGAGACTATTTTTATCTCGATCCTTTTTGGTGCGTAAATTTCGGTACGTATATAATAAATGAGAATATCATTGGTTAAAAGAGGAAAAATCGTGCTGCACTTGCCGAACCGTCTCACTTTAGCACACCTTTTATTCTATATTTTTTCCCTGAAACCGTTCGTACCAATATATATGCATGGTATGGCACCTGATTATTTGTGCCATATGATATACGTTCTACCTCCGTCTACATATGACTTACGGCGCAATCATGACCCTGGAGTCTTATTTACATCACCAAAAGTAAGAATCAAGAAGACTACGGGGGACAGGTCATTTAGTTGTGCTGCTCCTAGACTTTGGAATCTTCTACCATCTGATCTAAGGTCTATTTCCAGTCTGAACATTTTTAAAAGTAGACTTAAAACTTCTTTATTTAATAAGGCATTCAATTGGGGATTTCCGAATTGTAAATTTTTAATCTTATTTCATATCTTATCCCAGCAATGTATCTGAGGAATTTAGGATTTTTAAATTTCTAAGTCTTAGGTTGTGTTCTATTGGGATAAACCGTTTTTAGTTGGTTGGGTATTTTCGTGTTCTGTTGGGAAAAAACCGTTTTCGGTTGATTGATTTGGTTGATCAACTTTTTCAACCGGCATCAAACTAGGTTGTAACGGTTGAAAAAGCATTGGCAGCAACCGCTGTCGTTTACGCAGGCCATTTAAAGTCGGCCGCGGGCTCCTGCCATGTTGATTTCGGGACTCAACTTGTCAATGCTGAGAAGTCTGGTAATAACTATTCCCAGGAGTTACCGCGTTTCAACCGAAAACGGTTGGAAAAGTGTTCTATTGGGAAACCTCAATCGCTTCAACCGAAATCGATTGCGGTTGAAACGGTTGATCCCAATAGAACACGACCGTAGTCTTAAGTCTTTATATGTAAGGCGCAGTTGAATATTCAGATAGAAAGAGCGCGGTATAAATTAATAAATTATTAAGTAAAGTGTTATTACTATTATTATTATTATTATTATTATTATTATTATTATTATTATTATATTTTTAGGATACGTCGTTCTCATTGTACGACTTGAACGAGATGGAGTAATTGCGAAAGACATACAATAGTGCAAAGTTATATTTTGAGATGACGCATTTAGAAAAGGAGAGGCGAGTTGGGTAAGAACGAAAAAAGATTATTTAAAAAAAAAATAAGGAAGCTAAAGACAACTATTAACAATGACAAGATAAACTACAAACATCATTTCAGTGATAGCCAATAATCAGATGTATGTACAGTAAATGAAAACATCCATTCAAAATATAACTTTGCGATATTGCCTCGTGTAATTGTTGCGAAATGTCCAATGTCAGTTTGAGGGATGGAAATTAGTGTTCACCGCGATTTTTCCAGATACGGCGGCCATTTTGATCCCTATTGTTTCAAATTCGCTACCGTTCTTGCACAAATCCCATACACCTCTTTAAACCCCTAAAAATTTGCATAGCACTTGCAAACAATGATTATGCAAAGTTTTTGGGAGTAAAAGAGGTGTATCATGGGATTGTACAAGTAGTGAATAGCTATTATGGGATGCCCCGGGGGCATCATCGCTGGGGAAGGGTAAGGCTACACGTAGACTAGACACACGATGGCAAAGGTTAGGCTTTCTAATTGAGAATTTTTCGTAAAATTATCTTCTCAGGTCTTTTATCGGGATTCCCATACAAATTCTTATTTTTTTGTTGGCTTTTCCCAACTGAGCTTGGGGTGCCTGTGGTTCGTGGAGAGGAGCGTAACGCAGTCTACGTGACAGGGTATTGTTGCAACCCCCCATTTTTAGGTTGTCATGACGTACATGACTATTCATTAAAAACTGGTTCAGATTGAACAAAATGAGAACCTTTAAGTCACTGATACCAAGAGAAAATTAGCCTGTGTACAGCCGCCCACTCTCCGCAAAAAAAGAAAAAAAAAATCGGAGAGGAGCGTCTGTGATTTACCGTTGATAATCGTGTTCAATACCAAGTAATTTTTGCTGGAATGTGTGGAAAATGATTATATTGGTTTTCACTCATAAATCATTAGATAATTGAAACAACGAGTTTTGATTGGCTTTTATTTTTATTTCTCCAGATCAACACCGTGAGAACCACCATTGGAGATTTTACGATGAGTTCGTATGTACTTTGCACACCGTAAAAAATACGAATAAAAATCTTTTTGATGGTCAAAGAGGTTTTTCTTTTAAAGTACGAGCGAACGAGCAATATTCTGACAGGTTGTCTTAAGAAATAAAATGGGTAGCAATTTCTTGAATTAGAAAGGGAAGGATATGTTAGCAAGAAAATGAAAGTTGAAGTTGGTAGCTGACACGTTACACATCGAAACGTCTGTCAATAAATGGAAATACTTATGAGCCTTTAGTTGTTATGTGGTATTTGTAAAATAGGTTAAAACCCGCTCGCAGGTTGAAGGAGGGGAAATTCGCAGAGGAAATTTGCAATACTTCATTTAACGACAACGACATTATCGTGTCGTATGTCGTAACGTCCCTCTTCACTAATGTGCCTCTTGACGAAGCCACCAGTCTTCTAGCGGAAAAGGCTTTTACCAACAACTGGTTTAATGCTACATACAACCTTAACATCACAAAACCTGGATTGATTGAGCTTTTAACCATCGCAACGAAAGATCAGTTGTTTCAATTCAATGGCGAACTTTACGAACAGTTGGAGGGTGTGGCTATGGGTTCTCCTCTCGGTCCTCTCATGGCTAACACCTTCACGTGTAGCCTTGAAGAACAACTTAATCTCCGAAAGAAATTACCATCATATTACAGGCGCTACGTTGATGATACTTTAACCATCATAAAGGATGAAGTTTCTGCCTATTCTTTCCTGCATGTTTTGAATGATCTCCACCCATCGATTAGCTTTACTATGGAACTAACAACTGAACACTCTCCCTTTCTTAGGCATGCTCTTAAGAAAAGACGGTCAGAGCATTACGACTAGTGTATACTTGAAACGGACTAATACTGGTCTATTGTTACACTATAATAATCACGTTGATAATCGTTGCAAGAAATCCTTAATTATTACCATGCTAGACCGAGCTTTCAAGCTATCATCTACCTTGTGTGTTGTGTGTATCATCTAACTTTCATGAAGGGCATGTATCCGCCACAAGACCTTATTCCTACAGCTGGCATATCATGAACACCTTATTCACTCTATGATCTCCAATTTTATTACATCCAAACAAACACCAGCACCTCTACGCAAATCTA
>OX421449.1:7458688-7468688 GCA_949126865.1 Montipora capitata | reverse complement strand
TAGGTTTGACGGTTTCATAACAAATTTTCCGTCATCCATGTGTCTTGAGAACACCGAAACGTTCTCTTAAATATGATTCTACCCGTAATTTTCATCATCAAATCGATAACATTATCATGCATGATAGGTTTCCTTTTTTCCTTTTCCGAAACGAAGAAAAAACCGAGACGAAGTCGAAGTCAAATATAATTACATAGGTGACTAATTAATTTCTTTGTCTGTCATCTCGACTAAACGGCTTGCGGTCATTTTGAAAACAACCGCTTGTGTGATTATCGCCTGAAGTGCAACCAATCTGCTCAGAGAATTTTCAATGTCACGGACACCTATGTAATTATGCTAAATCCATGTTATTCCCTGGACTCCGTCGGTCCGTATTGGGAAAAACTCTGCCCGCCGAATCGATTGCGAGTACACTCGAGTATTCAGTTCCAGTTACCTCTCGCTATCCTTATAGCAGTAAAAGTGTTGTTGACAATATATATAACTGCACTGAAAATAAAAACAAAAATCGAAACAAAGATGTTCACAACGCAAGCCAATCAAATTCAAGGATTTGGGTTCCGGACTGCTGGGAATAACGCAACTTTTTACTTTCGCACCTCATAAATTAAACCTTAAACAATTTTTATATTCAAAAAACTTTAAATGGTGGCGTCTTTGTTCTATCACGAGACCAACGCGGAAGCTGAATAGCAGAAACTCAAGTCATTTCTACTGAAAAAAAAGCATATCGAATGACGGAACCGAGGCCGGGCTCTTTCAGAAGATCTCAGAACTTTGTACCTGTTAAGAGCACGCCGAGATGTTTACCCATGCCATAATTGAATTCTTAGGCCACATCATATTCAACTTTACTCGAAGTGTCGCTGAAAACTATGACTTCGTCGAAAACTCGAATGTTTCAGACTTGATTGGCTACAATGCCTTGGAAGACACCGGCAAAGAATGGTATTCTCAACCCACAGATGATGAAGTCATTTTCCAAGAGTACAGCAATGCCGAAGCTACTTCTCTGGATTATCTAACGACCCGGCAGTTTGTTCGTGCCGAACTTACAGACGCCGCCTCGACAGAAGATAGCGCTAAAGAAATAGAAGGAGAATCTAAAGCAAATGACATGGCATGGAAACGCCTTAGGCCATCGATCACCACTTCAATAAGGAATTCACTGTATTTTGGCCTTTTAATATCCGTTGTAAGTGCATCTGTGGTTGGTGTCGCATCATTTACTGTTTATTACTTCAGCTTTCAAACACAACTCAACTGTGAAATGCATTCTAGAGAAAAGATACCTATTGAGTTGCAATGGGTGATCACACTCTCAGAGATTATCGCTGTTGGCTTTCTTTACTTTTGGTTTTTCCTCAGCATTATCTTTTACTTTCGCCCCTTTCAGCTTTCAGGCGTCAAACGAACACTCGTCCTTCTCAGCGTACTGTTTTTCCTTTTGGATTCTGTTTATCGCATTGCCATGCAAGTTTGTGGTGTTTCTCATTCAAAGCTCACGGCCTTGCAGCGCATTCCTGCTGAAGTCATATTTTGTGTTTGTACCTGCAGTCGGATTTACATAATTAAGAGGCATTTTTGCACAGGATCTCTGATTAAGCAAGTCAAGTTTGTGGTTCTTTTTATTGCTCCATTTGCTCTAACACAATCTATCGGAATTCTAGTTGCTTATTCTATATATCCTGCCTACAACAAGCAAGATGCATCCGGCAAGCTTTTATTTGCTGTGTTTACACCTCTCATATTCTTTGTTCTAAAAGGAGTCTGCCGTATCTGCATTCAGCGGCTTTGGTGCCAAATTAGTCATCCGGGAACTTCATTTGTGGTATTGTCCACTTTGTATTGTGGGTCAGCAATAATGTTGAGACTTCTACAAGCCGATCTGCAGAGTCTGGAGTCCATTGCTCTGACCGGAGTGATTCATGGGATAGCAGAAGTCATAGATCGCACTATGATGGCTGTGATTGACCATATTTGTCACCAGGCCTTTGAAGACAGAAGAATTTCATGGGGAAGATTTCGCACCCCTCGCCGCGAGAGACTAGCCACCGACATCTCCATCATGAGCATGCTGTACGAATCAAGTGCCGTTATCACAGTGAATACATTTTTGTATTTGTATCAATATTTTTACACCTACGACAACTCTCCTCTGAAACTGCTGCAGTCATTTGCTGTAACTACTTCGGTTTCGCTTGGAATTGAATGGATTTTTACAAGCGTTTCAATTTTTATCGAGACTCGCTACAAAAATCTGCCAGTAATGGCAGTTTGGCGAAACAGGTGGAAAAGACATTTGGCGGTGGCTTTTATTAACGCCGTGATGGTTTCCATTTGGACAACTTCGAGCCTGTTAATCGCTGTTGAAGGACGTTTTAAAGACAGTGTCAAAGATCACTGTGACATGCCATTCAACTTTTGAGGATTCTTAGTAGGTGTGGATAGGGGTGTGCACCATCCCCCATTTGGTCAAAATATCTTTGTACCGTTGACCCAGAGTCAAAAACATAAAAGGCTAATTTTGAAGTGAACGTTAAAAAAAATCAACTAAAAAAAAAATGGAATTAAGAGCCGGCACTTGCTGAACATGAGATGTCCATGAATTGCTAGTTGGTCCGGCACAAGTATCGAGAACTTTGTAATAATTATCGGACACTTCAATCTAAAAGAAATTGTTCAAGGGTTATTAGTAGATCAGCCAGGGCCCCAAATTTGGCCGATTGGTACCACTCGGAAAGGACAAAGGCTAACGCCTATGGTGATTCAGGTCAAAATTCCTAGTTTATATTTCGGGTGATAGCATTGCCAATTGTGTCACCTTTTCAGGGGGAAATGGACAACTTACCTTACTTCTCCCCCTTTGTCTTCCCAAGAGATATTTTCCGAGAATTGACGTTGGGTGCCCCTGATCGAGTAAGGCAATTTTTATGGAAAATTTTCAAGGTTACATCAACAGAGTCAATCCTTCTCGCGGCTTGGATGCAAAATATGGAATAAACTTCCTAAATACTTACGAAAAAAGAGGAGATTTTCCTTTAAAAATTGTTTAAAACAAATGTTACCGCGGTTTTTAGAGCATGAGGATTCTTATGTTGATCTTAATACCCTCTTCTAGCTGAGAAGAAATATTCTACAGTCTAGTTTATAAACTGTCATCATACCAGTGATTAAGTTTGTTGAGACTTATTTCCCGTTATTCTCTTAAATTGTCCGTATCAAGTAATTCATCTTTTGGTTATTTATTTATTTATTTATTTCATTTTGGCTTTTAATCAGTTAATTAATTTATTAGTTTAGTAATTTACTATTTAAGACTTCTTTCCACATTTTAGATGAAGCACTACCGGCCTAGATTAGCATTTGCTATTTGCGGGATAGTGCAGCCTTTACCATTGTAATAGTAAAATAAGAAGATAACGAGACCCTCCGTGAGGGTACACTGGGTTGCCTGTGGTACGTGCAGCGTTCCAGGCAAATTGTGACTGGCCCACGGGCCGATTACGCGCTTGCAAAAACAAAGCAAAAGGTAATTAAAAAACCATGTAATAAACTACTTACTAACCGAGCTAGCTCGAGCCGTACTGGGGAATATTGGCCCTGGGTCGTTTTTGTACGGACCTTGCTGCGCTCGGTCCGTACTGCCACGACCTCGGGCCAATATTTCCCTGGCAGTACGGCCCTCGCGCTCGGTTAGTAAGAAGTTATTAAGGGGTCACCCAGAAGTCATACCAGCAGAGGCCCTTTGGCTCACAGGTCCTCACACGTTCGTACGACGAAACATATCCTTTTCTGAGGTTAAAAGCCTGGCTACTGGCCTAACTCTTTTTCCTACTTTCCCAACCGCGAGAAAACCGCGGTAAATCAGCCATCGCCAAAAAATGTTTTTTCTTTCTCAAAAAATATTTAAAGTTAGGGGGAAAAAATACATCATTTTAAAGCTAAGAAAATAAGCTTTCCAACAGCATATAACTTATTTACAGACAACTGAAACATTTTATAAAAGCGAAAGTTGAACGAAAAAATTTAAGAAAAATAACAGTATAATATGTTTTCTAGGCAAAATTTGGTCATTTTAGCGTTGATTACGAATTTTTGGATGCAAAACTAATATTTTCTGCAATTTATCTGCTTTCTTGGACATAAATTCGACCGAAAACTGATAAGGCACGAATATTTTTAGATTTTTAGGAATAATAGATAACGTGGTTCAATGCGTAATGTGATAATGCGATAAAAGTGTCAAATTTGCGACCCATTGCTAACGGCAACGGAAGCGATCGCATTACGAATAATTAACCTCTGTTGCCAAAAACCACCCAAATAACCGGTCAGTGTAAAACGCAGACTGCAGACTGCAGGCCAGGGATAAAATGCAGACTGAGGGTAAAATGCAGACTGCGGGTTAATAAAATAATAATGAAAAAAGAGTTATAAGAGTGTTAGTAGCCGTTTGTACTTTCACACTGAAACCCCAACACAGCTCCCATCGCTTTGGTTGCCCCACGGCATGCTTTAAATCCGGATTTTTATCGAACTCTGTAAGAATTGAAGCTGTTTGAATCCTTGTTGTTGTTGGAAAAAGGACAGTTTTGTTAAGTGAGTTGCTTTTAGGCAAAGAAGTCACCACCCCGTAATTCAACTGTCCATTTTGCTGCACTGAACAAAGTAATCGAGTAATTACCCAATAACTCAATTTATTTTGACACGCATGGCTACAGTACCAATTAACAAAGACAGAGATAACGTGGATTTTGCAACCATTTAACGTTTCAATTCAGTCGGCTTAAGCCAGTATGACTGAGGTGTAAAAATTTCTTATTAGGATCCTTTCATTCGCTTTCGTGTACGTTATGTTTATCCTTTAGTTCACAAGCTCGTTTGTTTTGCATCTGGAAGATGTAATTTTCAATTATAACCTCTCCCTAGGGGTTATCACGCATAGCTTAACCAATGAAATCCCCGCGTCCTAATTGCTCGGAATACATGAAATTCTTTGTGCATTTCGTTGCACCGAAAAAAGACAACCGAGATTATTCAGGTATTCGAAGTAATAATTGTTGGTTTTTCGATCGATTTCCCTCGATGTAACGGTGTGACAAATAATTTGAGAGCATTGCAATGCATCTGGAAGCGCAAAAACAAAGCACAGATGATTTCAACGCGTACGATCGCATCCCCAAAAGGTGCAGCGACCTGCAGTCATAATAATGTGAGTTGTTGACAGATGTAAAACAGGATTGTCTTTCAAACAATCTTTATTTTATCCTTATGAGTCGTTTTTTTATTATTAACATTTATTTTACCCTCAGTCTGCATTTTACCCCCGGTCTGCAGTCTGCAGTCTGCAGTCTGCAGTCTGCGTTTTACACTGACCGCCCAAATAACCGATTCTTCGACGGAAAATTCATCCCAGAGGATAAAACTATTCACTGGACATGTAATAAAGGTAGATATGTTCGAGTGAAAGCGAAAACAAGCGAATATTTTGACGGAAAACACAATAATGTGAGACCAAAGGAACATGTGGTGAAGACACGCAATTGCGGCATCGCTTCGACAATAATCTTACCTTTTCAGCGATTTTAACGCTTGAAATTCCATTCAATCACCTTGTCTAGTCTTTGAATTCACTATTATCGCTGCCCTGCGAATCTTCAATGTTCTACATGCACACTTGGTAAAAGACGGCTCGACGGGCGACAGATTATTGTCGATGTTGTCGCCTGTCTTGTTCAGTATCCAATTGATTTGCCATTTTTGAGCTTCATAAGGGTATATTTTGTTCAAAGATCCACTAAAACGCCATTCGCGTTACATGACTTTCGACGCCATTACAGGTTAAGTTAATGATTTACTGTGTCCACCAGAGAAATGTACGCATTTCCACTACCCTCTCGATCCTAAGAAAATACGCGCAGAAGGCTCTATGCACAAAGACACCACTTACCGGGGGAGTGACAGGCAAGACTTTTACCGTCACGGAAAAAAATAAAACGGAGAAATTCTACCCATTTTCCAACTGGGATTGCCGTATACGGCAACCCAGTAATAAAGTTGAAACTTGAACTTGAACTTGAAACTTAACTTATTGGCATCGAGGCTGACACGTATCAAGCTCACCCAATGCACAGGATACCCACAATTAGAAATTACGTTCTCCTTATGTGGGACACAATTATTTATATTACAATCATGTCGCAACTGAAGCATACTATTAGTCTATAAGTAAAAATTTTGATCCATACCTTACCATACCATACCATACAGATATACCGTACGTTACTGCAGGAATTATAACTTTAAAGTACAAATTTAAGAGTTCCTGTTTGGGTAGGAATCTGCTCTTCTTTATAAGGCTTAGTTTGTTAGCAAAACTCTTCTTCAGTTCCTTAATGTGAATAGACCAACCAAGCTTGTGGTTGAAAATCACACCCAGAAGTCGACTATGTGTTACCCATTCTAAGTTGTTACCACCGAGATATATGGGTGGAAGAGGGCCAGTAAACGATCCTCTATAAATTAGCATACATTCGGATTTCTTTGGGTGTGGTGTCAGCCTGTTCTTCACGGACCAAGCATACAACTCTTTCAGGGATTAATTTAATGGTCTCGCCCATTATATGTACTCTCTCTTTGAATTAGTCCATGATAAGATATTTTGCCACATACTTAAGCGCAGTGTTTTGCTCGTAAGTATCAATTCATTTACTTTATGGAATTATAGTGTTTTCACTCTCTCCCCAGAACAGTAAAGAAAGCAGGTCACCCGGCCTCTCCATCTGCTGGATAAGGTCTTTAGACAGGTTCCACGACTGGTCCAGCTCACTGAATGCTTGTTATGCGTGACGGTCTGCCTTCATAATCTTCAGGGCAGCTAACTTGCCTTTTCCAGCAAAGGCACTGACTGTGTTGCACCCTGTGAAGGAATGAAGGCCAATGAGAGCGTGACAAACATCTTCCCGGACAGTAGCAAACCAAGTTACTAATGTCAATCAACTTGGAGTAGATTTAAGATCTTCTTGATGTCCTCTGACTGACGTAATATCTCATTTATTTTGGATAGCTGGGTCGGAGGAGCATTACCGTAGGAAGATATCTAACAACATCTTGCATGCCTTGTTTGTGGCCACGAGACTTGATGATGAAGCCTGTCCAGCTTGGGATCCTCTGACTCTCTACTTCAACTAGTATTGCGATCAAGAGGTAACACGTAACAGGGAACTAGAGTTGCTGATAAACTTGTGGCCCTGCTCCGTATACCCTTGGCTGGACAACAATCCCATTGACACGGTGAGCAGTTCCCTCTCCGGTGAGTGTGTCTTTTAACCTGTCAATGTTATCCCATGCCATGTTTGGTAAACATGTTTTGTTGAATATATATACTCGCCGGCAGAAACTATTCTTTGCTTTTAACTTTGATCCCATCTTCTGCAGGTACAAAGCTGTGTCGTTTTCTTCGAGCCGAGAGTAGGATACACAATGTCTGAGTCTGTTTAGCGTTTGGATTAAATTTAGCGTTTTCGCCCCATACGACAAAAGGCAATGTTTAGGCAATTTCAGTGCTCTGGCCACAGGTTGTAGCATAAATCAGAATATCGTTGGTTAAAAGAAGAAAAATCGTGCTGGACGTGCCGCACCATCTCATTTTAGAACACAATTCATTCTATATTTTTTCCTGAAACCGCTCGTACCAATATATATGCATGGTATGGCACCTGATTATTTGTGCCATATGATATACGTTCTACCTCCGTCTAAGTATGACTTACGGCGCAATCATGACCCTGGAGTCTTATTTACATCACAAAAGTAAGAATCAAGAAGACTAAGGGGGACAGGTCATTTAGTTGTGCTGCTCCTAGACTTTGGGATCTTCTACCATTTGGTCTAAGGTCTATTTCCAGTCTGAACATTTTTAAAAGAAGACAAAAACTTTTTTATTTAATAAGGCATTCAATTGGGGATTTCCGTATTGTAAATTTTTAATCTTATTTCATATCTTATCCCAGCAATGTATCTAAGGAATTTAGGAGTTTTAAATTTTTAAGTCTTAGGTTGTGTTCTATTGGGATAAACCGTTTTTAGTTGGTTGGGTATTTTCGTGTTCTATTGGGAAAAAATCGTTTTCGGTTGATTTGGTTGATCAACTTTTTCAACCGGCATCAAACTAGGTTGTAACGGTTGAAAAAGCATTAGCAGCAACCGCTGTCGTTTACGCAGGCCATTTAAAGTCGGCCGCGGGCTCCTGCCATGTTGATTTTTGGACTCAACTTGTCAACGCTGAGAAGTCTGGTAATAACTATTCCCAGGAGTTACCGCGTTTCAACCGAAAACGGTTGGAAAAGTGTTCTATTGGGAAACCTCAACCGCTTCAACCGAATTCGGTTGCGGTTGAAACGGTTGATCCTAATAGAACACGACCCTAGTCTTAAGTCTTTATATGTAAGGCGCAGTTGAATATTCATATAGAAAGAGCGCTTATAAATTAATAAGTTATTAAGGAAAGTATTATTATTATTATTATTATTATTATTATTATTATTATTATTTTATTTTTAGGATACGTCGTTCTCATTGTACGACTTGAACGAGATGGAATAATTGCGAAAGACATACGATAGTGGAAAGTTATATTTTGAGTAGTCTCCTTCGCGGCCGTTATTAGGGTCGTCACGCAACGCTCCTTCCTACTAACGGCTGCTCACGAGAGAGACACATTCCTTTCCCTAAAATTGACCAGTAAGAAACAGGCTTCCATATTCTGGAAACCTGGTCCACGTCCCTCTCCATTACTTGAAAGCAAACATGGTGGATCTATCTCCTTTTTTTTCAAAAGTGCGTGAATAATTCAAATTTGGCGAGTTAAACAAGCATCGAAAAGAAGCGATTATATCTGCAGTGCTGAAGAAAAAGGACGTATTTGTTAGTTTACCAACTGGCTTTGGAAAATCTGTCATTTTTCAAGCTCTACCTATGGTATTTGACGGCTTCACTGGCGAGTCTGGCCACATTGTGATTGTTGTTTCGCCTTTGCTTTCCCTGATTACGGATCAAACCGAACGCTTACGACAGGTAGGAATATCCTGCGCAAGTCTGAGCGACGCGAGTACGCAGGGAGAAATCGATCTCGTTGAAGGAGGATTTTATTCGGTTGTTTACGCGACGCCAGATTAGCGTAGCCGATAACAATAACGTGCATTCTATTGGTTCTCAAAAACAAAGGGAAAGGAATGTGTCTTTCTCGTGAGCAGCCGATAGTTGGGAGGAGCGTTGCGTGACGACCCTGATAACGGCTGCGAAGGAGCTATATTTTGAGACGACGCATTTAGAAAAGGAGAGGCGAGTTGGGTAACACCGAAAAAAGATTATAAAAAAAAAATTAGTAAGCTAAAGTCAACTATTAACAATGACAAGATAAACTACAAACATCATTTCAGTGATAGCCAATAATCAGATGTATGTACAATAAATGAAAACAGCCATTCAAAATATAACTTTGCGATATACGGCGGCCATTTTGATCCCTATTGTTTCAAATTCACTACTTGCACAAATCCCATAATACATCTCTTTAAACCACCAAACATTTCCATAGGCATTGTTTTTGATTTCCCTCAGGACATCTTCATGTTCCAGGAGAACTTGCAAACAGTGATTATGCAAAATTTTTGGGGGTAAAAGAGGTGTATTATGGGATTGTACAAGTAGTGAATAGCTATTATGGGATGCCCCGGGGGCATCATCGCTGGGGAAGGGTACGGCTACACGTAGACTAGACACACGATGGCAAAGGTTAGGCTTTCTAATTGAGAATTGTTCGTAAAATTATCTTCTCAGGTCTTTTATCGGGATTCAAATACAAATCCTTATTTTTTTGTTGGCTTTTCCCAACTGAGCTTGGGGTGCCTGTGGTTCGTGGAGAGAAGCGTAACGCAGTCTACGTGGCAGGGTATTGTTGCAACCCCCCATTTTTAGGTTGTGATGACGTACA
>OX421449.1:7446188-7453688 GCA_949126865.1 Montipora capitata | reverse complement strand
GAAACGCCTTAGGCCATCGATCACCACTTCAATAAGGAATTCACTGTATTTTGGCTTTTTAATTTCCGTTGTAAGCGCATCTGTAGTTGGTGTCGCATCATTTACTGTTTATTACTTCAGCTTTCAAACACAACTCAACTGTGAAATGCATTCTAGAGAAAAGATACCCATTAAGTTGCAATGGGTGATCACACTCTCAAAGATTATCGCTGTTGGCTTCCTTTACGTTTGGTTTTTCCTCATCATTATTTTTTACTTTTGTCCGTATCAGCTGTCAGGCGTCAAACGAAGACTCGTCCTTCTCAGCGTACTGTTTTTCCTTTTGGATTCTGTTTATCGCATTGCCATGCAAGTTTGTGGTGTTTCTCATTCAAAGCTCACGGCCTTGCAGCTCATTTCTCTTGAAGTCAACAACAAGCAAGATGCATCCGGCAAGCTTTTATTTGCTGTGTTTACACCTCTCATAGCCTTTATCCTAAAAGGAGTCTGCCGTATCTGCATTCAGCGGCTTTGGTGCCAAATTAGTCATCCGGGAACTTCATTTGTGCTATTGTCCACTTTGTATTGTGGGTCAGCAATAATGCTGAGACTTCTACAAGCCGATCTGCAGAATCTGGAGTCCAATGCTCTGACCGGAGCGATTCATGGGATAGCAGAAGTCATTGATCGCACTATGATGGCTGTGATTGACCATATTTGTCACCAGGCCTTTGCAGACAGACGAATTTCATGGGGAGGATTTCGCACCCCTCGCCGCGAGAGACTCGCCACCGACATCTCCATCATGAGCATGCTGTACGAATCAAGTGCCGTCATCACAGTGAATACATTTTTGTATTTGTATCAATACTTTTACATTTGTATCAGTATTTTTACACCTACGACAACTCTCCTTTGAAACTCCTGCAGTCATTTGCTGTAACTACTTCGGTTCCGCTTGGAATTGAATGGATTTTTACAAGCGTTTCAATCTTTATCGAGACTCGCTACAAAAATTTGCCAGTAATGGCAGTTTGGCGAAACAGGTGGAAAAGACATTTGGCGGTGGCCTTTATTAACACCGTGATGGTTTCCATTTGGACAACTTCGAGCCTGTTAATTGCTGTAGAAGGACGTTTTAAAGACAACGTCAAAGATTACTGCGACTTGCCATTTAACTTGTGAGAGTTTCTTAAAACGTGTGGATAGGGGTACGCCCTATACCCCATTTGGTCAAAACGCCTTGGTACTGTTGACGTCGAGTCAAAAATGCTAATTTTGTAGTTAACGTTGAAAGAATCAACTAAAGAAATGGAAAAAAGGGCCGGCACTTGCTGAACATGAGATGTCGGTGAATTGCTAGTTGGTCCGGCACACTTTGTTATAAACTTTGTAATAATTATCGCACGCTTTTCAATCTTAAAGGAATGGTCCAAGGGTTAATATATAGTGCGTGAGCCAGGCCCCCAAATTTGGCCCATTGGTACCAGCACCCAGTCCCTAACGTTTCCTCCAAATTACAGAAATTCGCCTTACACTCGCGCCTGATAGAACAAATTTTGCTATTTAGCTTGATTGTACTCACTGCATGGATTCCGAGTTACAAAGTTGAATCAGTTGCTCTTAATAAATCGAGAATACAACGGACCTTCATAGTTAAATGGGGTCTCACCTTTTATAAATACTCTCCTTTGAATCAGTCCATAATAAGATAATTTCCCACATCCTTAAGCACAGTCTTTTGCTCCTAAGTATCAATTTAGTTACTTTAAGGGAGTGTTTTCTTACTCTCACTTCAGAGGTAATCAGATGCACAAGTGTTAGCTAACTTTGTGTTTCTTACTATTCCATCGCATAAGCAAGCTTTTAATAGCTGAAAACTAGTGCGGTTAAATCCACATGGATATCATTGGTCATAATGGGAATTTTCAGTAATCATTGACTTCATATCATCTTCATTATCTCTGCTATCAATGACTTTCTCGTCTTCCTGTACAAATTGGTTTTCACAGCCCTACAATATACACAAGTATGTACATATTAGGCCATTTGCCATGCAAACACAGTCTACAAAACCTAACACAACTGCTTGCAAGTAGTTCCAGTTCAGTTCGGGAGCAGGCCTTGCATCCATCCAGTCCTAGTCAAACTTGACTCGCCTTCCGCCAATTTTCCCATCATCCATCCGAATCTAACGACACCAGGGATTCAAAGGTTGCACTGCAGACTGCGCCTCCAAATGCATGCTTGATTGTCGGCTCCATTGGTGTGCTTAGGAAGGCCGGCTTTGCAAAGTTGCAATTTGTGATTCAATCTCTCCGTTCATTGTACAGAAAATATTATTTCTAAGATCATCGCGTCACTTGCATTCGTCCCAGAGGAGTACAAAGAGCATGTCTCCCTCTCGATACGCCGGTTAAGGTCTTAAGACAGGTTCCACGACTGGCCCAGATCACTGAATGATTGTTATGCGTTATGGTCTGCCTTCATAATCTTCAGGGCAGCTAACTTGCTTTTTCTGGCAAAGGCACTGACTGTGTCGCACCTTGTGAAGGAATGAAGGCCGAAGAGAGCGTGACAAACATCTTCCCCAACAGGAGCAAACCACGTTACTAATTAATGTCAATCAATTTCGAGTGGATTTAAGACCTTCCTGGTATGCTCTGACTGACGTAATATCTCATTTGCCTTGGATAGCTGGGTCGCGGGAGCATGTATCGTAGGAAGATATCCAATAGACTGCGAGCAAATACTGCGGGCGCTGGTTAGAGCTCTAACCAACGCCCGCAGTATTTGCGACCCGCAGCTTCAGCCATTGTGAAAATTCAACGTAGGCGTTCGTTTCAACCGTTTTAGAACAAAAGAGAGACTGCTCGCAGTCTAGATATCATCTGGTTTGTGGCCACGAGACTTGATCTTGAAACCCGTACACATTGGGATGGATGGGATCGAACTCACGACCTCCCGCATGACAGCCCGATGCTCAACTAACTGAGCCACCGGTGCGCGGTGGAATTAAACTAACCTATTCCAGAGCAAAATATGTTTACAAATCTAATATATTATTTAAATCTAATGTGTATTTAAGAATTAAACTAACCTATTCTACATCAAAACATATTTACAAATCAGGCTTATTATATGGCCACAGTGATCAGTAATATATAAACTTCTGTTGCCTGCATTTTATAGTAGACTTTGACGTACATCCAAACTTAAAATTTATAAAATAATCTTCAGCGCTGACTCGCTTCCTAAGCTGATTAAAATTCAGGGCATCATTATAGTTAACAAAGTTCCATAACGATGCGCCTCTATATAAGAGAGAATCTTTCATGTTTCTTGACTCGTATCTTTGCACGAGAAGACGTACTCGTCAGCCCAGCGAACGCAAAAAGAAGAGAGACCTCTGCTAATTCGGAATTTATAATTAAAACTACCCTCGCAATCTTCTTGGTGTTTGGCCATTTGAAAGTTTTTCTCAATTTTTTGACAGGCTGTCTTGCATTAGAAAGGAAAGGCCGCAAACTTTGGAATTTGATAACTTAGCAAGAAAATGAAAGTTGAAGCTGATAGCTGACACGTTATAAACCAAATCGAAACTTTTTGTCCATAAATGGAATACTTATGATCATGAGCTGATTTAGTTTTTAAGTGGTATCTGTAAAGAAAGTGAAAATTCATTCACAGGTGAAAACTGGCTCAACGTAATTGAACTCGCACACAACCACACGGTGAAAAAGGTTTTCCCAACAACCGTCAATCTCATGATACCCTGCGATTGTCACAAGGTACCCAATCAGCAGGTTGAACTTAGTCGCACTCATGTTAAACCCATTTTATAATAGGTCCACATAGACACGGTTTGACGACTTCGACATGTTCACACGGGCCCGTTTTCGTATGTTTATGTCATGCCGAACTCACGATCATTACAGCCGAAAGGGAGCCATTATCTTCCACGAAATTGTTCCACCAGACACGAATTCTTCCAGGTCGAGTCCAGAAACTTAGCTTCGTTGTTTTCTTTATCGCTTTGCCAGAGCATAACAGCGGCTGCGAAAAAGTTAACAATTGGAAAAGCCTCTGCCAATCGTTATGATAAGTCTCTCCATTTATTAAGGACAGCAAATGCATGAAAACTGAAAAGGCGAATTCAAACCAGAAATCAAAGTCGTGATGGAAAAAGCTAGCGCTACACTACGTGCAAGATTCACAATTTAAAATCGAACAATGCAAACTTTGAACCCAAAATAGCAACCGCATTCAAATCGATGCGGTTTCGCCGTTTACAAGACAGATGAAACCGTATCGTTTTGACTACTTTCGGCAGCGTTTTCAAATTGATCCGGTTTCGACAACTGTCTCGATCGGTGTCGTGTAGACAAAAGGCGTAAGCGCATCGAATACGATGCGCTTACAAATATAAACGCTGGGGGGGGGGGGGGGGGAGGGGGTAAGTTGGGTAACCACGTGGCTTTGACTGTTAGGCCTGTCCCCACCCAGGGTGGGGATTTTAATCGTTCGACATATTCCCAGGGTAGGGAATTTGACATGGCCACCATCTTAGATAATGAAGAGGGCTTGGAAATCAACCTGGTTCCCAAGGCTTTTCCCTCCCCAAGTAGCGAGGGAAAAGCCCTGGGGACGAGGTTGCTTGGAAATAACTCCGCCATCTTGAAAAATACCCAGAACGCGTTCGAATGAACTTCCCGCCTTCGTGAGAGATGGCTGAGGCTGAGGTTCAGCAAGGTCTAAAGGGTATTATTTTGGCCACCTTAACTCGCCCCAGGGTGGGAGCTTTTTATACTTTTGGCCTATTATGTTGTCGCGGAGGTGGGGAATTTGACTCATTTTTTCAGAAAATGTCAAAATCCCCACCCCATGCCCCAGGGGCTTAACATTGATAGGTGCATTACCGTAGTGTCGGGTAAACTCCAAAGTTGACGCATGCAACTGTGTCTTAAAAGAAAAGCTCTGTTATGAAGCACATTGCATCCAAGAAATGATTAAATCAAAGACACTTATTGCGAAAAGCAAGAAAAAAGACCAGAGTAGTAATATTTACTCATGCGCATTTTGAACAAATTTATTTAGAGAGGTTACGACGCAAAACAATGCACAAAATGCTTAGAAATGGTACTTTTGTTGTACAGATTGCATATTTTTGCATCAGACCAAATAAAAAAAGAGAGAAACAAAAAAGTTTTGTTTTTTTTAGCAACTTTTGAGCGACTTTCGTTACAAGAAGCAACTTTTGACTTTCTTTGGAGAAACTTTTGAGCAACTTTAAAAAGCCCAAGTCTAACCTGCATGTAGCCCAATTTTACCCATGCTACATGTTACAAACGCGAGAGCTTGTACGTGCACTTTCTACTGAACTGAGAGACACTAACCTAACCTTTTGCTTTAATTCCACGTTTTCTAAAGCTCGCTGAAGCAAGCTAGAACAATCAGAAGCAGGAGTTCATCAAGGGGAGCCTCTATTTTCACTAATTCCTTGAGTCAACCATTTCCCGAGTAAATTTATTTAAACTTTAAACTTTGTTACCAAAAAAAGAATTTGTAGGTCGAAGGGGGCCCGATCTAAGAAGCATAATTTTACAAGAATCTATATAACAAATCGAGAGTGGTTCAGCGTTGTCTGTACTCTTATCCACAACGATATTCGTCATCACAGTAGTCAAAATGTTGTGGACTCACGAGGCGCAGCCGATTGACCACTGTGATGACGAATATCGTTGTCGCTAAGAATACAGACAACGCTGAACTACTTTCGATTTGTTTTTTACCACAATATTCACCGCCAAAGAAAGCTTTTATTTCAGAGCGTGACCAAAATCATGACACAAAGAAAGAGAAAGAGTTGTCTATAACTTTCTCACAATATGATTGGTTTATTTCCCCATTTTGGGCGTTCCTGATTGACTATTACATTGCGTGACGAATTGACGCGAGCATGAGGCGTACAGCGTTGTCTAGACTCTTATCGATAACTGCAAATAAGCCATGCAATCAGATTGCGAGATTACAAGCAATTGTGGTATTAAAAACGATGAGAATTATACAATACAATTGGTCAATCCACTTAGGAGATATTATTATTAAGAATGCCTAGTCAAATATCAGTACTGAATTAAATGACAGTTTCGTCCCACTGGCGCACAGCAGATGGAATGAATGCGTTAGCGAATCTTTTGGTTCGGCATTTAAAAATTGGGAATGTTCTTGGATTCCTGAGACGTTAGTGATGTATTTTATTTTCAGGTAGTAAACAGTTCAGCTTGTTGGTAGGTCCAAGGGCAGATCTGTATAGTGCATGCCATAAACTCTCTCGGCGTTCAAACAGCGTAATCAGGTAGGCTGTAACCAGGCTTTCCTCGTAGGAATAATTTGGAAGGATAATTTTAAGCGCTCTTTGCTGAATTTGTTCTATTTGGTCACAAAGACTGTTAGTGATAGTGAAGTGCCAGACTTAGCATGCGTACTCCATTGTAGGTCTAACAAACGAACAGTAAACTGAAACCAGGTCGTTTGATGACGTACCAGCACGTTTTAGGGTGCGAAGAGCATAGAGTCTTTTGCTTGCCTTAGTACAAATATAATCTTTATGATGGGACCAAGTGAGATCAGATGAGATATACACTCCAAGTAATTAAAAGTGTGTAACAGTATCCATAACACGACCATCCGCGGTTAAATGTTGCACTGGAGAGTCCCGCTTATTAAGAAAACTCATGCTTAGTTCTTTAGTTTTTGGGGCATCGATTTTCATGTTCTTGGTAGTAGTGGCGAAAAGCATCATATTTCCCTTGCCGCTGAGACTGATATAGCTTTGTTTTGATCGGCTTTTAACAAAAGGCGAGCTCAATCTCCCAAGGGAGGCATCTTATAAATAAATCTATTCGGAAAGGCTCCTATTGATGAGCTCCTATCAGTAGATAATGGACACTGAGTGCTTTTTTGCAGATTGGATTTTCCATATGAAAACTGACAATGGCGTCTATGTTATTCACTGGACGTGGTCGGTCCGATTGGGAAAAACTGTGCCCGCGGTATCAAGTACTCTCAATTATATCATTTTTCGATTACCTCTCGCTATCTTTATACAAGTGAAAGTGTTATAAACAAAATAACTGAACTGAAAACAGAAAAAAAACGAAACAAAAATGTTTACAACCCCAAGTACTGAAACGGTGGATCTTGAAGCTGATTAGCAGGAACCCAAGTCATTTCTACTCATAGAAAGACATCGAGTGGAATGACGAGACGGAGCGGTGTCCCCATATAGCTGTTAAAGGCACGCCGAGATGTTAGCCCATACTATTGCTGAATTCTTTACCCACATCGTGTTCAACTTTACTCGAAGTGTCGCTGAGAACTATGACTTCATCAAAAGCGATAATCTTTCAGACCTGATCGGCTACAATGCCCTGGAAGACACAGGCAAAGAATGGTATTCTCAATCCACGGATGATGAAGTCATATACCAAGAGTACAGCAATAGCGACGCTACTGCTC
>OX421449.1:7423688-7438688 GCA_949126865.1 Montipora capitata | reverse complement strand
TGCTAAAATTTCAAAATGATCCACTTAATTTTTTGGTTGGTTGAGAAAACATGATGAGCAATTGCAGATTCATGACAATTACTAATCATGTTTTCTCAACCAACCATAGAATTAAAGGGGATCACTTTGAAATTGTCTCAACGTTTTATCCGTGATCTAAAGCCAACCTTGAATGAAAACAAAAATTTGGTTTTGTCAACGGAGTTGATAATGTAAATTGACCACCGTACAGAGATTCTAAAAGCTGACGTTTCGAGCGTTAGCCCTTCGTCAGAGTGAATCCAACGTTTTTTTTCTTTTAACCTAGTTTTGGCGAAAATGAGAGTGACGGGAAGCTAAGTTGCTGCTAAGTGCGGGAAAAGGAAAAAGATGACTTATAATTTTCTGGCGTAGCTCCTTGGTGAGTTTCTTCAAGCTTGCGATCGTCGTCTTGGGTCTCGTGTTCAGATATCTTTGGATTTATAAAAAATACTAGAGCACAAGGTTAGTGGTCACAGCGGTCCGATTCGCTCTCACTAAGCGCTAACGCTCGAAACGTCAGCTTTTAGAATCTCTGTACGGTGGTCAATTTACATTACACTGGACGAAAAAACGGATTTTCACATATAGCAAATATGGAGCAAATGTATGGCAAATGCTACGTTTGTGCACGTTTGCTCAACTTTGCTGAAAAGCAAAGACCACATTTGCCACAGTTTTTATACCTAAGGCAATGCTCGTAAATGCCACATTTGTCTTAAATTTGCTGTTGTGAGTAAAAATAGGGATAACATGGTATTTTTCTTGATATTTGGAGGGGAAGTAATCATGATGTTAAAACTAACATTTTGCAAGTACTTTTCCTGAAGCTGTAAATTTGATCGAACTGTCATCATTGCACCTTTTTACAAGGTGAGTAAAAGCGAGCAAATATTAGTTTTTGCAGAAATTTGCTCAAAATAGCAAATGTGTCCAAATCTGTAGTCTTGCAGGGATTTGCTCAGGACAGCAAACGTGTTTAAGAATGTACTTTTTAGAGATTTGCTCAGGATATCAAATGTAACCAAAATACAATTTTTTCACATAATTGCTCTGCGTGCCAAATGCAGTCATCAAATAGCCAGGTTTACATGCTTGTTTACGATAGGAAATTTGACTATTTGCTCAGGTAGCGGTATGATAAAAATAGAATTATGTTTTTGCTCACTGTAGCAAATTTGATAACAATATCATGTTTGCTTGTAATAGCAAAATGACTGAAATGTGATTTTACATTTTTTTTTAATTAGGCCAGAGGTGAATGCTTTTTCATCCTTTTTTTCTCAAATTAGCAAATGTAATCAAAGAATCTGTGACATTTTCCTTGAGATGGAAGATGACATAATTCTTTTGTATGTAACATTTGTATGTGGGGTGCATTATGAGAATGGATTATTTTGGGTATTAGTTTCTGAGGAATAATTTATCTTTGAGTTTCACTGCATGGAGACACATGAATATACTGCAAATACACCCATCCAAGTTTCAGAGCTATTTAATTGCCATCTCAATGTGCACTTGTGTTATTATAATAGACAAAATTGAGAATGTGACATTTAATTGCATATGCTTTATAGATAATTAAACCTGCATTATCTTATTATTGAAATGGTTGTTGCAGTATTTAATCCACACAGTTTGAAGGGTATATTTAAATCCTAAATTAATTTTAATCATTTACAATGTTTAGTTTTGAGAAACGATAATACAAGGTATGTAACTGGCCTCTGTCAATTATTACGTCTCTTTAAATTGTTGAAACTATTTTGCCTTTTTTCTTTGGAAACGAAACCAGCAGAAGTGGTTTCAGGTTGCCTCAAATACCATGGCTTTTGTTTTTGCCAATACAACAATTTAATTCCTTTAGATGAATGCACATTTTGAATCCCAAAAGCATAACAAAATATCCCTTACAGCAGTAAACTTGGCAATCTTAAAGTCACCATGGAAGGCTGAGTTCTGGTACTAAACTTTTGATTGGGCATTAATAAAAAACTTCAGCTGACCTTACTGACAATATAGACAAATTTGATTGTCTTCTATTCGAAAGGTTCCTTATTCGCGAGCACAAACGGTGTCTAAATTTTCAAAGTGACTCAATAAAAGCAAAACTCTTCACCTAGCCTCTAGGGACTTTGAACTTGAACATTAATATTCTTGTTATCTGTTAAATATTATATTTTGATCTGATAATTGTGTCATGAGGACACCGAAACGTTGTTTTAAATATGATTCTACCCGTAATTTTCATCATCAAATCGATAACAATAGAACAACAGAAACCAACATTTGATTTGATTTGCGATTTATTGTTGATTTCGTTTCACAGTGTCCCCAATTAGTGCTCCAGCTCTAGAACGACTAGACACTTAAATAAGGTTTCTTTCCTTTTTTTCTTTTCCGAAACGAAGAAAAAACCGAGACGAAGTCTCGAAGTCTCGAGGTCTAAAAGCCGAGACGAAGTCGAAGTCAAGAGTAATTACATGATAGGTGATTGTTTGAAAAATATGCATTTTCTTGAAAACAATTAATTTCTTTGTCTGTCATCTCGACTAAACGGCTTGCGGTCATTTTGAAAACAACCGTTTATGTGATTATGTGTGGCGTAAGTCTGATGGAACAAATTTTGCTATTTAGCTGGATTGTACTCGTCACATGCATTCCTACGAATTTGAATTGCTCTTAACAAATCGAGAACAGAACGGACTTTCATACTGAAATGTAGTCTCGCCGTTTATATGTACTCTCCCTTTGAATTAGTCCATGATAAGAATTTTTGCCACATACTTAAGCGCAGTGTTTTGCTCGTAAAAATCAATTCATTTACTTTATGGAATAGTTTTTTCACTTTCTCTTCAGAGGTAATCAAATGCACAAGTGCTATCCAACTTAATTTGTATTTCTTACTATTTCATCGCATAAGCAAGCTTTTAATCGCTGGAAACTACAGTTAAATCCGAAAAGTAGAAGGCGAACAATCAACATGGATATCAATGGTCATAATCATTGACTACATGAGTAAGGGAAGATACGTTTTTTATTTGGGGGGGTGGGGGGGGGGGGGTGGTGGGCCGGGGTATTTTAGAATTTTTTTGCGAAAAAAGTCGTAGCCCTCCCACTTTCTGGAATGGATTAATGCATGACCCTTCCAAAATACCCAAACAAAAATATCTGACCCTCCCCCACCCCCCTAAGCCTATCCAAGACAAAAATAACCAGAAGTGGAAATAACAAACTGGAAGTGTTACTCATATAACCGCGTTCATCTGCGCACAAAGTAGTTAATTGCGTGGCGTGTGATTGTACGGTGAAAACTTGAAAATGGGCAAGGATGTACGAGGAATAGAAAGGGGGAAATGTGCTTGTGGGGAATGCGAGGATTTCATGAGGTCTGATGGAGCAACTTGTGGCTATTGTGGCTGTTTGCCGACTCGCCATTCTAAAAAGGATGCCCGCTACTTCTCTGACTCAGTTGATGGCACATCGGCTGCGGGAACAAGTGAAGGCACGAGTCCAGAGAAGTGGAAAGATGAAGACCTAGGGTGGTTCCCGAACCCAAAGGGCGAATATACTAAATTCTCAAATAGTATTCTGCCAAAATTCTACCTGTTCTTCTGGACCACTTGTCCCTACAAAGAACGCTTTCGCCACTGTTTCGTGACTGAAAGAAAGCGCCAGTGGGAAGTTCGCGAGGCTTTGAAAGCAATAAATCACAACGAGCTGGCTTTAATGACTTCTGATAATCCAGCGGCTGCGGAGAGATTCATGGAGGAGAATTTTAGCGCAAAACGCCATGACGCTACCACAATTAAGAACAACATTGATGACCTGTCAAAGCTGAAGGCTAAAATCGATGAACTGAATGCGAAAGTAACTGAAGATGATCTTGCGCTGTTCACTTCAAACGGACGGTATATTAAATCTGGCCACAAATTTAGTCATGATGCTAATGGAGAATTTATGGAGAGTTTGAAATCAATCAAAGAGACTGTCGGCGAAACCATGGAGCTGTTAGAGAAGGCTCGAGACAAAGTTGCGTCAATTTTCCCATTGAAACAGGGAAATGCGCTAAAACGGAAGTCGCGAATGCAAAAGCAGAACCGCCGCAAGAACGAGAAAAGGAGAAGACGCCGCTATAAAGAAAACGAAGAGGCAATTAAACGAAACATTCTCCAGATCCAAGGAGACACTGAACTTACCTTGGATAAAGACTTCGTTATTGATCACGACATCCTTATCCCTGATGCTATTGCTACACTTAAGGTACACGAAATGTGTTACTTGTCTTTCATTTTAACAACACCCCAGCAACCGCTCAAGCTGTCAAAACAATCAGAGCCATCCTCTCAAAACCTTGCTTCCGGAAGTTGGTCGGGATTGATGAGATAAACATGTAACCATCCAAAACAAAGCTGCTGTGTTACTTGAACATGAAGAAGATGTAGAAGGTGAGAAACATCAAGATGAGATGGAAGAGGTGGATGAAGAAGAAGAAGAAGATGACAACAGTTCCTCCTTTGACGATAGTGATTAAATAGTTCTGCATGGAATAGAACTTAAAACGTTGTTAAAAGTAAATTTGGCCCTTTTACACTTGTCTTTTTTCATGGGCCTTGTAAACCAAGTATCAACTGAAGAATAATACTATAGCTCTATGTATCGTCTAGCAAGTTCTGGTTTTTATAAAACAGTATACTTCTTTTGTTTACAATTTATAAATGTTTTTATACCATCATTACAGTAAGAAAGTCTTTGAAGAAAATCTGACTGTCACACAATATGCGTATAGGGAGGGCTGCAGCTGTACAGACGCCTTGATTCAAATACAGTGTAATTACTTAAGGGCACTTGATGATAAGGATTGTAACTATGTTAGGCTTTTTGCAATGGATTTTTCGAAAGCCTTTGATAATGTAAAACTCTCGTTGGTTGGGGAAAAACTAAAGGCTCTTCATCTCAATCCTTATCTGGTTAACTGGTACTTAAGCTTTCTAATGGATGGGAAACAAAGACTGATATTCAAGGGTGTTATCTACAAATGGCATAATGTTGCGCTGCTTTAAACGCAAATACGTTTCGTACGGAATTGACATATATGGCGTATTAGAAGAGGTTGATCGCTCACTATTCAAGAAGATCTCCGGTATGCCCGGTCACCCTCTGTACCCTTCCGTCCCCAAAATGAAAGAAAGCTCAGCACGGTTCCGAGTTCCTAGTAGTCAACTCCCTAGGGTTAATACCTAGCGTTTTAAAAATAGTTTTTTTAACAGGCTTTTTTTCAAATATAGAGTAACTATTTAATGTAATGTCGATAGCCTTGTAATTCTAATTAATTCTTTCGGCTATTTTTAATGTAACTGTTCTTGTTTTAGCATGTATTTTTGCTTAAAAAACAATAAAGACCTATTTATTTATTTTTATTTATTTATTTATTTATATAAAAAACATGATCGCTTTTTGCCGAATAAAATATTTGGCGTGATTTGTTAAATGTATATTTGGACTATCATTTGGATTTCAGTTAAACAATTGCTATTATTATTAAAAACATAAATTTTAAATGTATCAATCCTTTTATCTGTGTAGTGTTTTGTGTGACAGCCAGGCTCCGAGCAGGTGATCAATGCACACGCACGGGAAAAATTACAGACAAATGTGTTAGAAATTAAAAATCCCACCGTGCGAATTTTAGAGCAGTTAGGAACCTCAGATTTTCACATTATAATTCTTTGGCTAGAAACTTTAGTTTCCAACTCATAAATTTTTCAACATTGACGGCTTTTATAAGTTACTTGACATCGTAGTTCCCATATGAACACGGTTATTTCCGAAGCGGCGTTTGCCTACGCATCAAGATGGCGTCAGAAACCGTGATAAGGTCTATTCACGCACCTTTCGCGAAAACGCAATCAATCCTGTAGTGAAAAGTTAAAATAGTAATAGTTGTAAAAAGAAACAGTTTTTTAGTAAACTCTATTCCACACACTCACGACTTTAAATAATCTGGCAAAGTGGAATGTAGTGTTTTGCTAGTTCGGGACATGACAGCCGACAATAAGTCTGTTGTTCGATGGTCCCGTGGACTAAACTTCCCGCTATTTAAAAGTTTCCGTGTACGTGAGCGGCAGAGTCCATTTAGGTTAATGCTGCCATTTCAAACAATGGACTTGGCCAAAGACTCTGAAAATTTGGAATATGACGCTAATACAGAAAGAAATTCCGAGGGATCGTGCGTAAATCTGTGCAACACGGATGATACAGAAAGCCTCCAACCAATGAGTTACAAAGAGAAAAGGAAGGAGAAGAGATCGAAGTCGAAGGTTAAAGACACAACACTCAAGTCCCTCCAACCTCTTTCAGGCTCCAATAACCTAAGCTTGATAAATGACCTTCTGCGGACTAAAAGTGAAAGGAGACGCCAGAAGTTGATGGGACTTCGTGCTATTTTAGAAGACGTGCTTGCTCCGAAAGACGGCAGTGGGTTGCCAAGTGGCATTATGTCGTTTGACAGATAAATGCAATGTTTTTACTTTTGTCTTTGCTATCTTTCGCAAGGTCAAAGGTGTAGAATGTCAGGCAGTGTTTCTCTATGATGTCAAAGGTCGTCCGTCCTGTCTCAAAAATTTGAATTTCAGGTTTTGTTCCAATCTATTGACCTACTATACAGAATATAAATAATCGCCCTGAATAAAGCATTGCAGTGTTACAGTGTACACAAACTGGACAATACAGTTAAGGCTTGTCAGACAGAGAAACACGGACTTTTACGAGAGCTATGCATACTGATTTTGCCGTGTTTATTTTATTTGATATGCCAATTTATTTTTTGACTACATATAATAAAAAATGTCCAACTGAATGGTCTTTTCCGGTGCAAAAAACTGCAGGACCATAGCCAACGCTAAATTTCCCCGGTATTACAATTTTGAAACGGGGGCAAATTTGTTTTGTATATTTTTATTAAATTTCAATGAAAATTTTGGTTTTTTTAGTGTTCAAATTTTCTTTTTGTTGTCTAGATTTTTGAGTCCGGTCATGGCCCAGTGACCTGAGCAAGGCACAGAACATCAAATTCAAAATTAATGATGGATTTTATATATTTCTTTACAGGGCCTATGAAATATTCGGCTCTTATGGAATCTACATGTCAAAACACGAATTTCGTGATGAACTCCTTGACAAGGACACTGGTCTAGGTGTCATCATACATTCGTGTAAATTTGGCCGATTCGTCATTTTAAATGACACCAAACTCGATATTTGTCAATTTCTGGAAGTTCTCCATGGAAGGGAAGCAGGGGAGTCAGAACCCGCAGTCTTGTCTTTCCGCTGAAGATTTATCCAGGGCTCTTGCAAGTATGGAATCAGAGTATGACCGGTGGGTTGCTAAACTTCTGGTTTGTACTGGAAAGTCTCGTCAAGAAATTTATGACCTTGGCTTTAAAACAGACAGAGTAGTAAAGCTGTTAAGAGAACTGAAGGAACGGTTTTGTGCCTGGGAAAATAGCAATGTCGCGGCCAAAGACATGGTAGAACTGAGGCTCAAGGAAAAGAAAGTCAAACTGGAGCGAAAGATTGGCGAAATTGAGAAGACGATGGAGTCGGTGCCCGGCAAATCGACTGGTGCTCGAGTTGGAGACCTGGAAGAACAAACGATAGCTCTTAAAGAATCTTTGGAAAGTACAATGGCAACATTGCCGGGAGCGTCGAAGCAAACAGGATGAGCAACGATTCAACCAAGCTGCCAAGAGGACTGCTCGTCGTCTTGTTGCTGAGCAGAGAATCACAAAACGAAGATTGGGTTCAGGACGAAAACAAGAGCTTGACTCAGAAGATGAGGAATGGCTAGTGAAGTGCATTGAAGACAAGGCGACCATTCACGGAAGAAGGCATGAATCTGTTCTTTATACGCATCACAGAGTTAAATGCAGAGATCTTCTAAATATTACCAATTACCGTCGATTTAAGCAAGGGAAGAGACTTTTGAAGTCGGTTTCAAGCATTACCACTAGGGCCGGGGCAACAAATAAGAGGTCGCGGCAAGCGAAGCGTCACTTAGGGAAAGGATTATGGTGTAGCAAAAAACCACCCAAGACTGAAGATCGTGGAAACGAGTGCACTCACCATCAGAGAAAGCAAGTACAGCTGGCTAAAGAAGAGTTTTTTTCAGGCGACAATGCCAATGGGAGCCTTTGTATCAGCATGGATGATAAGGCATACTTGCGTCCAGAAACATCCGAGGGAGCTAAAGGAGCCAGGCAGCAAACTGTTCTACAGCCGTCAGATGAGACCAGAGCTAGATCCTTGCCAGTACATGATTTTCCCGAGGCATCAGTGTACATTACCCCATCTGCGTTTAGGTTTATCCGCAAAGAGACAGAAGTGGTTGAAGAAGAGGTTACACTGGTCACCAAAACGGATAACAGTATTGTGGTTGTTGAACCTAAAGCTTACGTGCCCACTCATGCATCAACTTGGGCGTCCAACAGCATGCGTCTTAGGTGGGCAAGGCCAGGTATCCACGAACCGGAAGAGTTCCATAGATATAGGAAATACTCGGAGGAACTGCGTGGCTTATGTGCTCGAGTGCATGACTGTACGTTATATTACATGGATTCGACAACAGAGATTGAGATTCTGTCTGTGACTGGGGCTGACAAATGCCCATACAGGAAGTACGAACAGTTGCGCTTGCATTCTCTAGAGTACCAGGTTACAAGTGCAAGGGAGCGTTGGCAAGAAAATCAGGACATTAACGGCTCTGAGAGGGAGATTGGAGACAACATAGTCAATGTTGCTAATTGCCTCCTAGATTGTATCAGTAAGGCAGATACGGATATGAAACATGTAACTGGTGAAAAGTTGCAGATGGAACTGAATCCCGTACTCGATCAGTGTGATGAGGTCTTGAGAAGAATCGCCTGCCTCAGACTGCCACCTGTGTATCCACGTTTACTAGAGCTAACTGATGCTGGTCCAGGCGTGGGTGTGTCCACTGCAGAGTCCAGAATACGAATTCTAGAGAAAGCAAGAATGCATGGCAATGAAAAGGTCTTGAGGATTCAACGGGCAAGAGAAGACTCGGGACAGAATGAAGCAGAGCGACTCAATGCATGTATAGGTGATGCTCTGTGTGATGGAGGCAGTCTTAAATGGCAGATATACGAGACTTTACATGGACTTTCTGAAGAGGAAGTGAAGTCTCTTTCAACTTCAGAACTAGACGCGCACAGCAGTAAAGTCATGGAAAAAAATGCGTGGGCTGTTGCTGAAGAAGTGCGTATTCGAATTGACGACTCCCCAGCGCCACGGGGGTATATTTCAGCATTTTCGGTCGACCCACCAGAAAATCACTTTTTCTACAACCGTGAGTACTTGAAAGAGTATCTCGGAGTCACCAACAATCAAAAGAGTTCTGTTCCTGGGCATGGGTATTTTTCCAAGCTAGAACAATTTGAGAGCCTTCATTGCGAGAAAGGAGAGCTTTATATGGAATATAGACGAATGTCGTGTCAAGAGCGAAATGGCCAACTATGTGAATTTTGCGAGAAGGATGACACTACCAGCGCTCCACTTCTAACTCGATGACCATATCCCGACTATGGCAAGCCGCCAACCTTCCATTATCTCTCTTGGAGCGCAACCCTCACCACTGGCCGTGAGCCGGACGACTTCCAGCCTGGAGCTCAGATTAGGCGATTGTTTGAGGAAAGAGAACTAGTCAGTGGGGACAGTGAGGCTATTAGAAAGTTTTCAGATAAATACATTGTCGCCGAAAAGCTTGTGGCAGAGTATGTTGAGCACCTTGCCCAGAAAAAAATGCGCAAGGAGAAGAAGAAAGAAGAGACTGAAAGGGAGCGAATGGAACGGCTGAACCGGGAGTACAATGACATTGACTGGGCTGGACTGTACAACTCCGATAAGCTGTCGTCCTTGAGGGTGGACGAGCTATCCTTGTACTTTTCCCATCACAAGATCACCTTTAAAGGGAAGAAAGCTGAAAAGGTCCCAATGATCAAAGCTCACATTGGCAGCTTGCAGTACAATTCAATGGAGCGTCAACAACCTCGGCAGCCACCGCTAAGAAATGTGAGGCAACAAATGCAAGTGACCTCATCACTTTCCGAGGTCGAAACTGACTAGCAAAGGGATGTAGTAGATCGAGTTGTCGGTTCAAGTTCGAGTAGCTCAAGTGACGAATCCTCACCGGAGACTGATTTTATACCAGAACCCCGCGAGGAAACATCAAAATATGGGCGAAAGCGGGCACGGGTCGAGAGAGACAATTATGTTAGTTGGGAGAAGATAGTTTTTTGATAAGTAAATTAGATTAATCTCGACTGGTAGCTTTGCTTGTATATACAAAATAGAAGCGACATGGAGTAATTTTTCCTTGCCAAAAAAAACTATTACCCTCCCCGGGTTGAGAATAAAACAGGTTTGACCCTCCCCAATTTGTAAAAAAATTACTAAGGACCCTCCCCTCCGAAGCCCCGGCCCACCTCCCCCCCCCCCCCCAACCCCAATTAAAAACGTACCTTGCCTAATCATTGACTACATCATCATCTTCACTATCTTCGGCATCAATGATCTTTTAATCTCGCTTCCTTTACAAATTGGTTATCTACACAGGTCTGTACAAGTGTGAGGCCATTCGCCATACAAACACAGTCATGAAGTCGACAAATCCTAACACATCTGCATGCAAGTAATTCCACTGAGTACAGCCTCTGGAGCAAGCTTTGCATCCACCCAGTCCTAGTCAAACCTTGTTCGCCTTCGCTAAGTTTCCCATCGATCGGTCATCCGAGTCCAACGGGGTCAAGGATTAAAGGGCTACACTGCAGACCGTACCTCGAAATGAATGCTTGATAGCTGGCCCTCGTAGTGTGCTTACGAATGCAGCCTTCGCCAGAGAGATGGCAAATTGTGTTATTCACTCTCTCTCGAATCTCTCTGGTCTTTGTGCAGAAAACACTATATATGTCTTAAATCATTCACGTCACTTGCATTCTCCCCAGAAGAGTAAAGAAAGCAGGTCACCCGGCCTCTCCATATGCCGGATAAGGTCTTTAGACAGGTTCCACGACTGGTCCAGCTCACTGAATGCTTGTTATGCGTCACGGTCTGCCTTCATAATCTTCAGGGCAGCTAACTTGCCTTTTCCAGCAAAGGCACTGACTGTGTTGCACCCTGTGAAGGAATGAAGGCCAACGAGAGCGTGACAAACATCTTCCCGAACAGAAACCAAGTTAGCTCGCTAGTTTGAGCACTCTGGCATGGCTTGGATGTACCACATGCGTGGGACATCTGGGGTGGCTTTATAGATTAACCTCCATCCTAGACATCAGCACTGCACTGATGAGGCCCAGAAGGCCGAAACAGTACTGTCTGCAGTTATATATATCGTTTAATCCACTCTTTGCAGTTAGAACTATGTATAAACTGAATTATCAAGCGGTATCATTTACAAAACTATTAAAAATAATTAAGGTATACTGATGTAAAATCTACATAATAATTAATCTAGAAATCTAAAAGTTATAAAATTATTAGCTCTCTTGGTTCTTGCCTCCTGGTGAACGGACTTTTCACTCCCAGATCTAAGATTGTAAGGAACACTATAAACATTAGCCTGAGGGCGGAGTTTCCACGTCGCAATGAACTTCCTACCTAATGTTTCTCGCCTGACTTCTAGACTTGGAAGGCCAGATATGGTCAGGGCTTCCTTATAACCAACACCCGGAAGTATTACCTTAAGGGCTCTCCTTTGTATAGATTCCAATTTGGATGACAAATAGTCAGGGATGTCTTGCCAAGCAGCCACGGCATATTCCAAAATAGATCTGACAGAGCACTTATAAATATTTAAAATATTGCTATTCGCTACATGTACCAGCTCTTTTTAGCACTCTTAGGGTATATAAACGTTTGGCGGCCTTACAATTCCATTTAAGATCGTCTCTGATTTTAACACCAAGTAATTTAAAAGATGAGACACGTTCGAGCTGGTGATTTCCAATACAAATAGGTGGAATAACAGAGTTCGGGTACTCCATAAAATTTATCAGCATTTCATTACACTTCCGAGGGTTTAGCTTCATCTTATGGGCAGTACAAAATGAATGTGTGTCCCTAACAGCCAAATCGAGGAGGCTTATTGAATTGCGAGGCAGGATTTCTACAACTGTGGTATCATCAACGTATTTTGCTCTCACATTCCAATCCTTTAGGAGTCTGTTTATCATAACTGAGAAAAGGTTGACACCCATCTTGGTCCCTTGGGGTATACCTCCATGGGTATGCTTCCAATCCGATAAGACATTCCCGATGCACACGGCTTGAGTTCTATTTGTTAAAAAAGATCTTATCCAACTGAAAAGCACTGGGTCCACACCAAGCAGTGATAATTCGTCCATAAGGATCTGATGGTCAATCAAGTCAAAACCCTTAGAGAAATCCGAGAAGAAGATTCTAACACAATCATTTCCACGGTCAATAGCCTCGTGGATTGCTTGTAGGAAGTAAACAAGGGCATGAGTTGTTGAATGTCCTTTCCTAGCAAATTGTTTGGAATCAATCTTATCTCCTATCTGTTGTAGAAGCCTCCTGTTCGTAAATCCCTCCAGGATCTTTGCAATACTATTAGTAAGGGAGATTGGACGGAGATCATTATCAATCTCTTGTGGCGAGGAAATCTTGGGTACTGGTGTTACGATCAACTGTTTTAATGATCCTGGAACAAATGAATCCTGTAATGACTGATTATAAATTGCACAAATAACAGGTGCTAACTCAGGGGCGAACACTTTGAATATTTGATTAGAAATCCCGTCAGGACCTGGAGCATTGTTTGATGACAAGTTATTTAGATCCCTCAAGACCTCGAATTCTGACACGAGTAGGCTAGGTGGTACAATAGTATGTCTAACAGGAGATTGAACCAGGGGTGTAAATTGTTCCGTAATACTGACAAAGAAGTCATTACTAATGTCAATCAACTTGGAGTAAGATCTTCCTGATGTCCTCTGACTGACGTAATATCTCATTTATTTTGGATAGCTGGGTCTTAGGAGCATTTCCGTAGGAAGATATCTAAGAACATCTTGCATGCCTGGTTTGTGGCCACGAGGCTTGATGATGAAGCCTGTGCAGCTTGGCACCCGCTGACTCTCTACTTTAACTAGTCTTGCGATAAGGAAGAGTAGGACCTTTAAAGGTAAAGGTCCTTATTTTACGAGGATAACACCTAACAGGGAACTAGAGTTGCTGATAAACTTGTGGCCCTCGGTGCACACCTTTTACCAAAGCTGTGTCGTTTTCCTCGAGCCGAGAGTAGGATACACAATATCTGAGTCTGTTTCGCGTTTGGATTAAATTTAGCGTTTTCGCCCCATACGACAACAGGCGATGTTTAGGCAATGTCAGTGCTCTGGTCACAGGTTGTAGCATAAATCAGAATATCGTTGGTTAAAAGAAGAAAAATGGTGCTGCACGTGCCGCACCATCTCATTTTAGCACACCATTCATTCCATATTTTTTTCCTGAAACCGCTCGTACCAATATATATGCTTGGTATGGCACCTGATTATTTGTGCCATATGATATACGTTCTACCTCCGTCTACATATGACTTACGGCGCAATCATGACCCTGGAGTCTTATTTACATCACCAAAAGAAAGAATCTCAAGAAGACTACAGGGGACAGGTCATTTAGTTGTGCTGCTCCTAGACTTTGGAATCTTCTACCATCTGATCTAAGGTCTATTTCCAGTCTGAACATTTTTAAAAGTAGACTTAAAACTTTTTTATTTAATAAGGCATTCAATTGGAGAATTCCGAATTGTAAATTTTTAATCTTATTTCATATCTTATCCCAGCAATGTATCTAAGGAATTTAGGATTTTTAAATTTTTAAGTCTTAGGTTGTGTTCCATTGGGATAAACCGTTTTTAGTTGGTTGGGTATTTTCGTGTTCCGTTGGGGAAAAACCGTTTTCGGTTGATTGATTTGGTTGATCAACTTTTTCAACCGGCATCAAACTAGGTTGAAACGGTTGAAAAAGCATTGGCAGCAACCGCTGTCGTTTACGCAGGCCATTTAAAGTCGGCCGCGGGCAACTGCCATGTTGATTTTGGGCCTCAACTTGTCAACGCTGAGAAGTCTGGTAATAACTATTCCCAGGAGTTACCGCGTTTCAACCGAAAACGGTTAGAAAAGTGTTGTATTGGGAAACGTCAACCACTTCAACCGAAATCGGTTGCGGTTGAAACGGTTGATCCCAATAGAACACGACCGTAGTCTTAAGTCTTTATATGTAAGGCGCAGTTGAATATTCATATAGAAAGAGCACGGTATAAATTAATAAATTATTAAGTAAAGTATTATTATTATTATTATTATTATTATTATTATTATTATTATTATTATTATATTTTTAGGATACGTCGTTGTCATTGTACAACTTGAACGAGATGGAATAATTGCGAAAGACATACGATAGTGCAAAGTTATATTTTGAGATGACGCATTTAGAAAAGAAGAGGCGAGTTGGATAAGAACGAAAAAAGATTATTAAAAAAAAAATAGTAAGCTAAAGACAACTATTAACAATGACAAGATATACTACAAACATCATTTCAGTGATAGCCAATAATCAGATGTATGTACAGTAAAATATAACTTTGCGATATTGCGTCGTGTAATTGTTACGAAATGTCCAATGTCAGTTTGAGGGATGGAAATTAGTGTTCACCACGATTTTTGCAGAAACGGCGGCCATTTTGATCCCTATTGTTTCAAATTCACTACTTGCACAAATCCCATAATACACCTCTTTAACCCCCCAAAAATTTGCATAGGCATTGTTTTTGATTTCCCTAAGGACATCTTCATGTCCCAGGAGAACTTGCAAACAATGATTATGCAAATGAGGTGTATTATGGGATTGTAAAGTAGTGAATAGCTATTATGGGATGCC
>OX421449.1:7371188-7383688 GCA_949126865.1 Montipora capitata | reverse complement strand
ACCCGGCAGTTTGTTCGTGCCGAACTTACAGACGCCGCTTCGACAGAAGATAGCGCTAAAGAAATAGAAGGAGAATCTAAAGCAAATGACATGGCATGGAAACGCCTTAGGCCATCGATCACCACTTCAATAAGGAATTCACTGTATTTTGGCTTTTTAATTTCCGTTGTAAGCGCATCTGTAGTTGGTGTGGCATCATTTACTGTTTATTACTTCAGCTTTCAAACACAACTCAACTGTGAAATGCATTCTAGAGAAAAGATACCCATTAAGTTGCAATGGGTGATCACACTCTCAAAGATTATCGCTGTTGGCTTCCTTTACGTTTGGTTTTTCCTTATCATTATTTTTTTACTTTTGTCCGTATCAGCTGTCAGGCGTCAAACGAAGACTCGTCCTTGTCAGCGTACTGTTTTTCCTTTTGGATTCTGTTTATCGCATTGCCATGCAAGTTTGTGGTGTTTCTCATTCAAAGCTCACGGCCTTGCAGCTCATTTCTCTTGAAGTCAACAACAAGCAAGATGCATCCGGCAAGCTTTTATTTGCTGTGTTTACACCTCTCATAGCCTTTATCCTAAAAGGAGTCTGCCGTATCTGCATTCAGCGGCTTTGGTGCCAAATTAGTCATCCGGGAACTTCATTTGTGCTATTGTCCACTTTGTATTGTGAGTCAGCAATAATGCTGAGACTTCTACAAGCCGATCTGCAGAATCTGGAGTCCAATGCTCTGACCGGAGCGATTCATGGGATAGCAGAAGTCATTGATCGCACTATGATGGCTGTGATTGACCATATTTGTCACCAGGCCTTTGCAGACAGACGAATTTCATGGGGAGGATTTCGCACCCCTCGCCGCGAGAGACTCGCCACCGACATCTCCATCATGAGCATGCTGTACGAATCAAGTGCCGTCATCACAGTGAATACATTTTTGTATTTGTATCAATACTTTTACATTTGTATCAGTATTTTTACACCTACGACAACTCTCCTTTGAAACTCCTGCAGTCATTTGCTGTAACTACTTCGGTTCCGCTTGGAATTGAATGGATTTTTACAAGCGTTTCAATCTTTATCGAGACTCGCTACAAAAATTTGCCAGTAATGGCAGTTTGGCGAAACAGGTGGAAAAGACATTTGGCGGTGGCCTTTATTAACACCGTGATGGTTTCCATTTGGACAACTTCGAGCCTGTTAATTGCTGTAGAAGGACGTTTTAAAGACAACGTCAAAGATTACTGCGACTTGCCATTTAACTTGTGAGAGTTTCTTAAAACGTGTGGATAGGGGTACGCCCTATACCCCATTTGGTCAAAACGCCTTGGTACTGTTGACGTCGAGTCAAAAATGCTAATTTTGTAGTTAACGTTGAAAGAATCAACTAAAGAAATGGAAAAAAGGGCCGGCACTTGCTGAACATGAGATGTCGGTGAATTGCTAGTTGGTCCGGCACACTTTGTTATAAACTTTGTAATAATTATCGCACGCTTTTCAATCTTAAAGGAATGGTCCAAGGGTTAATATATAGTGCGTGAGCCAGGCCCCCAAATTTGGCCCATTGGTACCAGCACCCAGTCCCTAACGTTTCCTCCAAATTACAGAAAGTCGCCTTACACTCGCGCCTGATAGAACAAATTTTGCTATTTAGCTTGATTGTACTCACTGCATGGATTCCGAGTTACAAAGTTGAATCAGTTGCTCTTAATAAATCGAGAATACAACGGACCTTCATAGTTAAATGGGGTCTCACCTTTTATAAATACTCTCCTTTGAATCAGTCCATAATAAGATAATTTCCCACATCCTTAAGCACAGTCTTTTGCTCCTAAGTATCAATTTAGTTACTTTAAGGGAGTGTTTTCTCACTCTCACTTCAGAGGTAATCAGATGCACAAGTGTTAGCTAACTTTGTGTTTCTTACTATTCCATCGCATAAGCAAGCTTTTAATAGCTGAAAACTAGTGCGGTTAAATCCACATGGATATCATTGGTCATAATGGGAATTTTCAGTAATCATTGACTTCATATCATCTTCATTATCTCTGCTATCAATGACTTTCTCGTCTTCCTCTACAAATTGGTTTTCACAGCCCTACAATATACACAAGTATGTACATATTAGGCCATTTGCCATGCAAACACAGTCTACAAAACCTAACACAACTGCTTGCAAGTAGTTCCAGTTCAGTTCGGGAGCAGGCCTTGCATCCATCCAGTCCTAGTCAAACTTGATTCGCCTTCCGCCAATTTTCCCATCATCCATCCGAATCTAACGACACCAGGGATTCAAAGGTTGCACTGCAGACTGCGCCTCCAAATGCATGCTTGATTGTCGGCTCCATTGGTGTGCTTAGGAAGGCCGGCTTTGCAAAGTTGCAATTTGTGATTCAATCTCTCCGTTCATTGTACAGAAAATATTATTTCTAAGATCATCGCGTCACTTGCATTTGTCCCAGAGGAGTACAAAGAGCATGTCTCCCTCTCGATACGCCGGTTAAGGTCTTAAGACAGGTTCCACGACTGGCCCAGATCACTGAATGATTGTTATGCGTTATGGTCTGCCTTCATAATCTTCAGGGCAGCTAACTTGCTTTTTCCGGCAAAGGCACTGACTGTGTCGCACCTTGTGAAGGAATGAAGGCCGAAGAGAGCGTGACAAACATCTTCCCCAACAGGAGCAAACCACGTTACTAATTAATGTCAATCAATTTCGAGTGGATTTAAGACCTTCCTGGTATGCTCTGACTGACGTAATATCTCATTTGCCTTGGATAGCTGGGTCGCGGGAGCATGTATCGTAGGAAGATATCCAATAGACTGCGAGCAAATACTGCGGGCGCTGGTTAGAGCTCTAACCAACGCCCGCAGTATTTGCGACCCGCAGCTTCACCCATTGTGAAAATTCAACGTAGACGTTCGTTTCAACCGTTTTAGAACAAAAGAGAGACTGCTCGCAGTCTAGATATCATCTGGTTTGTGGCCACGAGACTTGATCTTGAAACCCGTACACATTGGGATGGATGGGATCGAACTCACGACCTCCCGCATGACAGCCCGATGCTCAACTAACTGAGCCACCGGTGCGCGGTGGAATTTAACTAACCTATTCCAGAGCAAAATATATTTACAAATCTAATATATTATTTAAATCTAATGTGTATTTAAGAATTAAACTAACCTATTCTACATCAAAACATATTTACAAATCAGGCTTATTATATGGCCACAGTGATCAGTAATATATAAAAATTCTGTTGCCTGCATTTTATAGTAGACATTGACGTACATCCAAACTTAAAATTTATAAAATAATCTTCAGCGCTGACTCGCTTCCTAAGCTGATTAAAATTCAGGGCATCATTATAGTTAACAAAGTTCCATAACGATGCGCCTCTATATAAGAGAGAATCTTTCATGTTTCTTGACTCGTACCTTTGCACGAGAAGACGTACCCGTCAGCCCAGCGAACGCAAAAAGAAGAGAGACCTCTGCTAATTCGGAATTTATAATTAAAACTACCCTCGCAATCTTCTTAACCTTGTTGTCTGTAGTTTTGTCTATGGTGTTAGGCCATTTGAAAGTTTTTCTCAATTTTTTGACAGGCTGTCTTGCATTAGAAAGGAAAGGCTGCAAACTTTGGAATTTGATAACTTAGCAAGAAAATGAAAGTTGAAGCTGATAGCTGACACGTTATAAACCAAATCGAAACTTTTTGTCCATAAATGGAATACTTATGATCATGAGCTGATTTAGTTTTTAAGTGGTATCTGTAAAGAAAGTGAAAATTCATTCGCAGGTGAAAACTGGCTCAACGTAATTGAACTCGCACACAACCACACGGTGAAAAAGGTTTTCCCAACAACCGTCAATCTCATGATACCCTGCGATTGTCACAAGGTACCCAATCAGCAGGTTGAACTTAGTTGACCTCATGTTAAACCCATTTTATAATAGGTCCACATAGACACGGTTTGACGACTTCGACATGTTCACACGGGCCCGTTTTCGTATGTTTATGTCATGCCGAACTCACGATCATTACAGCCGAAAGGGAGCCATTATCTTCCACAAAATTGTCCCACCAGACACGAATTCTTCCAGGTCGAGTCCAGAAACTTAGCTTCGTTGTTTTCTTTATCACTTTGCCAGAGCATAACAGCGGCAGCGAAAAAGTTAACAATTGGAAAAGCCTCTGCCAATCGTTATGATAAGTCTCTCCATTTATTAAGGACAGCAAATGCATGAAAACTGAAAAGGCGAATTCAAACCAGAAATCAAAGTCGTGATGGAAAAAGCTAGCGCTACACTACGTGCAAGATTCACAATTTAAAATCGAACAATGCAAACTTTGAACCCAAAATAGCAACCGCATTCAAATCGATGCGGTTTCGCCGTTTACAAGACAGATGAAACCGTATCGTTTTGACTACTTTCGGCAGCGTTTTCAAATTGATCCGATTTCGACAACGGTCTCGATCGGTGTCGTGTAGACAAAAGGCGTAAGCGCATCGAATACGATGCGCTTACAAATATAAACGCTGGGGGGGGGGGGGGTGGAGGGGGTAGGGTGGCTAACCACGTGGCTTTGACTGTCAGGTCTGTTCGACATATTCCCAGGGTAGGGAATTTGACATGGCCACCATCTTAGATAATGAAGAGGGCTTGGAAATCAACCTGGTTCCCAAGGCTTTTCCCTCCCCAAGTAGTGAGGGAAAAGCCCTGGGGACGAGGTTGCTTGGAAATAACTCCGCCATCTTGAAAAATACCCAGAACGCGTTCGAATGAACTTCCCGCCTTCGTGAGAGATGGCTGAGGATGAGGTGCAGCAAGTTCTAAAGGATATTATTTTGGCCACCTTTACTCGCCCCAGGGTGGGAGCTTTTTATACTTTTGGCCTATTATGTTGTCGCGGAGGTGGGGAATTTGACTCATTTTTTCAGAAAATGTCAAAATCCCCACCCCATGCCCCAGGGGCTTAACATTGATAGGTGCATTACCGTAGTGTCGGGTAAACTCCGAGTTGACGCATGCAACTGTGTCTGAAAAGAAAAGCTCTGTTATGAAGCACATTGCATCCAAGAAATGATTAAATCAAAGACACTTATTGCGAAAAGCAAGAAAAAAGACCAGAGTAGTAATATTTACTCATGCGCATTTTGAAAAAATTTATTTAGAGAGGTTACGACGCAAAACAATGCACAAAATGCTTAGAAATGGTACTTTTGTTGTACAGATTGAATATTTTTGCATCAGACCAAATAAAAAAAGAGAGAAACAAAAAAGTTTTGTTTTTTTTAGCAACTTTTGAGCGACTTTCGTTACAAGAAGCAACTTTTGACTTTCTTTGGAGAAACTTTTGAGCAACTTTGAAAAGCCCAAGTCTAACCTGCATGTAGCCCAATTTTACCCATGCTACACGTTACAAACGCGAGAGCTTGTACGTGCACTTTCTACTGAACTGAGAGACACTAACCTAACCTTTTGCTTTAATTCCACGTTTTCTAAAGCTCGCTGAAGCAAGCTAGAACAATCAGAAGCAGGAGTTCATCAAGGGGAGCCTCTATTTCCACTAATTCCTTGAGTCAACCACTTCCAGAGTAAATTTATTTAAACTTTAAACTTTGTTACCAAAAAAAAATTTGTAGGTCGAAGGGGGCCCGATCTAAGAAGCATAATTTTACAAGAATCTATATAACAAATCGAGAGTGGTTCAGCGTTGTCTGTTCTCTTATCCACAACGATATTCGTCATCACAGTAGTCAAAATGTTGTGGACTCACGAGGCGCAGCCGACTGACCACTGTGATGACGAATATCGTTGTCGCTAAGAATACAGACAACGCTGAACTACTTTCGATTTGTTTTTACCACAATATTCAACGCCAAAGAAAGCTTTTATTTCAGAGCGTGACCAAAATCATGACACAAAGAAAGAGCAAGAGTTGTCTATAACTTTCTCACAATATGATTGGTTTATTTCCCAAAATGGGCGTTCCTGATTGACTATTACATTGCGTGACGAATTGACGCGAGCATGACGCTTACAGCGTTGTCTAGACTCTTATCGACAACTGCAAATAAGCCAATCAGATTGCGAGATTACAAGCAATTGTGGTATTAAAAACGATGAGAATTATACAATACAATTGGTCAATCCACTTAGGAGATATTATTATTAAGAATGCCTAGTCAAATATCAGTACTGAATTAAATGTCAGTTTCGTCCCACTGGAGCACAGCAGATGGAATGAATGCGTTAGCGAATCTTTTGGTTCGGCATTTAAAAATTGGGAATGTTCTTGGATTCCTGAGACGTTAGTGATGTATTTTATTTTCAGATAGTAAACAGTTCAGCTTGTTGGTAGGTCCAAGAGCAGATCTGTGTAGTGCATGCCATAAACTCTCTCGGCGTTCAAACAGCGTAATCAGGTAGGCTGTAACCAGGCTTTCCTCGTAGGAATAATTTGGAAGGATCATTTTAAAGCGCTCTTTGCCGAATTTGTTCTATTTGGTCACGAAGACTGTTAGTGATAGTGAAGTGCCAGACTTAGCATGCGTACTCCATTGTAGGTCTAACAAACGAACAGTAAACTGAAACCAGGTCGTTTGATGACGTAACAGCACGTTTTAGGGTGCGAAGAGCATAGAGTCTTTTGCTTGCCTTAGTACAAATATAACCTTTATGATGGGACCAAGTGAGATCAGATGAGATATACACTCCAAGTAATTAAAAGTGTGTAACAGTATCCATAACACGACCATCCGCGGTTAGATGTTGCACTGGAGAGTCCCGCTTATTAAGGAAACTCATGCTTAGTTCTTTAGTTTTTTGGGCATCGATTTTCATGTTGTTGGTAGTAGTGGCGAAAAGCATCATATTTCCCTTGCCGCTGAGACTGATATAGCTTTGTTTTGATCGGCTTTTAACAAAGGGCGTGCTCAATCTCCCAAGGGAGGCATCTTATAAATAAATCTATTCGGAAAGGCTCCTATTGATGAGCTCCTATCACAGTAGATAATGGACACTGAGTGCTTTTTTGCAGATTGGATTTTCCATATGAAAACTGACACTGACGTCTATGTTATTCACTGGACGTGGTCGGTCCGATTGGGAAAAACTGTGCCCGCGGTATCAAGTACTCTCAATTATATCATTTTTCGATTACCTCTCGCTATCTTTATACAAGTGAAAGTGTTATAAACAAAATAACTGAACTGAAAACAGAAAAAAAACGAAACAAAAATGTTTACAACCCCAAGTACTGAAACGGTGGATCTTGAAGCTGATTAGCAGGAACCCAAGTCATTTCTACTCATAGAAAGACATCGAGTGGAATGACGAGACGGAGCGGTGTCCCCATATAGCTGTTAAAGGCACGCCGAGATGTTAGCCCATACTATTGCTGAATTCTTTACCCACATCGTGTTCAACTTTACTCGAAGTGTCGCTGAGAACTATGACTTCATCAAAAGCGATAATCTTTCAGACCTGATCGGCTACAATGCCCTGGAAGACACAGGCAAAGAATGGTATTCTCAATCCACGGATGATGAAGTCATATACCAAGAGTACAGCAATAGCGACGCTACTGCTCTGGATTATCTAACAACCCGCCACTTTGTCCACGCCAAATTTACAAACGCTTCTTCGACAGAAGATGGCACTACAGAAATAGAAGGAGAATCTAAAGCAAATGGCATGGCATGGAAACGCCTTAGGCCATCGATCACCACTTCAATAAGGAATTCATTGTATTTTGGCTTTTTAATATCCGTTGTAAGCGCATCTGTAGTTGGTGTCGCATCACTTACTGTTTATTACTTCAGCTATCAAACACAACTCAACTGTGAAATGCATTCTAGAGAAAAGATACCCATTGAGTTGCAATGGGTGATCACACTCTCAGAGATTATCGCTGTTGGCTTTCTTTACTTTTGGTTTTTCCTCAGCATTATCTTTTACTTTCGCCCCTTTCAGTTGTCAGGCGTCAAACGAAGACTCGTCCTTCTCAGCGTACTTTTTTTCCTTTTGGATTCTGTTTATCGCATTGCCATGCAAGTTTGTGGTGTTTCTCATTCAAAGCTCACGGCCTTGCAGCGCATTCCTCCTAAAGTCATATTTTCTATTTGTAACTGCACTCAGATTTACATAATTAAGAGGCATTTTTGCACAGGATCTCTGATTAAGCAAGCCAAGTTTGTACTTCTTTTTATTGCTCCATATGCTCTAGGACAAATTATCGCAATTCTAGTTCCTTATTCTATATACCCCGTCTACAACAAGCAAGATGCATCCGGCAAGCTTTTATTAGCTGTGTTTACACCTCTCATAGCCTTTATCCTGAAAGGAGTCTGCCGTATCTGCATTCAGCGGCTTTGGTGCCAAATTAGTCATCCGGGAACTTCATTTGTGCTGTTGTCGCCTATGTATTGTGGGTCAGCAATAATGCTGAGACTTCTACAAGTCGATCTGCAGAGTCTGGACTCCATTGCTCTGACCGGAGTGATTCATGGGATAGCAGAAGTCATTGATCGCACTATGATGGTTGTGATTGACCATATTTGTCACCAGGCCTTTGAACACAGAAGAATTTCATGGGGAGGATTTCGCACCCCTCGCCGCGAGAGACTCGCCACCGACATCTCCATCATGGGCATGTTGTACGAATCGAGTGCCGTTATCACAGTGAATACATTTTTGCATTTGTATCAATATTTTTACACCTACGACAACTCTCCTCTGAAACTGCTGCAGTCATTTGCTGTAACTACTTCGGTTCCACTTGGAATTGAATGGATTTTTACAAGCATTTCAATTTTTATCGAGACTTGCTACAAAAATTTGCCAGTAATGGCTGTTTGGCGAAACAGGTGGAAAAGACATTTGGCGGTGGCGTTTATTAACGCCGTGATGCTTTCCATTTGGTCCATTTCGACTCTATTAATTGTTGTAGAAGGACGTTTTAAAGACAGCGTGAAAGAGCACTGCGACATGCCATTCAACTTGTGAGAGTTTCTTAAATGGTGTGGATAGAGGTGCGCCCTATCCCCCATTTGGTCAAAATATCTTGGTACCGTTGACCCCGAGTCAAAAAAATAAAAGGTTAATTTTGAAGTGAACGTTAAAAAAAATCAACTAAGAACAATGGTGTTGGAGCATTGAGCAATTGCTGATGAGCAATTGCTGATCATGTTTTCTCAACCATTCTTATTGAAACTTAAAGGGCCCAAGTCAAAGGATTTTTATGAATTATCCACTTTACTAGAAGATTGTCATCATACCAGTGATTAAGTTTGTTGAGACTTATTTTCCGTTATTCTCTTAAATTGTCCATATCAAGTAATTCATCTTTTGGTTTTGGTTATTTCTTTATTTTATTATGGCTGTTAATCAATTAATTAATTAGTTTAGTAATTTTCCTTGCACATTTTAGATGAAGCACTACCGGCCTAGATTAGCATTTGCTCTTTGCGGGATAGTGTAGCCTTTAATTACCATTGTAATAGTAAAATAAGAAGTTAATAAAACTTGAAACTTGAACTTGAACTCGAAACTCAACTTATTGGCATCGAGGCTGACACGTATCAAGCTCACCCAATGCACAGGATACCCAAGATTAGAAATTACGTTCTCCTAATGTGGGACACAATTACTTATATTACAATCATGCCGCAACTGAAGCATACACTTAGTCTATAAGTACAAATTTTGATCCATCCACCTTATGACAGGATATCATCACATGACTAGCCACGTGATCAAAAAACGGTCGTTTAGATTCATTCTATTGCTCTCTTAAGGACGTTCACGCCCATTGCTGCTGCGCATTTTTTCGCGCATGTCACGCACACGTCATGCATCGCAGACCACGAAGGTAAACACGATGCTAAAGGCGCTAACATTTCCCACAAGAATGGAACGTGAAAGCATGTGGCATCATGGGATAGCTGTGGACCCAGGTCTTCTCGGAAATGTCACGCAATGGCGTGACAGTGCGAATAGACAATCGCTTTGAGAACTTCGCAGCGATTTTACTCTCTTGAATGCTCGGTGATCCCCATTTTTCTTTCCTTAGATCACTTCCTTTCCTGATTTTGTCCATTTTAACACTTCAAGAATCTGTACGTGAGAAGCCACAAATATTTCGCCTTTTATGCTCTCGGGCGACCGAAGTTTTCTTTCTTAGACTAGTATGTATCGTTTTTCAAGGTCTATTTCACCTCAGAAAAAGACATCAGCTGCAAACGTTTGTTTAGTCATATTAGTTATGTTGAATTGAGGACGTTTGCCTGATCTAAATTTCACTAATGTAACTTTTTTATTGCTGACAGTTGCAAGCTATGATCGTCTTAAAATAACGCAATCTTCTAAAAGTGCACCTCATGATCTCGATAACGAGCACGGTGGCCTCCCATGTTTTTTGCCTTTTTGGCCAAAGTAGATCATTACCTTTCTGCGTGGCTCTGCGTGGCAAGTTTAAGAAAAATCTGTACGTGGGAACGTTTTGGGCGCGAACGTCCTTAATCGATGTCATACCATTGTGTTTTTTTTACCTTTTTCCCGCCAGTTACTTTCTTTTGTTCGAGAGCCCATTGTGCCAACGAAATTCTCTTTCTGCACTTACCAGAAGTTAATAGAAAAACAAGAAACGAAAAAGACAACAAATCCTGGAGAATATTGGATATGGCCTGTGAGTAACGCCATAACCCACTTTAATGAGGGACCAATTAAAAAGGAGCATAGCTACAGCAAGGTTAAATAAACTAAAGCTACGTGTAAGCGTACCAGGGTGGCCAGAAAAAACCCGCCCCAAAAACCCCCTTAGGAAAAAAGGGTACCGGAAATCTGGTACGGGCCAGGCACAAGTCACGTCTCCCGCCAGGACTGTAAATAAATTACTCAAAAATTACAAAGCCAGCAAAAGCGAAAATCTAATTCTGAATAAACAATCGCCAGTGAATACTAGCAAATATAAAATAAGACAATGAAAATCGAACAACAGAAACAACTAAATTGATTAGCGGACTGGCACCTCCAGCCAGCATGGATATCTAACAAAACATCAGCTATTTTCCTACAAGCCGGATTGGACGCTGCACCAGACTTCATACTGTGCGTACCGTACTTAGAAACTTCCCTTAACAAGTGGCTTAATATGCTACTTAAATTCAACTCTTAAAGTGGTCATAGAAACGCCCAAACTAGAATGAAAATGCTCCTTAGACTTGGCTTTCATAATTTTACGAACTAATGGGAACGCAGAGGAAGACTGCGGCAAAATCTTAACCAACCGCTCGGTCACAGCCACAGGACAAGTAACCTTGCCAGATCTAGCGAGAAAAGCAGTGTGGCCTTCCCTGTGCTGATCGTTTTTCATGACACTCAACAAAGAATCGGTCAATAAGGCCGCTTCAAGGCAAATCTGGGAACTTAGGATATCTGAAAGAAAAGAAAAAATATCGTGAAAATCAAACAACTACTGCGCCAAAGACCAAATAAACTCGAAGCACGGCAAATAAGGCTCTAACTTTGCTAACTCAGGCTCAAAATATGCCAAATCAGGCTCAAAACATCCCAATTCAAGCCCAAAATACGCCAAATCAGCGGATTTGCACCTCCAAACAGCATGGACATCTAACAAATCACCAGATAGTTTCCTACAAGCCGGATCTATGCCGGTCGTTTTCGCGCTGAGGCACGTAAACTGACTTACGAACACAAAATATAGAGACATCACCAAAGTGCTATATTCTTAATCTCGTCAACGCGAAAAAAAGCCAGCAAAACCAACTAAAAAGGGTAAACAAAAAACGAAGATCGGAAAGCGAAGAGCTAGCGGCAAAATGCGCAGCAATCGCCTGTACAGTGTTACCGACAGCGGCTCCTTAGGCTGAAGTGGGCACGCAAGCATTCTTTTGGATCCTTCTAAAGTAAACCTTACTCAGAGGGATGGCTAACAGGACAAGCCTCGATACCAGCCATTGCGTGGCCCCACCTAATAGCATAAACGGCAGATTCTATAGAAGATACACCAGTGTTATTCTCAGACGAACGTTCAGCTAATTCACAAATAAATAATGCAATATGCATTTCCTGGATTAACGAAGACACCAATCTTCGACAAAGCCCACTTGCGCTACCGCAGCCAGTCAGATTTGTACTTCAGCACCGTGGACGGAGTCTTAGCACCCAATTGCAGATCAATGAGGCCTGGAATCATGTCACTCAACGAAGAATTGGTCAATGAGGTCGCTTCAAGCCAAATCCCGGAACTCAGGACATCTGAAAGAAAAGAAAATATATTGCGAAAATCAAACAACTACTGCGCCAGTGACCAAAAATACCGATACAGGCACAAAGCACGACGAGACCAAATAAACTCGAAGCACGACAAAACAGGCTCAAAATGTGCCATTTCAGGATCAAGATGTGCCAAATCAGGCTCAAAATATGCCAATTCAGGCGCAAAGTATGCCAATTCAGGCCCAAAATACGCCAAA
>OX421449.1:7351188-7366188 GCA_949126865.1 Montipora capitata | reverse complement strand
GTCCCAAACAAATAGCAAAATATTTTTGAAATAAAAGAAATCTTTACCTTCCGGGTTCGGGTCCTGGCCGGGGACATTGTGTTGTGTTCTTGGGCAAGACACTTTACTTTCACGGTGCCTCTCTCCACTCAGGTGTATAAATGGGTACCGGCGAAATTCTGGGGGTATGCGATGGACTAGAATCTCATCCAGGGAGGAGTATAAATACTCCTAGTCGTTTCATGCTACGGAAGCCGGAGATAAGCGCCGGCCTGATGGGCCTTCTGGCTCTTAAGCAGTGACTTTACTTTTTTTACCTTCCATACCTCGCTTGAGCACTTTTAAAACTTTTTAAGATCTTCTGAAGTACTTTTGTGGAGAAAACTAAGCAATAAAAGATCAAAAACTTTGAAAACCATACACCAGTCGGCCGCCATGTTCACAAATTTTACTGCCGCTGTCGGTGCACAGGCCTCAACATCATATTAGCCAAACGAAAGGCTGATACGACAATTTTTCACTTGTGAAAAAAATCGTATGACCAATCAGCTGGCTTCTCTAGCGCAAAAAGACTATTTTTATCTCGCTCCTTTTTGGCGCGTAAATCTCGGTACGTATATAATAAATGAGAATATCATTGGTTAAAAGATGAAAAATCGTGCTGCACTTGCCGCACCGTCTCATTTTAGCACACCATTCATTCTATATTTTTCCCTGAAACCGCACATACCAATATATATGCATGGTATGGCACCTGATTATTTGTGCCATATGATATACGTTCTACCTCCGTCTAAATATGACTTACGGCGCAATCATGACCCTGGAGTCTTATTTACATCACCAAAAGTAATAATCAAGAAGACTACAGGGGACAGGTCATTTAGTTGTGCTGCTCCTAGACTTTGGAATCTTCTACCATCTGATCTAAGGTCTATTTCCAGTCTGACCATTTTTAAAAGTAGACTTAAAACTTTTTTATTTAATAAGGCATTCAATTGGGGATTTCCGAATTGTAAATTTTTAATCTTATTTCATATCTTGTCCCAGCAATGTATCTAAGGAATTTAGGATTTTTAAATTTTTAAGTCTTAGGTTGTGTTCTATTGGGATAAACCGTTTTTAGTTGGTTGGGTATTTTCGTGTTCTGTTGGGAAAAAACCGTTTTCGGTTGATTTAGTTGATCAACTTTTTCAACCGGCATCAAACTAGGTTGTAACGGTTGAAAAAGCATTGGCAGCAACCGCTGTCGTTTACGCAGGCCATTTAAAGTCGGCCGCGGGCTTCTGCCATGTTGCTTTCGGGCCTCATCTTGCCAACGCTGAGAAGTCTGGTAATAACTATTCCCAGGAGTTACCGCGTTTCAACCGAACACGGTTGAAAAAGTATTCTATGAGGATGTCAATGGGTTTAACCGTCAACCGTCAAATGGCCAAAAATTTAACCGTCAACCGTCAAAAACCCAAGAATTTTACCGTCAACCGTCAAACGGAGCAAGCCAATATCAGCCGTCAAATGTTTCAGATATCCTTAAATCAAGAACTAAAGGATTGACTTAAATAGGGTCAAGTTATGTTGTTTATGAATGATCGTTTGAATATATCACACCAAGAGAAAATAAATGGGGAAGAGAGGGTATGCCCCATATATACCCTTTTCCATAGGTAATATGTCTCAAGTTATTTTTAGATCGACTCCCACGTTTTACATATCCCAATGGGAATAGGCATTCATATGGCGGGAATGTGTTCCGCGTGGATAGCAAAACAACAAAAGAGGATGGTTACGATCGAGAATGACCTCGTTGCAGGCGATGCAATAGGGAACTTAAGCAACGACAATGGCGACGGCAACGAGAACGTCAAACATTTGCAGATTTAGTGGTCAAAAACAACAGCTTTTCAAGCCCTGCACTAACGTGTTTCATTTGTGTCCATATCTTAGCCGTCGTCTGCAAAACAGCTACTTAAACACTTGAAGATAAATTTTCATTTTCCCCCCTAAATTAAAATAAGCGCCGTTCCGACCAGTGTCATTCTTGAGGAACTACCACACCCTTGTCCTATGAAAAAGATTGAAACAGTCACGAAGTGATTACAACAACGCGAATATATATTTTGAGATGACGTTCTCGTTGCTGTTGCCGTCGTCGTTTCTTGAGTTCTCTATTGATTTCACGGAAGCTTGTACGTCGTTTTCGGCGTAGTCGCTATATTTCAGAAGTCTTTATTTAACCTTTTAAAAAGCGCGCCAACAAGGGCTTGCCACGTACCATTTGTTCTCGCCATATGGGCCGGAAGTAAAATGTGATGAGTAGTTCTTGTAATTTTATTTTGTTCTGCGCATACAATCTTAATCAGCCAATGAAAATATTCGATTTTTTAGGTGCGACCAGAGCCTTTCGTTTCGCCGACCACGTGACCAAAAGAAACGGAGGGCTCTGGGGACGAGAATGTGCTTGAACTGGAAAGTTTCTGTTGGTTTAAAGTGCGCGCGCACACCAAGAATAGAGGGTCTTTGTATAACGTGACAGGTCTCTAAGACCTGAATTTCAGTCGTGAATTTTATGTTAGGATAATAGCTATTTGCTAGCTCTGTGAAATTGTTCATTTCTTCTTTGGTTATACTCCATAGAGGAAAGATGAAGTTGCTTGTATGTACTTGGTTTAATGACAGCCATGAAAAGTCTATAAATCGTATACCGAGCTTGGGTGGCCTGTGAAAGAACAACGTAAGCTCCGGAACAAATTACCATCATACTACAGGCGCTACGTTGATGATACTTTAACCATCATGAAGGATGAAGTTTCTTCCTATTCTTTCCTGCATGTTTTGAATGATCTCCACCCATCGATTAGCTTTACTATGGAACTATCAACTGAGAACACTCTCCCTTTCTTAGGCATGGTCTTAAGAAAAGACAATCAGAGCATTACGACTAGTGTATACTTGAAACCGACTAATACTGGTCTATTGTTACATTATAATAGTCACGTTATAATCGTTGCAAGAAGTCCTTAATTGTTACCATGCTAGACCGAGCTTTCAAGCTATCATCTAACTGGTCATTATTTCATGAAGAGCATGTATCCGCCTCAAGACCTTCTTCCTACAGCTGGCATATTCTGAACACCTTGTTCACTCTATGATCTCCAATTTTATTACATCCAAACAAACACCAGCACCTCCACGCAAATCTACACGTGACCTGCAATCAGTACGAATTGTTCTACCGTTCAAGGAACAAAAATGCGCAAACAGTTGAAGGATCTTGGTAAGCTGCTAAACATCGACTTATGCCCAGTCTTCATTTCTCGAAAAGTTGGAGAAGATCTCAAACATAAAGAAATCAAGCCCGCGTTGATCAATGAACAATCAGGCCTCGGTTGTTCAAAAGGTGGATAACGCTATCCACCGGATAAATCACTATCCAGCGGATAAACACTATCAAAACCAATTGAGGTATCCAGTGGATCCAGTGGATAGCGCTATCCACCCTTCGAACAACTGGCGCCAGTAGTTTACAAATTAATTTGAATGTGGCTGGTGTGATGCCAGCTATATGTTGGATACATCTACATCTCTACCAACGAATCGATGAGCATAAAAAATATGGATCAATATTCACTCACAGCCAAAGTCAACGTCAATCAAGAACAATAACATCTAATATGTTTCGCATTTTTAAGAAATGCTCCTGCAAATTTGATAGTCTTCTATTCGAAATGTTCCTTATTCGCGAGCACAAACCGTGTCTAAATATTCAAAGTGACTCGCTAAAAGCAAAACTCTTCACCTAGCCTCTAGGGACTTTTAACTTGAACATTACTATTCTTGTTATCTGTTAAATATAAGGGTGCGTTCGATTGACCGTATTCCGGAATAGGAATACATGGAATATAAGTTAAAAATCCTTCGTTTTTACGGAGATTCACATTAAAATTGTCAAACATCTGCTAAAATGCTATTTTAAACATATTTTTATTATCCTTGCTGCTTCGAAACGCGCCAAACATACCGTTTTAATCATCACTCCTCATATTCTTATTCCGGAATAGGGTCAATCGAACGCGCCCTTATATTTTGATCTGATAATGGTGTCATGATTCTACCCGTAATTTTCATCATCAAATCGATAACAATAGGGCCGTTTATACGAGAGAAAATAAGCCGCCGCTTACTCTGGCTGCGGCGTACATAATACGTGAAAGGAACTATTTATACGAATATAAACTCCCTGGCAAGGATAAGCCGCGGCTTGAGAAAGCCGTGAACGCAGATTTTGTACCATTTATACGGGGTGTTCGCGTCTTATGTAAGCCGCGGCCAGAGTAAGCCGCGGCTTATTTTCTCTCGTATAAACGGCCCTAATATCATGCCTGATAGGTTTCCTTTTTTCCTTTTCCGAAACGAAAAAAAAAACCGAGACGAAGTCGAAGTCAAGAGTAATTACATAGGTGATTGTTTGAAAAATATGCATCTTCTTGAAAACAATTAATTTCTTTGTCTGTCATCTCGACTAAACGGCTTGCGGTCATTTTGAAAACAACTACTTATGTGATTATCGCGTGATCAGTCACCTGAAGTGCAACCAGTCAGCTCAGAGAATTTTTCAAAAGTCACTTATGTAATTATTCTAAATCCATGTTATTCCTAGCCTGAATTTCAGCCGCCTCCTCCGCTCGCTAAGTCACTCGGGGAGTGACTATGTTATTCCCTGGAGTTCGTTGGTCCGTAATGGGAAAAACTGTGCCCGCTGAATCGATTGCGAGTACTCTCGAGTATTCCGACATTTCTACTTGCCTCTCGCTACCCTTATAGCAGTAAAAGTGTTGTTGACAATACATATAACTACACTGAAAACCATAGTTAATAGAGGGGAATGGTTATGAAACGCAACAAATTTCTTTGTTGTAGGTTTTTGTTCTCTTTTTTGGCCTTGACCGTGCACAAAACACAACAGTTGTTTACTCAGTACTAAGAAACGTGTTGATTACGTAATTCATGCATAGTGTATGAGCCCAAAACAAAAAATTGTACACCGTCGTGGACTTTCCAACCTAAATCTTGGCATCTTTGTTTGCTCCTTTGATGTTTGCCGAGCTTCCAAACCAGTCCCCGCCATTAACTATGTGAAAACAGAAAAAAATCGAAACAAAGATGTTCACCACGCAAGCCAATCAAATTCAAGGATTTGGGTTCCCGACTGCTGATGGAATAACACCTCATAAATTAAAACTTAAACAATTTTCATATTCGAAAAACCATAAATGGTAGCGTCTTCGTTCTATCACGAGACCAACGCCGAAGCTGAAAAGCAGAAACCCAAGTCATTTCTACTGAAAAAAAAAGCATATCGAGTGACGGAACCGAGGCGGGGCTCTTTTACATGTTAAGAGCACGCCGAGATGTTTATCCAGAGCATAATTGAATTCTTAGGCCACTTCATATTCAACTTTACTCGAAGTGTCGCTGAGAAGTATGACTTCGTCGAAAACTCGAATATTTTAGACATGATTGGCTACAATGCCTTGGAAGACACCGGCAAAGAATGGTATGCTCAACGGTCAGATGATGAATACATTTTCCAAGAGTACAGCAATGCCGAAGCTACTTCTATAGATTATCTAACGACCCGGCAGTTTGTTCGTGCCGAACTTACAGACGCCTCTTCGATGGAAGATAGCGCTGAAGAAATAGAAGGACAATGTAAAACAAATGAGATGGCATGGAAACGCCTTAGACCATCGATCACCACTTCAATAAGGAATTCACTGTATTTTGGCTTTTTAATTTCCGTTGCAAGCGCATCTGTAGTTGGTGTGGCATCATTTACTGTTTATTACTTCAGCTTTCAAACACACCTCAGCTGTGAAATGCATCCTCGTGAAACAATACCAATTAAACTGCAATGGGTCATTACAGTTTCAGAGATTTTCTCTGTTGTTTTTCTGTACTTTTTGTTTTTCCTCGGCATGGTCTTTTACTTTCGCCCGTTTCAGCTCTTAGGCGTCAAACGAAGACTCGTCCTTCTCAGCGTACTGTTTTTTCTTTTGGATTCTGTTTATCGCATTGCCATGCAAGTTTGTGGTGTTTCTCATTCAAAGCTCACGGTCTTAGAGCGCATTCCTGTTGAAGTCATATTTTGTGTTTGTACCTGCAGTCAGATTTACATAATTAAGAGGCATTTTTGCACAAGATCTCTGATTAATCAAGACGTCAAGTTTGTGCTTCTTTTTATTGCTCCATTTGCCCTAACACAATCGATCGGAGTTCTAATTGCTAATTCTATCTATCCTGCCTACAACAAGCAAGATGCATCCGGCAAGCTTTTATTTGCTGTGTTTACACCTCTCATATTCTTTGTTCTAAAAGGAGTCTGCCGTATCTGCATTCAGCGGCTTTGGTGCCAAATTAGTCATCCGGGAACTTCATTTGTGCTATTGTCCACTTTGTATTGTGGGTCAGCAATAATGCTGAGACTTCTACAAGCCGATCTGCAGAGTCTGGAGTCCATTGCCCTGATCGGAGCAATTCATGGGATTGCAGAAGTCATTGATCGCACTATGATGGCTGTGATTGACCATATTTGTCACCAGGCCTTTGCAGACAGACGAATTTCATGGGGAGGATTTCGCACCCCTCGCCGCGAGAGACTCGCCACCGACATCTCCATCATGAGCATGCTGTACGAATCAAGTGCCGTCATCACAGTGAATGCATTTTTGCATTTGTATCAGTATTTTTACACCTACGACAACTCTCCTCTGCATCTTCTGCCGTCATTTGCTGTAACTACTTCGGTTCCACTTGGAATTGAATGGATGTTTACAAGCGTTTCAATCTTTATCGAGACTCGCTACAAAAATTTGCCAGTAATGGCTGTCTGGCGAAACAGGTGGAAAAGACATTTGGCGGTGGCCTTTATTAACGCTGTGATGGTTTCCATTTGGACCAGTTCGAGCCTGTTAATTGCTGTAGAAGGACGTTTTAAAGACAGTTTCAAAGATCACTGTGACATGCCATTCAACTTGTGAGACGTTTTAGAAGGTGTGGATAGGGGCACGCCCTATACCCCATTTGGTCAAATTATCTTGGTACCGTTGACCGCGAGTCAAAAAAATAAAAGGCTAATTTTGAAGTGAACGTTCAAAAAAATCAACTAAAAAAAAATGGAAATAAGGGCCGGCAGTTGCTGAACATGAGATGTCTATGAATTGCTAGTTGGGCCGGCACAAGGACGACTTTGTAATAATTATCGCACGTTTTTCAATCTAAAAGAAATGGTTCAAGGGTTATTAGTACATCAGCCAGGGCCCGAAATTTGGCCGATTGGTACCACTCGGAAAGGACAAAGGCTAACTCCTATGGTGATTTAGGTCAATATTCCAAGTTTACATTTCGGGTGATAGCATTGCCAATTGTGTCACCTTTTCAGGGGGAAATGGACAACTTATCTTACCTCTCCCCCTTTGGGCTATTATCTGACGTGAGAATAATTTGAGAGAGCAAGATGAACCAAATCGCCCGCTGTGTTGGCTACACGAGCGGGCAAGATGGAGCTATACTGCTCTCTCGGGATTTCTCGCTTGGTCCCGCAAGATCAACGATCATTTTTTTGGTGTTTTATCCCATATAGTAAATCCTTTATTTTTTTGCGTGTTTTATGGCCCTCGACTTCGTCTCGGTCCATAATTACGCAAAAAAAGAACCAGTCCAATATCGACCCATCTTGACCTCACGCTTGTTCAATAACCCATATGTATCATTCCAACATGAATTATTCAATAAGAATAAAACGCAAACAGCCAACTTTTTCATTTAAGGTTGACTTTAGATCACGGATAAACACAGACTCTTTAATTTTACAATGCATGTCTGATCGACCAGTTGCTACAATTTCAAAATGATCCCACTTAATTGTTTGGTTGGTTGAGAAAACATGATGAGCAATTGCTGGTCATGTTTTCTCAACCATTCTTATTGAAACTTAAAGGGCCCAAGTCAAAGGATTTTTATGAATTATCCACTTTACTAGAAGATTGTCATCATACCAGTGATATCGATTAAGTTTGTTGAGACTTATTTTCCGTTATTCATCTTTTGGTTTTGGTTATTTATTTATTTTATTTTGGCTTTTAATCAATTAACTAATTAGTTTAGTAATTTACTATTTAAAACTTCCTTGCACATTTCAGATGAAACATTACCGGCCTAGATTAGCATTTGCTCTTTGCGGGATAGTGTAGCCTTTAATTACCATTGTAATAGTAAAATAAGAAGTTAATAAAGTTGAAACTTGAACTTGAACTTGAAACTCAACTTACTGGCATCGAGACTGACACGTATCACGCTCATCCAATGCACAGGATACCCAAGATTAGAAATTACGTTCTCCTAATGTGGGACACAATTACTTATATTACAATCATGCCGCAACTGAAGCATACACTTAGTCTATAAGTACAAATTTTGATCCATACCTTATGACAGAATATCATCACGTGACTAGTCACGTGATAAAAAAACGGTCGTTTCATTCTATTGCTCTCTTAATCGATGTCACACCATGTGTTTTTTTACCTTTTTCCCGCCAGTTACTTTCTTTTGTTCGAGAGCCCATTGCCAACGAAATTCTCTTTCTCGGCAATCCTTGATAACTAGTACCTAGTCCCTAACGTTTCATTTAAAAGAAGTCGCCTTACACTGGCGTCTGATGGAACAAATTTTGCTATTTAGCTGGATTGTACTCATCACATGCATTCCTACGAAGTTGAATTGCTCTTAACAAATAGAGAACAGAACGGACTTTCATACTGAAATGTAGTCTCGCCGTTTATATGTACTCACCCTTTGAATTAGTCCATGATAAGATTTTTTGCCACATACTTAAGTGCAGTGTTTTGCTCGTAAAAATCAATTCATTTACTTTATGGAATAGTTTTTTCACTCTCTCTTCAGAGGTAATCAAATGCACAAGTGCTATCCAACGTTGTATTTCTTACTATTTCATCGCATAAGCAAGCTTTTAATCGCTGGAAACTACAGTTAAATCCGAAAAGTAGAAGGCGAACAATCAACATGGATATCAATGGTCATAATCATTGACTACATCAGTAATCATTGACTACATCATCATGTTCACTATCTTCGGCATCAATGATTTTTAATCTGGCTTCCTTTACAAATTGGTTATCTACACAGGTCTGTACAAATGTGAGGCCATTCGCCATGCAAACACAGTCATGAAGTCGACAAAACCTAACACATCTGCATGCAAGTAATTCCACTGAGTACAGCCTCTGGAGCAGGCTTTACATCCATCCAGTCCTAGTCAAGCCTTGTTCGCCTTTGCTAAGTTTTCCATTGATACGCCATCCGAGTCCAACGGGGTCAAGGATTGAAGGGCTACACTACAGACCGTACCTCGTAATGAATGCTTGATAGCTGGCCCTCGTAGTGTGCTTACGAATGCAGCCTTCGCCAGAGAGATGGCAAATTGTGTTATTCACTCTCTCTCGAATCTCTCTGTTCTTTGTGCAGAAAACACTATATATGTCTTAAGTCATTCACGTCACTTGCATTCTCCCCAGAAGAGTAAAGAAAGCAGGTCACCTGGCCTCTCCATATGCCGGATAAGGTCTTTAGACAGGTTCCACGACTGGTCCAGCTCACTGAATGCTTGTTATGCGTCACGGTCTGCCTTCATAATCTTCAGGGCAGCTAACTTGCCTTTTCCAGCAAAGGCACTGACTGTGTTGCACCCTATGAAAGAATGAAGGCCAACGAGAGCGTGACAAACATCTTCCCGGACAGTAGCAAACCAAGTTACTAATGTCATGCAATCGACTTGGAGTAGATTTAAGATCTTCCTGATGTCCTCTGACTGACGTAATATCTCATTTATTTTGGATAGCTGGGTCTTAGGAGCATTTCCGTAGGAAGATATCTAAGAACATCTTGCATGCCTGGATTTTGGCCACGAGACTCAGTGATGATGAAGCCTGTCCAGCTTGGGATCCGCTGACTCTCTACTTTAACTAGTCTTGCGATAAGCAAGGGTAGGTCTTTTAAAGGTAAAGGTCCTTATTTTACGAGGATAACACGTAACAGGGAACTAGAGTTGCTAATAAACTTGTGGCCCTCGGTGCACACCTTTTACCTCCCCCCCCCCCCCCCCCCTTCCTCCGATAATGCTCCTTTTTACAGGCATTCAAAGCTACGGCTACGCAGATCAGAGGAAAGTTGAAACAAACGTCGATCGAATGAGACGGGGATCGAACTGGCGACCTCCATCTCGGAAGTCCGCGCACAAACCGACTAAGCTACGCCTGTGTAGCCATCTGACTAGCAATCTCTTCCTGACCACCAGAATCACTCGTAGCTGCCTTGACAGGTTCTGGTCCTATTCTGTCTCCTGAGATATATGCAGCTAGTGGCTGGAACTCCGGACTGCCTTATTGTCCCCTGCTTCTGTTTCCTGATAGATGGAGGTTGTACATTAGAGGGGTGGACAACAATCCCATTTACACGGTGAGTAGTTCCCTCTCCAGTGAGTGTCTCTTTTAACCTGTCAATGTTATCCTATGCCAGGTTTGGTAAACACGTTTTGTTGAATATATATACTCGCTGGCAGAAACTACTCTTTGTTTTTAACTTTGATCTCATCTTCTGCAAGTACAAAGCTGTGTCGTTTTCCTCGAGCCGAGAGCAAGATACAAAATGTCTGAGTCTGTTTAGCGTTTGGATTAAAATTAGCGTTTTCGCCCCATACGACAACAGGCAATGTTGAGGCAATTTCAGTGCTCTGGCCACAGGTTGTAGCATAAATGAGAATATCGTTGGTTAAAAGAGGAAAAATCGTGCTGCACGTGCCGCACCGTCTCATTTTAGCACACCAATCATTTTATATTTTTTTCCTGAAAACGCTCGTACGAATATATATGCATGGTATGTCACCTGATTATTTGTGCCATATGATATACGTTCTACCTCCGTCTAAGTATGACTTACGGTGCAATCATGACCCTGGAGTCTTATTTACATCACCAAAATTAAGAATCAAGAAGACTAAGGGAAACAGGTCATTTAGTTGTGTGGCTCCTTGACTTTGGAATCTTCTACCATCTGATTTAAGGTCTATTTCCAGTCTGAACATTTTTAAAAGTAGACTTAAAACTTTTTTATTTAATAAGGCATTCAATTGCGGATTTCCGAATTGTAAATTTTTAATCTTATTTCATATCTTATCCCAGCAATGTATCTAAGGAATTTAGGATTTTTAAATTTTTAAGTCTTAGGTTGTGTTCTATCGGGATAAACTGTTTTTAGTTGGTTGGGTATTTTCGTGTTCTGTTGGGAAAAAACCGTTTTCAGTTGATTTGGTTGATCAACTTTTTCAACCTGCATCAAACTATGTTGTAACGGTTGAAAAGCATTGACAGCAACCTTTGTCGTTTATGCAGGCCATTTAAAGTCGGCCGCGGGTTCCTGCGGTGTTGATTTCGGGCCTCAACTTGTCAACGCTGAGAAGTCTGGTAATAAGTATTCCCAGGAGTTACCGCGTTTCAACCGAAAACGGTTGGAAAAGTGTTCTATTGGGAAACCTCAACCGCTTCAACCGAAATCGATTGCGGTTGAAACGGTTGATCCCAATAGAACACGACCGTAGTCTTAAGTCTTTATATGTAAGGCGCAGTTGAATATTCATATAGAAAGAGCGCGGTATAAATTAATAAATTATTAAGTAAAGTGTTATTACTATTACTATTTGTTACGAAAAATAGCATTGCGTGACTAGCGTTACTGTCTAGAATCGCGAGAGTTCGTAGTTTGTTTATTTTTAGGTTCATGCGTAAGCGTTTCTAAATCGGTGTGTTTTGTAATCTTTCTATAATTAGAGTGATTACTAATTTAGAAAGTTCTAGAAGTTTATTGTCAGAGTATATAAGTAGACGAGTCCAAGCGGAGTGTTTTTCTAACTAGTTTTTCACAAGCGAAGAGAGTTGGCGTTAGCTGTGTTTAGTCAAGTGTGACAGAAGCTGTGTTTATTCAAGTTGGCGGAGGCCGTGTAAGTTTGTCGAGTACGTGCTGTTAAGAGTTTTACTTCGTGGAAACTACGTTCATTTTTGGAATAAATCTTCTTGTTGTTGTTCCGACAACCCTGCGTTCAGTTTAGTTTGCAAGCTACCTTTCCTCTAAACATTCGAACTCGTAACATTGGGGGCCTGTCCGGGAGAGGAATTCATTTGTTTGCCGACTACAGAAACCAGGAAAGGACAATTCAAGAAGGAGTTACAGAAAAAGTAAGAAGAACTGTGCAAGAGAGTATATTGTGCTTTTGTTGTGAAATACTGCTATGGAAATGGAAAAGCTTTTGCAGATGGGGAAAGAATTCGGGTTGGAAGGAGAAAAACTCCTCGAGTTTGTGAGGGAAGAGGAGGAAAAAGAAGAAAAACGCAGAAAACTGGAGGAAGAAAGAGAAGAGAAACGCAGACAATTTGAAGAAGAACGAAGAAGGGAACAGGAAGAAAGAGAAGAAAAAAAGAGGCAATTACAAGAAGAAAGAGAAGAGAGACGTCGAATGCTTGAGAAGGATAAAAGAAAGGAAGAGGAAGAGAAGGAGGAAAGGCGCAGAAGAGAAGACGAAGAGAGAGAAACTAGGCGACAAGAACGCGAACTAAGGAAATTGGAGATGGAAGCTGAGCTGTTGAAACAAAAAGAGGCTATTGAAGCTGCAAAAAGAGAACATGAGCTGGAGATTGCACGTTTGGCTGTGGAGAATGCTGACGGGCGTCCTGAAGTGAGAGAGGATCGGGCTAAGGCACCTAAACTCCCCTCGTTTGTTGATGGTAAAGACGATTTGGACGCGTATTTGCAGAGGTTCGAGAGATTTGCCGAAACAGCTAAGGCTAAGTGGAAAAAAGATGGATGGGCATCGAAGCTCAGTGCTCTGTTGTCTGGACGAGCACTAGAAGTGTATTCACGTCTATCGGAGGACGCAGCTAAGGATTATGACAGGGTAAAGATTGCGTTAATGAAGAGATATGACCTTACCGAAGACGGCTATCGTCGAAAATTTAGAGCATCCAAACCAGAAGTTGACGAAAGTCCGGAGCAGTTTATTGTGCGATTGGACAGATACCTGTTACGTTGGCTAGAGCTTTCGGATACTGCGCGAACCTTTGATGGTCTTAAGGACTTGATCGTGAAAGAACAATTTATTGACTCTTGCCCTAAGGATTTGGCAATTCATCTGCGAGAAAGGGCACCTGAGACTCTAGCAAAGATTGCGAAGATCGCTGACCAGTACTTGGAGGCTCATGGTAAACATTTGTTCAGCTCAGCGAGCAGAAAGCCAACAGTGCAGCCTGAGAGGGACGAAGCCAAGAACATGCAGCAGATTAATCCACCAGCTCTGCATTGCTTTAAGTGCAACACCCGAGGTCATAAAGCCGTCAACTGCCCAACCCTAACAAGAAAGTGTTTCCTATGTGGTAAGCAGGGACATGAAGCTAGAAACTGTCGATCAGGTGGACGCAGATCAGGAGGACAAAGTAAGGATGGTAACCCTGTGCAGCGTGGTCAAGTGAGTGCCAGTTGTTTAGTTCAGCCACCTGAGGTTAAACCTACTGATGAAGAAGTTAAGGCCTGTATTAAAGATGATAAGTTGCTGTTAGCCTGTGGTAAGAAGATTCCATTGTTAAGTAGTGCTTGTGTTGAACCGTTGACTGGAGTGAGAAGTAAAATGCCTGTCGTGAAAGGTAGAGTTGGAGAGAAGCCTGTTGATGTCCTGAGAGATACTGGTTGTAGCGGAATTGTAGTAAAGAGAGACCTTGTGTCTGAGGATCAGTTTACTGGCGAATTTAATGTTATGCTTCTCATTGACAATACGGCAAGGAAAGTTCCCATCGCAAAGATTGATGTTGATACACCTTATTTCAAGGGCCAAGTGGAAGCGCAGTGTCTTCCCGATGCTGTTTATGATTTAATTATTGGAAATGTACCAGGCGCAAGAGCCGCTGACGACCCAGACCCAAGCTGGCAAGTTCCTGTACAAGAAGCTTGTGCTGTAACCACGAGAAGTCAAGCTAAGAAAGGTGGAGAACATATTCCGTTGAAGGTACCAGATACCAAAGAAAGTCCTGTAGTTGATAGAGAAAAGCTCAAGCAAATGCAGCTTGATGACGAGAGCCTACAGAAATTTTGGGAGAAAGATGACGTAGTTGTGAGAGGCCAAGCTCAGACTTCATTTGAAGTGAAAGGTGGAGTTCTGCACCGCGTCTACAAGCACCCTTATGTGAACGGAGGTAAACCCCTGAAGCAGGTTATGGTTCCTGTGCAGCTGAGAAGTCGAATAATGGAACTAGCTCACGGATCGATCATGGGAGGTCACATGGGAATAAAGAAAACGACTGATAAGATTCAAAGCGCGTTCTATTGGCCAGGCATTCAAGGGGACGTGACTCGTTATTGCAAGTCCTGCGATGTATGTCAGAAGACAGTTAACAAGGGTTCCGTACCGAAGGTTCCCCTAGAGAAGATGCCATTAATTGACAAGCCGTTTAAGAGAGTAGCAATCGACCTGGTTGAACCTATTGTTCCCCCGAGTGAGGACCGTCATAGATATATATTGACATTGGTCGACTTTGCAACTCGTTATCCTGAAGCTGTCCCGCTGAAGAACATTGATACTGAGACTGTAGCGGAAGCGTTGGTGGATATCTTTAGTCGTTTGGGAGTGCCTGAAGAGATCTTGAGTGACCTTGGTACGCAGTTCGTCTCTGAGTGTATGAAGGAAGTGACGCGGCTTTTGAGCATTAAACAGCTCACCACGACCCCTTATCATCCTATGTGTAATGGCCTGACGGAAAAGTTTAATGGAACAATGAAGAGCATGTTAAAGAGATTGTGCAGCGAACAGCCAAGACAGTGGCATCGCTATATTAACCCGTTGCTGTTTGCATATCGTGAAGTTCCTCAGGAGTCTACTGGTTTTTCGCCGTTTGAGTTGCTGTATGG
>OX421449.1:7336188-7343688 GCA_949126865.1 Montipora capitata | reverse complement strand
TAGGACAGGTGACCAGTCAGACAGAACTCCATTAACTTTAATTCTTTGTTATCGGTTGGAAAGGTAGGATTGTAGAAATTCCATTGCTCCTTGATTGACGCCGTATGCATGTAGTTTGGCTAAGAGTAAATTATGGCATATTGAATCGAATGCCTTGGTAAATCAATTGCAACAGAGCAAGTTGACATTTTTGAATCCAGCGCCCAACGAAAGTCATCAATCATTTTAACAAGAGCGGTACAACATGAGTGACCACGCAGGAACCCAGACATGTTAGGGCAGAAAACAGGCCGAAACGCATCATATAGTTGAACAAACATGACTTCCTCCATTATTTTGGTATTGCCGAGAGGATGCTAATAGGTCTAGTTCGACACTAGCAATGCATCACCTTTTTTGGAAACTGGCGTGACATTGCCCAATTTCCACTCATTTGGCCACCTAGAGGTTGCTATGCAGTGATTTAGGAGATTGGTCAGTGGTACAGCAAGCGCTGGTGTAGACAGTTTCAAGATCTTTGGTGTGATGTTATCTGGTCCACAAGATTTATTGTATTTAATTTTACCAAGTAAGGATTCAATATATGCAGGACTGATAGAATGAAATGAGAAGTTTAGATGGAAGTCCTTGGCTAAAATAGATGACACACTTAGATGACTGCTAAAATCTTCCTGTGCTGCTGCGAGGACTGACTGAGGTAGGAGAGGGGTTGAAAAAAAAGCATTAAATAGGTTTGACGGTTTCATAACAAATTTTCCGTCATCCATGTGTCTTGAGAACACCGAAACGTTCTCTTAAATATGATTCTACCCGTAATTTTCATCATCAAATCGATAACATTATCATGCATGATAGGTTTCCTTTTTTCCTTTTCCGAAACGAAGAAAAAACCGAGACGAAGTCGAAGTCAAATATAATTACATAGGTGACTAATTAATTTCTTTGTCTGTCATCTCGACTAAACGGCTTGCGGTCATTTTGAAAACAACCGCTTGTGTGATTATCGCCTGAAGTGCAACCAATCTGCTCAGAGAATTTTCAATGTCACGGACACCTATGTAATTATGCTAAATCCATGTTATTCCCTGGACTCCGTCGGTCCGTATTGGGAAAAACTCTGCCCGCCGAATCGATTGCGAGTACACTCGAGTATTCAGTTCCAGTTACCTCTCGCTATCCTTATAGCAGTAAAAGTGTTGTTGACAATATATATAACTGCACTGAAAATAAAAACAAAAATCGAAACAAAGATGTTCACAACGCAAGCCAATCAAATTCAAGGATTTGGGTTCCGGACTGCTGGGAATAACGCAACTTTTTACTTTCGCACCTCATAAATTAAACCTTAAACAATTTTTATATTCAAAAAACCTTAAATGGTGGCGTCTTTGTTCTATCAGGAGACCAACGCGGAAGCTGAATAGCAGAAACTCAAGTCATTTCTACTGAAAAAAAAGCATATCGAATGACGGAACCGAGGCCGGGCTCTTTCAGAAGATCTCAGAACTTTGTACCTGTTAAGAGCACGCCGAGATGTTTACCCATGCCATAATTGAATTCTTAGGCCACATCATATTCAACTTTACTCGAAGTGTCGCTGAAAACTATGACTTCGTCGAAAACTCGAATGTTTCAGACTTGATTGGCTACAATGCCTTGGAAGACACCGGCAAAGAATGGTATTCTCAACCCACAGATGATGAAGTCATTTTCCAAGAGTACAGCAATGCCGAAGCTACTTCTCTGGATTATCTAACGACCCGGCAGTTTGTTCGTGCCGAACTTACAGACGCCGCCTCGACAGAAGATAGCGCTAAAGAAATAGAAGGAAAATCTAAAGCAAATGACATGGCATGGAAACGCCTTAGGCCATCGATCACCACTTCAATAAGGAATTCACTGTATTTTGGCCTTTTAATATCCGTTGTAAGTGCATCTGTGGTTGGTGTCGCATCATTTACTGTTTATTACTTCAGCTTTCAAACACAACTCAACTGTGAAATGCATTCTAGAGAAAAGATACCTATTGAGTTGCAATGGGTGATCACACTCTCAGAGATTATCGCTGTTGGCTTCCTTTACTTTTGGTTTTTCCTCAGCATTATCTTTTACTTTCGCCCCTTTCAGCTTTCAGGCGTCAAACGAACACTCGTCCTTCTCAGCGTACTGTTTTTCCTTTTGGATTCTGTTTATCGCATTGCCATGCAAGTTTGTGGTGTTTCTCATTCAAAGCTCACGGCCTTGCAGCGCATTCCTGCTGAAGTCATATTTTGTGTTTGTACCTGCAGTCGGATTTACATAATTAAGAGGCATTTTTGCACAGGATCTCTGATTAAGCAAGTCAAGTTTGTGGTTCTTTTTATTGCTCCATATGCTCTAACACTATCTATCGCAATTCTAGTTGCGTATTCTATATACCCTGCCTACAACAAGCAAGATGCATCCGGCAAGCTTTTAATTGCTGTGTTTTCACCTCTCATAGTCTTTATCCTAAAAGGAGTCTGCCGTATCTGCATTCAGCGGCTTTGGTGCCAAATTAGTCATCCGGGAACTTCATTTGTGCTGTTGTCGCCTATGTATTGTGGGTCAGCAATAATGCTGAGACTTCTACAAGCCGATCTGCAGAGTCTGGAGTCCATTGCTCTGACCGGAGCGATTCATGGGATAGCAGAAGTCATTGATCGCACTATGATGGCTGTGATCGACCATATTTGTCACCAGGCCTTTGAACACAGAAGAATTTCATGGGGAGGATTTCGCACCCCTCGCCGCGAGAGACTCGCCACCGACATCTCCATCATGAGCATGCTGTACGAATCAAGTGCCGTCATCACAGTGAATACATTTTTACATTTGTATCAATATTTTTACACCTACGACAACTCTCCTTTGAAACTCCTGCAGTCATTTGCTGTAACTACTTCGGTTCCACTTGGAATTGAATGGATGTTTACAAGCGTTTCAATTTTTATCGAGACTCGCTACAAAAATTTGCCAGTAATGGCAGTTTGGCGAAACAGGTGGAAAAGACATTTGGCGGTGGCCTTTATTAACGCCGTGATGGTTTCCATTTGGACCAGTTCGAGCCTGTTAATTGCTGTAGAAGGACGTTTTAAAGACAGCGTCAAAGATCACTGCGACATGCCATTTAACTTGTGCGAGTTTCTTAAAACGTGTGGATAGGGGTGTGCACCATCCCCCATTTGGTCAAAATATCTTGGTGCCGTTGATCCCGAGTCAAAAAAATAAAAGGGTAATTTTGAAGTGAACGTTAAAAAGAATCAACTAAAAAAATGGAAATAAGGGCCGGCACTTGCTGAAAATGAGATGTCCATGAATTTTTAGTTGGTCCGGCACAAGGAAAACTTGAAACGTGAAAATAATCTGAGAGAGCAAGATGAACCAAATTGCACGCTGTCATTGGCTACCCGAGTGGGCAAGATGGAGCTATACTGCCCGTTCGGGATTTATTGCCTGGTCCCGGAAGATCAAAGATCATTTTTTAGTGTTTTATCCCATATAATAAATCCTTTATTGACCGAGCTTGTTCGGTCAAGATTGCTGGAAATTGTCCTCGTTCTTTTTTTTTGCGTGTTTTATGGACCTCGACTTCGTCTCGGTCCATAAACAAGCAAAAAAGAACGAGGCCAATATCAAGCCATCTTGACCTCAAGGTTGGTCAATAACCCAAATATATCATTCCCAACACGATTTATTCAATAAGAATAAAGCGCAAACAGCCAAATTTTTCATTTAAGGTTGGCTTAAGATCACGGATAAACACAGACTCTTTAATTTTACAATGCATGTCTGACTACCAGTTGCTAAAAATTTCAAAATGATCCACTTAATTTTTTGGTTGGTTGAGAAAACATGATGAGCAATTGCTGAGTCATGACAATTACTGATCATGTTTTCTCAACCAACCATAGAATTAAAGGGGATCATTTTGAAATTGTTTGTTTATCCGTGATCTAAAGCCAACCTTGAGTGAAAACAAAAATTTGGTTTTCTCAACGGAGTTGATAATGTGAATTGACCACCGTACAGAGATTCTAAAAGCTGACGTTTCGAGTGTTAGCCCTTCGTCAGAGTGAATCCAATGTTTTTTTTTTTTTTTTTAACCTAGTTTTGGCGAAAATGAGAGTGGCTAAACGGAAAGCTAAGTTGCTGCTAAGTGCGGGAAAAGGAAAAAGATGACTTATGATTTTCTGGCGTAGCTCCTTGGTGAGTTTCTTCAAGCTTGCGATCGTCGTCTTGGGTCTCGTGTTCAGATATCTTTGGATTTATAAAAAATACTAGAGCACAAAGTTAGTGGTCGCAGCGGTTGGATTCGCTCTCACGAAGCGCTAACGCTCGAAACGTCAGCTTTTAGAATCTCTGTACAGTGGTCAATTTACATTACACTGGACGAAAAAACGGATTTTCACATATAGCAAATATGGAGCAAATGTATGGCAAATGCTACGTTTGTGCACGTTTGCTCAACTTTGCTGAAAGCAAAGACCACATTTGCCACAGTTTTTCTACCTAAGGCAATGCTCGTAAATGCCACATTTGTCTTAAATTTGCTGTTGTGAGTAAAAGTAGGGATGACATGGTATTTTTCTTGATATTTGGAGGGGTAGTAAACATGATGTTAAAACTAACATTTTGCAAGTACTTTTCCTGAAGCTGTAAATTTGATCGAACTGTCATCATTGCACCTTTTTACAAGGTGAGTAAAAGCGAGCAAATATTAGTTTTTGTACCTGTTTTCTCGGAATAGCAAATGTGTTCAAACAAGAATTTTTGCAGAGATTTGCTCAAAATAGCAAATGTATCCAAATCTGTAGTCTTGCAGGGATTTGCTCAGGACAGCAAACGTGTTCAAGAGTGCATTTTTAGAGATTTGCTCAGGATATCAAATGTAACCAAAATACAATTTTTTCACATAATTGCTCTGCGTGCCAAATGCAGTCATCAAATACCAGGTTTTCATGCTTGTTTAGGAGAGGAAATTTGACTATTTGCTCTGAGGTAGCGGTATGATAAAAATAGAATTATGTTTTTGCTCACTGTAGCAAATTTGACAATATCATGTTTGCTTGTAATAGCAAAATGACTGAAATGTGATTTTACATTTTTTAAAATTAGGCCAGAGGTGAATGCTTTTTCATCCTTTTTTTCTCAAATAAGCAAATGTAATCAAAGAATCTGTGACATTTTCCTTGAGATGGAAGATGACATACCCTTCAAACAGTGTGGATTAAATACTGCAACAAACATTTCAATAATAAAATAATGCAGGTTTAATTATCTATAAAGCATATGCAATTAAATGTCACATTCTCAATTTTGACTATTATAATAACACAAGTGCACATTGAGATGGCAATTAAATAGCTCTGAAACTTGGATGGGTGTATTTGCAGTATATTCATGTGTCTCCATGCAGTGAAACTCAAAGATGAATTATTCCTCAGAAACTAATACCCAAAATAATCCATTCTCATAATGCACCCCACATACAAATGTTACATACAAAAGAAATATATTTAAATCCTAAATTAATTTTAATCATTTACATTGTTTAGTTTGGAGAAACGATAATACAAGGTATGTAACAGGCCTCTGTCAATTATTACATCTCTTTAAATTGTTGAAACTATTTTGCCTTTTTTCTTTGGAAATGAAACCAGCAGAAGTGGTTTCAGGTTGCCTCAAATACCATGGCTTTTGTTTTTGCCAATACAACAATTTAATTTCTTTAGATGAATGCACATTTTGAATCCCAAAAGCATAACAAAATATCCCTTACAGCAGTAAACTTGGCAATCTTAAAGTCACTCACCATGGAAGGCTGAGTTCAGGTACTAAACTTTTGATTGGGCATTAATAAAAAACTTTAGCTGACCTTACTGACAACATAGACAAATTTGATTGTCTTCTATTCGAAAGGTTCCTTATTCGCGAGCACAAACGGTGTCTAAATTTTCAAAGTGACTCAATAAAAGCAAAACTCTTCACCTAGCCTCTAGGGACTTTGAACTTGAACATTAATATTCTTGTTATCTGTTAAATATTATATTTTGATCTGATAATTGTGTCATGAGGACACCGAAACGTTGTTTTAAATATGACTCCACCCGTAATTTTCATCCTGATCAAATCGATAACAATAGAACAACAGAAACCAACATTTGATTTGATTTGCGATTTATTGTTGATTTCGTTTAACAGTGTCCCCAATAGACCTAATCGGCTAACTCAATGTTGTACCCAATTCAAATCTCCCGGGACTAAGATTCTTTGTGTATTGTATTTGCATGATAATGTAGCATTCATATTTAAATGATATGGAAATACCTGGAACAAAACGTTTTATTCCCAAAGGGTTTGAATTGGGTACAACATTGAGTTAGCCGATTAGGTCTATTAGTGCTCCAGCTCTAGAACGACTAGACACTTAAATAAAGTTTCTTTCCTTTTTTTCTTTTCCGAAACGAAGAAAAAACCGAAACGAAGTCTCGAAGTCTCGAAGTCTAAAAACCGATACGAAGTCGAAGTCAAGAGTAATTACATGATAGGTGATTGTTTGAAAAATATGCTTTTTCTTGAAAACAATTAATTTCTTTGTCTGTGATCTCGACTAAACGGCTTAAGGTCATTGCTATTTAGCTGGATTGTACTCATCACATGCATTCCTACGAAGTTGAATTGCTCTTAACAAATCGAGAACAGAACGGCCTTTCATACTGAAATGTAGTCTCGCCGTTGATATGTACTCTCCCTTTGAATTAGTCCATGATAAGATTTTTTGCCACATACTTAAGCGCAGTGTTTTGCTCGTAAAAATCAATTCATTTACTTTATGGAATAGTTTTTTCACTCTCTCTTCAGAGGTTATCAAATGCACAAGTGCTATCCAACTTTGTATTTCTTACTATTTCATCGCATAAGCAAGCTTTTAATCGCTGGAAACTACAGTTAAATCCGAAAAGTAGAAGGCGAACAATCAACATGGATATCAATGGTCATAATCATTGACTACATCATCATCTTCACTATCTTCGGCATCAATGATCTTTTAATCTGGCTTCCTTTACAAATTGGTTATCTACACAGGTCTCTACAAGTGTGAGGCCATTCACCATGCAAACACAGTCATGAAGTCGACAAAACCTAACACATCTGCATGCAAGTAATTCCACTGAGTACAGCCTCTGGAGCAGGCTTTGCATCCACCCAGTTCTAGTCAAACCTTGTTCGCCTTCGCTAAGTTTCCCATCGATCGGCCATCCGAGTCCAACGGGGTCAAGGATTGAAGGGCTACACTGCAGACCGTACCTCGAAATGAATGCTTGATAGCTGGCCCTCGTAGTGTGCTTACGAATGCAGCCTTCGCCGGAGAGATGGCAAATTGTGTTATTCACTCTCTCTCGAATCTCTCTGTTCTTTGTGCAGAAAACACTATATATGTCTTAAATCATTCACGTCACTTGCATTCTCCCCAGAAGA
>OX421449.1:7298688-7326188 GCA_949126865.1 Montipora capitata | reverse complement strand
AAATTCAGACAACAAGGTAAGGAACGTAAAGAGATTAATTGTATTACAATGACATTTTTGCACCTGGTAATTCCTAGTTAATAAACTTACTGATTTGTAATTGGAGATATTTTTAACTGTGTTGATGCACACTTTTTCCTTAAATTGTAGGGATGGCAGATCACTCTTTGAATATCTTGAAACAAATCATGGGGTATGTTTTCTGTGCATAAAATAGTCACAATTTGTTTGACTCTTTTAACTCTTTGGATTTACTGTAAGTGAGAATAATAATAATAATAATTGAGTGTTTGGCTTAACAGAAGTTTTAGAGAGATCTGAAAATTAATAAATGATTTTACACTGTAGATTGCACCATCAGGCCATGTACTCTGATGACGTATACCATGTGATGATGATGATGATGATGATGATGATGATGGGTGGTGTCAAGAATGACGATGATTAGTGATGGGGATTGCCTGAGATTTTATTATCGATCATCAGAAAATTTAACAAATCGAAAGTGGTTCAACGTTGTCTGTACTCTTATCGACAACAATATTTGACAACGATATTCGTCAGTGGTCAAAATGTTGTGGACTCACAAGGTGCAGCCGAGTGAGTCCACAATATTCAATGCCAAAGAAAGTTTTTATTTCAGAGCATGACCGAAATCATGACTCAAAGAAAGAGCAAGCGTTGTCTATAACTTTCTCGCAATATGATTGGTTTATTTCCCAAGATGGGCATTCCTGATTGGCTATTACATTGCCTGACAAAATGATGCGAGCATGACGTGTACAGTGTTGTCTAGACTCTCATCGACCACGGCAAATTAGCCAATCAGATTGTGAGATTACAAGCAATTGTGGTAAAAAATCAGTCTGATTGACCCAACTGATCGATCATTGATTATAATCGGAAAATCTATTGTTAAAAAAATAGTCTGTTTCACCTGTCATTAAAGTCGCCATATTTGTTGTGAACAACGTGAAAACTAGACAACGAGGAGAGGACCCTGGGAACCAACTTTATCTTTGCAAGCTGTTTATATCTGTTTTGCTTTCATCTACTCTTGTTACTTTTCTGATTGCAGTAAGTAGATCTAAGAAATGTATTTTACAGCCAGCTTCTAATTTAGAATAATTTCTAAGAGAACCATCCAGGTAATTTTTTTTTTCGATAGGAAATACGCACTATCAAATGTGAACAAAATACAAAATGCGAAACTTACATTTTGTAGCACGGTGCAAGTGTGTTTCCCCAAGTTTTGGAAAACATTAAAAATGTATGAAATGTAGGATTATCGCATTTGTCTGCGATAATTGATTGTCATAATCCATAATCGATTGTTGCATCGCTTAAATATTTTCGTTGAATGATTGATTATAATCGATGATCGGTACAGCACTATTGACTAACGATGACAGTGATAACAATGACGATGACGATGATGGTGATGATGATGATGATGATGACGATGATGATGATGATTATGAAAATGATGATTTTTTAGGGTTTTATTGATTTTATTTTTACAGAAAGTAAGGTGAAAGTTGCACTGATCTACATGTAATAGTAGTTTCCTTTACTTAAAGATCAATCCAGAGATGCTGGACACACTATACAAGTATGCCAAGTTTCAGTATGAGTGCGGAAACTACTCTGGTGCTGCTGAATACCTTTACTTCTATCGTGTGCTTGTAAGTTTCTCTTCTTGATTTTAGCTGCCAAAGTAACGAGGCAGCCATTCTAAGCATATTCATTTGAGATGCACAGATTTCTTGATGTCTGGTTTGTACCCTTAGTATCATGAAGGGTATAGCATGGCATCTGACAGGATGCGGCGATGCGGATCCGTATAATTCACTGAAATCCGCATCTTCCGCATAATTCCGATTTTTTCCGCATAATTCCGATATTTTCCGCAAAAAACAGAAGAAATATCTGATATTAGTGATAAAGCAGCTCCTTAACATCCTCAAAAACATAAAAGCCGAAGAAATTGACTGTTTTGAAATGCTTATTTTCCTGAACATTGAAGAAAACACACCATTTCGTTCGCAAGATGAAAGTTCGTAAGAAAGATCGTAAGCAGTTTCCGCGCATTTTTTCGCCAATGAGCCTGGACACTAGTTTTTGTTCCTACAATGCTTTCCATTGGACGAGAAACATTTACACTTCAGCAAATGACGTAACTGATAAGAAACTAAGGGCGCGTTCGATTGACCGTATTCCGGAATAGGATTACATGGAATACAAGGTAGAAATCCTTCGTTTTTACGGAGATTCACATTAAAAATGTCGAACACCTGCTAAAATGCTATTTTAAACATATCTTTATTATCCTTGTTGCTTCAAAACGCCAGACATACCATTTTGAATTCATCACTTCACGTATTCTTATTCCGGAATACGGTGAATCAAACGCACTTTATGATCGAGGGAATGGATCGCGCTCCAAAGGTATTACAATTTTGCTCCATTATCTCCAAATTGAAACAAAATTCATGATGAGAAACAAAATAATTTTTTATCGCTTTATTTATTTTACCAAAAGTTGCGGGAAAATCCCAACTGCTAACCCTTTTATTTCAACGGTGAAAGCTGGTCGCAAATTGATGACTCCTCCATGTAATTTAATCACAAAGGGCAAAAATTCAGTCACAAATGCGATTGTATTGGTTGCAATTTCGATTACGGATTTACCGTAAGCATGTAAATACATTGGACGGGCCTTTTCTAATTGTTAGTTTCATAACTTGTTTAAGTTTCCGCATAATCCGGTGTAATTTCCGCATAATCAACGCATGTTTCCGCATAATCTTTAATTTTTTTCCGCATCCTATCAGAAGCCATGGTATAGCGTTGTTGCTTGTGGCATGTGATCAGTTTTGCTAGGTGTACACATGTACCTCTCGGCAGCATTCCACTTACTCATGGTAATTACTAGTTATAAATATACAAGTATGTTATTTGCCAGGTGTGAGGTCTGTATGGCGAAAAACTGTGACAAAGGTCTTGTAAATGCTGCCCGAGGCCGCAGGCTGAGGGCAGCTTTTTCAAGACCGAGGTTAGCGTTTTTCGCTGTACAGACCAACCACTAGCTGGTAAATAGCTTCTTTTTGTTCCTCTCTCTCTCTCTTCCTCTCCGATATCACTCTTTTAACTGTTGACTTGCATAGCGAATGCAGTAAGCGACTTACAAACTGAACCTTTCAAAAGAGAAATATTTTTATTTGAAATCTATTTTCACGCTTCTTGTCTAATAAAAATCTTTTTTTAAAACACTAACTTCTGTATGTAAACGACCATCAGTCAAGCTCACCCAACCAGGGCTAGGATTCTGCCCAGTTGGCAAGCAAGATAAAAAATTCTGCCCACTCCCAGAGCCAATCACATTGCAGGATTCGCAGAATCCCGCCTGCTCGCGCATTGAGAAAAAAATTAATACCTCTTGCTAACTGAGTTCGAGGTCTGTACTGTAAAATTATGGACTGAGTTTTTGAGGATTTGTAATTTTACAATACAGGGTAAAATGAGTTTAGTAAGAGGTTTATAATATCTACAGTATGTGGTAATCAGCCATGTGGGGAAAGGAAATTAGTTGAAGACGAGTGGAAGGTTCAACTGCCACAAAGAATGCGGACCCTGTGTCAAAAATGTGAAAAAAAAAAAATCTTCACTGTTTGAAATAGCTGCTTGCAAGATTCACACGACATGAAAAACTTGCTGGAGAATGTTTTATCGAATTTCAAATTCAACCGGCTGTACAGTGGGCCGTACTGTAGAATACGGCCACGAAGTTACCCAATCAGAGCAGGCAAGGGTTACATAGGTACATTGTAACATTATTTTTATAAAGTTACAAACTAAGGCAGATTACATTATTTTTTTGCTCTCACAGGTACCTGGTAATGATGACAGGAATACACTAAATGCTCTTTGGGGAAAACTGGGTTCAGAAATCCTCATGCAGAATTGGGAAACAGCACTGGAAGATCTTAATAGGTTAAAGGATGTAATTGAAAGCAATGTATGTTGCCTTTTTTGTGATATACCCCTTTCTTCATTTTATGAAATTCTTACTTTTAAGATGTCAAGAGATAATGGCCTCATACAAACCAATTATTGATTCCAAAAAATTACCAAAAGAAAGAGTAGGAATGCAACAACAACACACTTATTTAGCTAAATGTGATAGTTAGCGAATGCCTTTAAATGTTTTTTACTGCTTATGATAGTCTTGGAAACTTTGAAAGATTTTAGACTTCTAAAGATTGAACCTTCCAGGAAAGTTCTGCTGTTAATTACAAAATATGGTGGCAAACACATCAGTAATACATTAGTATCTGTTGAGCTACATGTATTTCCTGTTGTCTTCATCTTGTTAGACTCAGGCTGGAACACTTCAGTTGTTGCAGGAGAGAACATGGTTGATTCACTGGAGTCTGTTTGTATTCTTTAATCATCCAAAAGGACGTGATCTTATTATTGACCTGTTTCTGTATCAACCACAGTAAGTACTTGTGTACACAGAAGAACGCTCTAGTCTTAAGTGATTATTATTATAATTTTTGACGTTTCATAAATGAGATAAAATGATGTCTGCAGACATTCCGATACTTCACTAGTTTAATGACTCCATCACACACCCTATGGCTCACAATCACAATGCTCGATATCAACTGTGTTTTTTGAAATCTTGAGAAGGTTACACTGTATGTATACATTTGATACTTGTTTATCTTGTTAATGAGTGGTTTATCTTATCTTGTTTAACAAGCATGTTCAGAAGCCTCAGATAGCTCTCCGTCAGTACTAACTGAAATGACATACTGTATCATGATAATACAGTACATGTAAATATAAGTCACAAACAGTCTCGGCCAGAAAGGAACTTGGCACTTTCACTGAACACTGTTTTACAGTGGTTTTTATTTCGTTGTTGTTTGCTTGTTTGTTTTTTGAATAGGTATCTGAATGCCATCCAAACTACATGTCCCCACATTTTAAGATACCTGACCACAGCAGTGATTACCAACAAGCGTCGGCGCACAGTGCTGAAGGATCTGGTGAAAGTAATACAATACGAATCCTATACATACAAAGATCCCATCACAGAGTTTCTGCAATGTCTCTACGTCAATTTTGACTTTGATGGGGCACAGCAAAAGCTAAGAGAATGTGAAACGGTCAGTGTTTTAGTAAAGGTTTGAGCCATTAAAATGTTTTTTTTGTTTTGTTTAGCACTACTGGTGATTAATAATTTTATAGCATCACTCAGGGCTCAAAATTGTGACCAATACAGTCACATTTGCGACTTAATTTTTCCCTCTGTGCCTTAGTTTTCACTTTCGCTCTATTGAAATGAAAGGGTTCGTAGTTGCCACTTTGCCGCTACTTTACTTTTACTAAGTTAAGAAAGAAATGAATTTTGTTTCTTGCGGGGAATTTTCTGTTACCGTATTTACCCGTGTATAAGTCGACCTTTTATGGCCTCAAAAGAAGCTCCAAAACTTGCCCTCGACTTATACTCGGGTCAAAGACTTTGAGCCAAGTTCCAGCTAAGTAATTTATTCAAAATTAACATAATAATGTTGTCTTGGGCATAACGAATGTAGTGGACAAAAGCCGACAAAAGACTTCAAAATGAATGACAAAAGACTTCAAAACAAATGTAAGCAATTCCAGTTTAAATGAAAAAGGATCTGTCCAACTCTAAATGTTGAAGATACTCACAAGCACAAATATGAAATAGACACTGGAAATTTTCGTTTTCCAAAGGCGGAAAGCTCTAAAAGGCATTTCTGTTTCTTCAAATAAAAACTCGATCGTTCAATGGCTTAGTAACCTGGCGCAATACTTATGTTTGCGTGCAAGCAGTGTCACTTGTGTTGCGTGAAAATGCTGGTTGGTAATGAATGTTTTTTATTCTTTGTACAAACCTTGCTGACTTAAATGCTTTTGCAAACTTCGTATTGTTTGGTTTGTGAGTTTTGTTTTGTTTGTCATTTGAGAAATTATAAGTCAAGGACCAATTAAACCTTGAACATTTTCGCATCATTCGCAAGTTATTTTCAAAGATTGACTCCTGCTTCCTGTGATGTTGTGCTTATCCCCTAAAGCCCTTTATCATTGAACAACGAAACAGGTTAGTTTGAGGTTTACATGTTCGATTTTCTAAGAACTTTTTCGAAACTCAAGGACAAAATGCCCGCATATACAACTGATGCTGAACCACAAAACTATTACATGTAAGCGCTTGAGGCCCTGATTTTTTTGTGTATCCACATTTCCAGAAATCGAAGAATACAAGATTAGTGTCCCATGAACATTTAACAAAGAAATTAAGAAATTGCTTTTTTTTGCCATCAAAAATGGGGGTCGACTTATACATGGGATCGACTTATACACGGGTAAATACGGTAATCTGAATACGGGGGTATATGGGGCACAATTATTATTGTAACATAACTTAGTTGCACTTGATGTTACATGCACAATGCCATTCCCTTGATAATTCACCATTTTGAGCAGTTTCCTTACACACAAGTATTGCAGGCTCATATTTTACTTTGTTAAACTGTTGGCAGCACAGGACAGCGCAACGACTTTGCAACTAAAATTTTGCGAATTTGCAATTAAATTTTTGTATCTTGTGGCAAGATTGCAACTGATTTTTTTTTTTTAATTTTGGGCCCTGCCCGGACAATATAATACTTCATTAAGTTGTAATAATAAATTATTATAACAATAACAATAATATTCCAATAGTCCTAATTACAATAATAACTATTACAATAACAACAACAGCAATAATAATAATAATAATAATAATAATAATAATAATAATAATAATAATAATAATAATAACTATTTTACATAAATGTTTGGTTCATTGAATATTCCTGACATGCTGGACTTTAGTTTGTGTTGTCACTATTCCCCAAGGCCAATGACCTAATATCAACATCCAGCAATATGATTAGCTGAGGTTGAGCAGGTGTTGATCACACAGCAAAAATGATCCTACCAGTTATGACGCCCGCCCAACGCCCCTTAACAATTACATGCTTGATGCATTAGCAGTAGTAACAAGAGAGCATAAAACCTTGTGTCAATAATTAGAGTATTTTTGTTTATTTCTCCAGGTTCTTTTGAATGACTTTTTCCTTGTGGCTTGTTTGGATGACTTTATTGAGAATGCCAGGTTGTTTATATTTGAGACATTCTGCAGAATACACCAGTGTATCAGCATAAGGTAATCTTATTAATACTGTCTAAAGGTAATTTCTGAAAATTGCATTTGTTATTAATTTTGGGTCCAATTCTTCCTCCATGGAGAAACACAGGACATTTTTTTGAAACAACTATCCCAATTCACTATACTGCGTGGGTGAGCCCAAAGTACCTGGCAATGGCTTGAGTGGAGCGGATGCAAGTTTCTTTGGAACTTGAGTGTGTTCCCATTTACATGTTGAAGGATATTGTTTCCAAAAACCCACAATTATGTCTATGATGAAATGGTATATGAAATGAATCATATATGAACTGCGGATATGAAATCAAGTGAAGCTATGATCTCTGCAGTTAGAGAAGCCTGAAAATTTCAGGACTTCAACGGGGTTTGAACCCGTGACCTCGCAATTCCGGTGCGACACTCTAACCAACTGAGCTATGAAGCCACTGACATTGGGAGCTGGTCATTTGTGGGTTCTAATGGTCCCGTGAGGAATGCGAAGATCATAGCTTCACTTGATTTCATATCCGCAATTCATATATGATTCATTTCATATACCATTTCATCATTGATTCATTCCTCACGGGACCATTGGAACCCACAAATGACCAGCTCCCAACGTCAGTGGCTTAATAGCTCAGTTGGCGTCGCACCGGAATCACGACGTCACGGGTTCAAACCCCATTGAAGTCCGGAATTTTTCAGGCTTCTCTACGCAATTGTAAAAATTGCGTTCATAACTGCGAAGATCATAGCTTCACTTAATTATGTCTATGGACACCGGACACCGGTGGCTCAGGAGGTTGAGCATCGGACTGTCATGTGGGAGGTTGCGGGTTCGAACCCCGGCCGGAACAACACTCAGGATCTTAAAATAACTGAGGAGAAAGTGCTGCCTTTGAAATTTCATCTGCAAATGGTTAGAATTTCAAGTCTTCTCGGGATAAGGACTATAAACCATAGGCCCCATCTCACAAATAGTTGTATCTTCTATGTTCATAAGTTCCCTGTGAAACTTTAAAGAACCCACACACTATTCGAGAAGGGTAGGGGATAAAGTCCCTGGTGTTGTGGCTGTCCTGTTCCCTCCAGCAGAAGTGGTCGGCTTAGCAGTGATGTCTCTAAAAAAGCCTTATGGTGTATGAGGCCACCTAAGCAGAAACAGCCGTAAGTCAAAAAGGGACTTTGCCGAGTGCTGGAACATTTACAGTAGATGTAGATGTAGATGTATGGAGTTTCCTTAAATGCAAAAACCAAACGGATGATAGTCAGGAAACTGCCCAAACTATGATTAAAATGATTTTGCTTTTGTTACTTTGCATTTTTAACTTGTGCTTGCAATTTATGTAATGAAAAGACAAGTTCTCTCTTTTTTTAAATTTATTTGTCATGTTACGCTCTTTCCTTCCCATGCTATCAACAACTGTCGTCCTTTTTCATAGCAGCGAGTTGATCATAAGTTTCATTGCTTAAATCCATTTCATGACTCACTTCGCAATTGCTCACTTACAAGCGGCTGCCATCTTTTTGTTACCACGTACTAAAATATTGATTTGGTTGAAATTGTGTTCATTGTATTCCTCTTCACAGTATGCTTGCAGAAAAGTTAAACATGACTCCTGAGGAAGCTGAGAGATGGATTGTCAATCTGATCAGGAATGCCAAACTGGATGCCAAGATTGACTCGAAACTGGTAAGAAACCGATCTTCGAGCTTGATTACCACTAGCTCATGCCCATAAATTCAGGGTTCTCAATTAAACCCGTAACCCGTGATTCTCTAACGATTCATGTCTTTATTGATTCAATTCGATTTTTGATATTGAATTGTGGGCCTCTGTTTAGTTGAAATCTGTTGACAAGGGATGCCATGCAACATGTTTTCACCAAACCAAGGGTGCAGGGATGGCGCAGTAGTGAGAGCACTCGCCTTCCACCAATGTGGCCCGGGTTCGATTCCCAGATTCGGCGTCATATGTGGGTTGAGTTTGTTGGTTCTCTACTCTACATCGAGAAGTTTTCTCCACGTACTCTGGTTTCCCTTCTCCTCAAAAACCAACATTTGACTTGATTTGCGTTCATTGTTAATTTCAGTTTACAGTGTCGCCAATTAGTGCTTCAGCGCTACAACGACTAGACACTTAAATAAAGTTCCTTTACCAAACCCGTCACAAAGACAGACCGCTGCATGCCTAACTGAGTGGGTTCACGGAATGTCAGACATTTCGCCCCCAAGACAATTAGCCCCAGACTACTAGCCACCAGCACAAAAATCGAGATATCAAGTTACGTTTACATGTAATTTAGTGTTATCACCGCGTAAGTTTAGCTAGTTGTAGTATTTCTGAATTGCTAAATCAGTAAGTTAAGTTAATTGATAGGTCAACGGGTTAAGTTAAAGCAGTTCATGAATAAATGAATGAAAAATCAACGCGTAAGTTAATCGAGTTTTAGTATCTTGAATGTATAAGTATAGTCAATGATCAGGCCGCACCGAATCGCAAAATCAACGCGTAAGTTAAATGAGTCGCAGTATTTTAGAATCGTGAAATCATTTTACATTTAGAAATAAATGAATTCCGTCGAATGAATTACTTAAGTTAGCGAATGATTGTTGTATGATCCTTTCACTTGCTGTTTGGCGGCTACATCTACCATCAAAGTAAAACAAGGAGAAACGGACTTCATCAAGAGTGAACTACAGCGTAGATCGCAGCGAAATAGGTTCACCTTTCTGTCTGTAACATAATTAGGGGGCCAGTAGTCCGGGGTAATTGGCTAGGGGGAGGGGGAGTTGTCCACACCTTGTATTGCCTTCTAGTTTTTTAGCATTCTGATTCGATTATGAACATGTTTAAAAAAACTAAGGTTAAGGTTCACATTGGAACAACGAGGTTCACAATGGCATAGTTAGATGCTTCGAAGTTACAACTGAAAAACCCCTCTTTTCAACACTCTTGTCTAGTGTCAGGGGTGATCAAACGTTATCACAAGAGTCCGTTTAGATGCCACCAATTTGCTAGCAAAAAAGAGAATAAAGAGAAAATTGGAGAGAAAAAAATTAGAGAGAGGAAAGTCGAAACGTTGGATATTTATTTTGAATTTTAACTTTTCAAATGAAAGAAATGTAAAAATTATATTTGAAGCGCGGGTTATTGACAAAATGTAGAAGTGGTCCTCGCACTTACTGTAACTAGACAATGTACATGGATTCACTCTGACGAAGCGCAAACGCTCGAAACGTCAGCTTTTAGAATCTCTGTACGGTGGCCAATTTACATTATCAACTCCGTTGATAAAACCACAATTAATGTACATGTAAGCAAATGTGTCTTTACAGACAACTAGACGGGATTCAAATCCGCAAAAGCTGCACTTCAAATATATAGTTACATTTCTTTCATTCATTGAGTCCTTTCACGGGAACAAATGAGCTCAACAAATTGACCTGTTCCCAAGCGTGTGGCTTCATAGCTTAGTTGGTAGAGCATTGCACCTGCATTGCACCAGCATTGCACCAGCATTGCACCGGCATCGCAGAGTTCATGGTTTCGAATCCTGTTGGAGCCTCTTGTCGATGCTTCAAAAAGGAAAAAAACACGAGACATTCAAAACAATCTTCAAGTGGCATTAAAACCCCTAAAAATCCTTAACTGGAATTTCTAGAAAAACGCCCACCCACTCGTTTACATTCCTCCCTTCAAATGTCTTTCCACTTGGCGTGTTTTGACTATTATATATGGGTTATTGACCAAGCTTGTTCTGTCAAGATGGCTGCGTGTTTATGGACCGAGATGAAGTCGAGGTCCATAAACACGCAAAAAAAAGAACGAGGCCAATATCCAGCCATCTTGACAGAACAAGTTTGGTCAATAAAGGATTTATTGATCTTTGATCTTGCGGGACCAAGCGAGAAATCCCAAGCGGGCAGTATCGCTCCATCTTGCCCGCTCGGGTAGCCAATCACAGCGCGCGATTTTGTTCATCTTGCCCGCTCACCAAGCTAGTCATATAATAAGAATAGTTATAGGGTCATTTGCATTCTGATCGTTTTAGGGTCATGTAGTCATGGGTACCCAGGCTCCCTCTGTGTACCAACAAGTCATTGAGAAAACCAAAGGAGTTATGTCGCGTACACAAGAGCTTGCGCGGAATATTGAAAAGAGGCTGAATATTGACAAGAAAGGTTATGAAGGGGTAAGTGTAGCGCGAAAAATGTAAATGAATAATTGTAAACCTAAGAAAATATTGTTTGCAATCAAATAGGCCAGTTTCGTATTCTAACGGTTGGACTGGATCTAGCATGAAATGGAGGCTAATGCGGGCAAATTAATTTGCATTTGAAAAGATTTGCCCGCATTAGCCTCCATTTCATGCTAGATCCAGTCCAGCCGTGAGAATTCGAAAATGGTCTGTTAGCTCTACTGTACAATTTTCTCCAAAAAGGTGTTTTCCCTTTAAAGGGAGCCTCCACTAAAACAAGAAAATGATTTTAAGCCACAGGACATCAGTGTTCACAATCAAAATTGATTGAACGTTTTTCGTTGAAAGTATTTGTATCCGAAATAAATAAATAAATTTCAGAGTCGCTTGTTTTCGTTTTCAAATTTCCCGGCCGCTGCCATCTTGCATATTTAGTAGGCAAAAACAATAGCTTTGCACGCCCTGCACTTGTGTTTTTCACTTTTGTCCGTTTCTTTGCCGTCGTCAGCAAAACTACAACGTGAAATAGCCAAATTTGAGGTTTTATTTTCTATTTTCGGATTCCCCATAATACACTTTGTTGCCCCCCAAATTTTGCATAAACCATTGTTTTCAAATGCTCTTGGGAATATGCAGTGTCCCCAAGAGCATTTGAAAACAATAGTTTATGCAAAATTTGGGGGGCAACAAAGTGTATTATGGGGAATTCGAAAATAGAGAATGGACAACGTCATTACTTGAGGATAAATTTTCATTTTCTGCCCTAAATTGAGCGCCGTTCCTACCAGCGTCATTTTTGAGGAACTACCACGCCCCCGTCATATTAAAAAAGTTGAAATAGTAACGAAGCGATTACAATAACTCGAATTTATATTTTGAGATGACGTTCTCGTTGCCGTCGCCGTTGTCGTTGCTTAAGCTCCCTAGTGACGCGTTATGGTTGCCCTGTTGTTACAAAAAGCTCTTTGTGTCAAAACAATGGAGCAAGCGTAACTCGTCACAATAGGGACCTTAAGATCTACGAGGACGACGTGGACGAAAACGTCACCGCGAAAGAGAACTTTGCTCTAGTAAACGTCTTTCGCGATAATTCCATCTCGTTCACGTCGTACAATGTGGGCGAAGTATCCTAAAAATAAATTGGTTCGAGCGGTTTCAGACTGAAAATAGGGATTGAAAGATTCTCATAACCTCAAATTTGGTGATTTCAAGTCGTCGTCATGCAGAGTACCTCAAAAATATGTGCTAAAATCCGTGCTGCACGTGCAGCACGATTATTTATGCTCTTTTAACCAATGATATCACTGTTTTGTGGCGTTTTCGTCGACGTCGTCGTCGTAGATCTTAAGTTCCCTAATTATTCAAGATGACGGCGCCCGGAAAATGAGCGAATCTAAAATATAAATTATACATTTTAGATTTTTTGAAAAAGTGAGCAAATTTGATTGCAAACATTATTTTGTTCGGTTTAAAATTAGGAGTAGTTTCCCTTTAAAAACTAGGAGAATATTTCCTGGACTCGGAGCGCAAGGAAAAATTGAAAAAGTGGCATGGAGTACTTTGTTCGGCTCGACCGAACTTCATCGGCCACTATAAAATGCGAATGTTAAGAAGGGCTGTACTGTGTCGTGCTGATTTAGGTCGAGAGGACTTGAGTTGGCTGATTCAAAACCATTTTCTCTATTCAAAGAGGGTTTCCTTAACCGGATCTCAATCGATTCACTGTTGTTTTGATGGAATTACGCCGATTCTCCTGTTAAATGACAATAAAGTTTCCTTTAAAAATTGTCTTCAGCAAAACTATTGCAATTTCTAGAGCACGAGGAGACTTCGCTTGATCTCTACAATGTGTACATTCATTCAAAATTTCCGACGTTTTATTTTTTAGTAACGAAGGTCATTATTAAACAATGTAATATATGTCACTATATAATGATTAATTATATATTAGAGCGGTTTTCAAATGAGTGTCGTAAAACCAAAACCAAAGTAATTACTTTTGCCAATCAAAAAGGACGGAGACTATCCAGTAAACCAATCAAAACTCGAAGTAATTACACGTAGCCAGCACAAAAGGCGGGAAAATGTGCACGCGCGAGCCACGATTGGTTTTTGTTTCACTTCTGATTGGTTGATAAAGTGGCGCGAGAACTTTGAACCAATCACTAAGTGAAGTAGACGCAAATCCAAAGCAATTCGCTAATTACTTTCGACACTCAATTGAAAACTGCTCTATATCATGGTTTTTTTTTTCCATCTCGGAATCATTATCGCGCTGCGATTTGGCGGATGTTCATATACACTTGTAAGTTACTGCTGAAATAAATGCTGGAATGCTAAAAATAAATTTTTTGGGCTCCTGGATCACCAGTTTGATACAAGCTTGAATTTTTACGTTCGACTCAGAGCAGAAAAGCCACGCTACTTTATGCGATATACAAATATTACGCGGGACCATTTTGAGCAAAACCAGCAAACTGTCCTTATGTTACAAAATCATTGGAGCTTAAGTTAAACGTGACATGACATTTGAAACAGAAATGCGAGTTTATATATCGATTCGTTGAAATATTAAGTTGTCTTCTTGTTTAATTTTTTTCAGGGCGCATGGGATGCGTACGACCCATCTGGATTCTTTAAACACTAACCACTACTCATTCATCTGATGTGGGCCTCTTTGTTCTCGAATTCTTCTTCAGTGTACTAATGCAGGTGTGACCTGAATGTGTCACTGCTAACCTGCATTCTATGCCCTTGATATTGCTTAACATGAAAGAGTAGTTTGTTCTAAGCATCCACATGACAATTTTATCGCCAGAATCAATGATTCGTATACATTTGTGTTCAAAAAGAATTTCGAAACGGAAATGCGACGGCAGCGATTAAAACTCGTCCATCATTTGACTGTATAAAGGACTGTTTTTGCACAATGGCATTCTGGATGATGTTAGTAGGGAGCTTAATTAAGCAACGACAACGGTGACGGCAACGAGAACGTCACAATTTTGCATATTTGTCCTGCACGTTCGTTTTTCACTTTTGTCCATTTCTTTGCCGTCGTCAGCAAAACAACAACGTGAAAAAGCCAAATTTGAGGTTTTATGAAGAACGCCAGCACTTGAGGATAAATTTTCATTTTCTCCACTAAATTAAGCGCCGTTCCGACCAGTGTTATTTTTTAGGAACTACCACACCTTTGTTATATTAAAAAAGTTGAAGAAGTCACGAAGGGGTTAAAATAACGCAAATTTACTTATTAAGTTGACGTTCGGGTTGCCGTCGCCGTTGTCGTTGCTTAAGCTCCCTATTAACATCATCCAGAATGCCATTGTGCAAAAACATAAGGAGTTTTAGGAACGGCGATGGCAACGGCAACTGCAACGCCAGAGTGCCAAATTAGACGTGAGCTTCCTCGTATAAATGGTTTCGTGTGCATGCCTGTCACAAGGGAATTTAAGAAACGGCGACGGCTACGACTGCGACAACGGCTATCTTTAAAAGCGGGAATGGGGAACGGGGAATCTTTAAAAACGGGAAAACGTCTTCTTGGTCATTGGGCATTTGATGTCAACTTTATTTATCATTAAACAACAACAACAACAACAGGCTTTAAGTAACATCAAAAGACACTGCAATATCGTTTTCGGCCGGCTACAACAGGCGATTCATGATTAAAGCAGTAACAATGATCTGCATTTCGTGCATGTCTTCTAAATGTACCAGATTTATTGTTGACATTCTAGTGGCCTCGACATCGGGCAATTTATGTCATGTGGCATTTGAAATATAACGGTTGCAGCAACGGTAAGCGACAAGAACACCCGTTAATGAAACGGAGTGAGTCTGTTGTTGAGTCTGTAAATCAAGTATAACTAGGGGATTTAGGTACACAAATAGAGAGTTTAAGAAACGAAGACGGCAACGGCAACTAGAACGTCATTTAAAAATATAACTTTTCGTTTTTGTACCTCTTTCGTAATCAGTCCGATTTGTTTAACTTGGAAAATGCTGGTGAAATCTCCAGGAACGAAGTTACTATGAACGACGTCAAAGTATGGAAAAAGAAAGAAGATTTTGCCGTCATACGGTCACCTTCTCGAGAAAACCTAAAGTTTGGTCATTTCACGTTGTTGCTTTGCAGAGGACGGTAAAGAAATGTATCAAAATGTAAAACGCACGTGCAGAGTATTGTTTTTGCTCATTAAGCCCATTGTTTCGTCCTCGTTTCTTAAACTGACTACAGTACGGGACAGCATGGTTAACTAGCTTCTCAACATTAGAAGTCTGACGACGAAACGAGACGAGGTGCAAATAAAGTGCAAAAAATTCTACTAATCCCTATGCTCTCAAGCGTAGATGCGAATCAAACAAAACCTCCTTGGCCGTGACTTAAACACGACTACGGGGTCCACCCAAACTCAGATGTGAGCCGGTTAAAATGCTCCAACCGAAAACGTGGCGCAAATTCCATGGGAACCAAAAGGCAACGTCCCGTAAAATGAGGATATTGGGCGCGTACGCAAGCGATCCGAAGATGAAAATGCACATTTTGTGGTGTATTTGTGCAATGAAGTTGCCCTGTACGTTTGTCACGATGACGACGAATGTCCTTATATACAATGATAAGATCGTCGGGAGCATCAAGCGGAGGATTTTGTATGTCACCCCCGCATCCATAGCAGCGCGTAACCCTAGTGCCTGCAAGCCATTTCAGCGTGAAATTGTTCGTGCTATTATTCAGCATTCCCCCACTTTGGCCTGAATATGGCTGTTGATGCGCGCAATTAATGTTGAAGCTATCACATCCCACATGGCTTGTTATGCCACCTATTTGATGGGAAAACGGGGAGGGGTATTGACTTTGACCTGGTAGAAACCCGCTGTTTTGCAAACTGGCGGCTGGAGTGAAAACACTGTTGAAACCCATGGCATTCTCCCCGGGTAATCTATTGTGTGGAGAAGACTGCAGATACATTTGGTGTAGGCCTTGCTGGCTAAGGCACTGATTTTGCCCTAGTCCACCGCTTGTGTCATGTGGCAATGGCTTGTTGAATGCCATGGAGGGGCGCTGCTCGAATTGTACATGAAAGTCCTCTTTAGCTTGTTTTTTGGTTGGTGTCGGAGGATCTTGTAGTAAATCAACGGTCTCGTGGACTGGTTGAGACTTGGCGTTAGACCTCTTCCGATTGCTGGGTTTTTTCCCTGCGCTCTTTGGGCCGCCACTCAAGGCCATGCCAACCATCCTGAGTCCCCGTTTCGATCTTTTGTACCATGCAAGGAATTCGTGAAATTTGTCGGTGAACTGGGCCACTGCAATGGTATGTTCGCAAATTTTTGTGGAGTTGTTCACACAGAAACGGTCGCATACCAGGGAACCACCTTTTCCAGGTTTGACAACGTGAATTTTATCGCACACACCGGCGACTATGAAGGAGCCATCTGTAGCGCCCGGTTTTGGGATGACATTTCTCGGACTAGCTAGGAGCTTGGTTGCTTTCTCGAACATTGCTTCGAGAATAGCAATCGGTACTGTGGTAATTCCACTGTTTACAGCGTTGATGGCAGCAGATGGCGCGGACGCAGGGGTAACTGTTGCACTGACCAGGTCTTCTATGGCGTCTTTCTTGTCGCCTATTCCCGCGTTGAGGAATAAGGACAGTTTTCTCTTGCGTTGATCATGAGACAACTGCCCCCACATTATGTCGTCAACAACAAGATGGGAGAAGCCTTTGCGGACTTTCTATGGGCCTTTTCCAAATACTGCCCGGTTCTCGTTGCGTTGCGTTATGGGTCATGCTTTTTCGATTCGCTAGCGTGTAGCTCACGCTGATTTTTCGTGCTCGGTGGCAGGTACATAAACGAATCAATATGCAATTTAAAAACTTTAAGTTCAGGTGAAAGAGGATGGCTGGCCTTGACCATGGGCCTTGGGTCTGGTTGGGGCATCAAGGTGAATAAAAAATGCGAACCAACATTCACTCGATAATCAAGTTTAAGGAAAGTCAAGTCCACTGTATTTCTGGACATTTAAAGATTCCCGCTTTTAAAGATTCCTCGTTTTAAAGATTCCCCGTTTGATTGGTTAAAAAAGTGGTGCGAAAACTTCGAACCAATCAACGAGTGAAGTAATGCAAAACCAATGCAATTCGTTAATTACTTTCGACACTCAATTGAAAACCGCTTTTAAAAATCCTTTGACTGTTAGGAGTGATCATCATGTAAATTCTCCTCACGACCTTAAAGTGCCCCCCTGAAAAAAATTACTTCTTTTTTCTTCAGACACACGCATTGCATTCTTAAACTAGTGAGCCTTTGACGTCTCGATCTAGCTCTCTCAAGATCTTAATGTTAGTCATGGCGGACCATTGCAGTTAAAATGAAAAGGTGTCTTTTTTAAATCAAGGCTAAAAACTTTGGTCGCTTAGTGTTTAGTTAACATAGTTACGAAATCCAAAGAAAGAGAATTAATTTTTTGGCCACAGTAGGCCTTAAAGGTTTTTTTGACGTGTATGCCAAGTACCATGAATCTCGTTATGCACTTATATTGAACGTGAATGGAGAAATCACAAGTTGTTAATAAACTACAAGAGAGAAAGAAATGGGACAGAACGTAGCATTCAAGATACCCATGGATTTAGTAACATGTCCTCTAAACAGTCGTACTTAACCCTTTCCGTTCCAAGATCCAAACTTTCATTCTCGTAAGTAATACCATCGATTTTCTTGTCACGGGCGCCTAGTAGTCAAGAGAATTTGATGTTATACTTAAGCTGATAATTATCTTCATTCTTAATACTTGTCTGACTGAAATTTCATTGAAATTGTGGTTAGAGGGTCAGTTTGTGACGCCTACACCAGCTAACGTGAATCTGATTATGAAGCTGTATTTGACAACCCTCGATTTCTGCGAGCGTCCTCAATTCAGCTTGTCGAGTGAAGCCACATTCTGTTACTTAACGCTTTGTTTGTTGCTCGCCATCTGCTTAGAAACGATGCAGGGCATTCAACACCAGGATTCATTCATAAATGTGGGAGTAGAGACTCCAATATTTTTTTAAAAACAAAAACGTCTTGAACAAAATGTTCGAATGCAGAACTGCGTTTGAAACCGTTCGCCGTCTTATTTATGTCTACTTTTCCTTAAATAGATTTTTGAGTTGGTTTCGCTGCAATGACTGAGAAATATTGTAATATCTATATCCTTGAGAAAAAAAAGCAGTGCTACAACTTCTAAAACCGGTCTCTTCCTTCTTTCGTGTAGCCGATATTTCAATAGCGCAGTTCTGGTCTAAGTTGTAAAAGATAAACAGTATTTCAAATATCGCACAGTGCACAAACAAGAATACTTGAACAGCAAATCTTGCATAAGAACTGTGAGTATTTATAATAAGTGCTGACATTGGGTCAGTCAGAAACTTGTCCGCAGCAGGTCGTATTGCTTATGTAGTTTTTCCTTTTTGAGTAAGCCGCGCATTCAAACATAAAGTTATGACTCTCCGTTGGCACCATCTGCACTTGGTATGAAGCTCAGCTGTACGTGTGCAAAGTTTAATCGAAACATTGTTCCTCCCTGAGGTTTGAAATCCAGTAATAAAATACACTCTAAGCAGTTAGTTATAACTAGATGCAGGCGTTATTCATGTATCCATTTTCTTGTGGCTGTCCGGCTCTGAAACACTGTCCGATAAAATAAGCTTGAATAAGAGCCAAGGCGCCTATTAACCCAACAGCCAATGCTGCAACGAATATTGGGATTGTCCCAGCCATTTGTGGACATCAATATAGTTCTCGAGCAAATCTTTCTGGTGAGAGCTTTTCTTAAAGTTGAACGTTTTTACTCTTTTCTCGTTGCTTGCTTGTATTTAACAAAGCACCATTTATAATTAATCAGGTTTACTTGCGCAAATTGTCTTTCACAAACCCACAAGTAAGGGAGCGGCCGCGAAGCTGGTTGCCGATTTTTCGGTAAAGCCCCTTTACTGATTGGCCAAAAACTCTCGGCTTTTGATTGGCATCCTGTCAGATTATGAATCCTGGCCATGCAAAATGTCATTAAAGGTGAATTATAGAAGCAAAAAGAATTCCGTCATGAAGGGTTCTTGAACCATCGCCGCAGTTTCTTTCTCGAAGCTTATTCCCTTTTTTATTCCTACCTCCAATGTTAGTGATAGCATAATTGTATCTATAATTTGCCCAATTTTCCTCTGGGAAAACGGATTTCCTGCTTGAACAGGGTATTTGACAAAATTTCATGGAGTAGAATATTAGCTTTTTTTCGTCAAAAACACAAGGCGAACGCTCCATCTTTGGCTTGTAAGGGTCCATTTACACCCAAATGCTCGATTATTGTTCAAATTTTATTTGTCAGCTGATAACGAATGCGCGCTTTTTAGTAAATTAGGCGTAAGGAAAACGTCAAATCTTAGTCGACTTTAATTCGTCGAACCTATTAATTTTGAAATGAGCTCATGAATGGTGCGACATTTGCCGCAATTAAGCTCGATTCAAATTAATTGGTTCGACTCCGACATATTAAAGTTCGACTTGCTAAGTCGGATAATGCGATAGTGGTTTGGCCGTCCTAAACATGCACTGCACTCAATTCATAAATCTTGCAAGTTTCAAAATAATTAATTCAAATGTGATGGATTTCGCAAACGTCACAAAAACACCGACTCTCTCATCTGCCAAACGCTATCCACCCCCCCCCCCCCCCCCCCGACGAGCATGCGCTGTACAAACACAATTTCGCGACTGGGAGTGACGAGCTCTCGAGAATCATTGCGGCTGGTCTTTCATATACCGGATCTGAAATAATTAGTGTCCCTAAAACAAAAGAACAAAGCGAACATAAGAATACCTAATTAGCAAGGCCTAATCGGAATAACAATGATTCCTTTGTCCTCCGCCATTTTAGTCCGGTATATGAAAGTCTACCCGTCATTGCCGACTCCAGTGTATTAGAGACGACAGTTATTGCTCCACAATACGTTTCGTCTGTGGTACACTCAGAGCTGTATGAAATGCGAGTCTTCTCTTTTTATTTACTGCTAGGACTTGCTAGCGAAATGTCGAAATACAGTGCTCGTCGGGCCTTTCTTTGGTAATTAATTGCGAAAAACAGAGAGAGAATACTCGCATTAAATACATCTCTGAGAACAGTGTTTCAGAGACGACAGCTACTGTGTAGTGGAGCAATTGCAACAGCTGTCGACTCTGGTACACTGGATCAGCGGTCATTTCCATCACAATGTGGGAAGTTAGCAATGACTTTCGAGAGCTCGCCATTTGTCTTTGTGCAGCGCATGCTCGTCAGGGTAAAAAATAGCGTTTGGCAGATAGGGCGAGTCGGTGTGTTTGTGACGTTTGCGAAGTCCATCACGTTATTTTGTAATTTGCATGATTTATGAATTGTGTTCAGCGCGTGTTTAGAACGGCGATTGCTGAAACGCCGAACCACTGATGCATTAGTCGAACGGGAGTTGAATTACACTAGAGTCGAATAAATTAATTTGGGTCGAACTTAATTGCGGCAAACGTCGCACCATTTATGCGCCTTTTTCAAAATTAATAGGTTCGACGAATTAAGTTCGACTAAGATTGGACGTTTGCCCTAGGCCTTAGATTCGCTGGCTTGGCAGCTAAAAGACTTCTGAAAAATAATTTTATTTCAGTTTTAAATTTCCGTGGCATCCGCGAATGTCAGAATTTCTCTATTTGCATGAACATTTCCTATAACTTGTTTACTCAGAATTGACGCATGTTAAACATTTTAACAGGTGGCAATGACTTCACCGTCAAAACATCCTCGGCTCAGTATACCTGTCTAAGATGTTGTGACGCGTTCGAGTAAGGCGCCTTCCAAATTGATCAACATTCGTTTGGCTCTAAAGCTGAAGCGCCATGTTCCCACTTATTATATTGTACAGTCTTTCGATCCATTTCCTCTGCGAAAACGGGGGGAAATTCCGAAGTTGTAAACAATATGTAAAATGAATAAAAGCTTTGGCATTTTGACAAGACTGGGCAATGGAAGTGAACGATGCATGAATGCCTAAATTATGGCAGCTGAAGCTAGTATTTTCGAAATTATTAATGTGTTATTACATGACGATTCCTATACAAATTTCCACGACGTTTCAACTATATATGTTCTTCATTAGTTGGTGCGTAATAGGTCAAATGACTTTAATTTGAGCCAAACACGAACTCACTTAACCGTTGGTTGACTGTGCCCTAATGTTACATTGGCTTTGAATATAAAAAATTCAACATTTCTCATGTTTTCCAGATCCTGAAATGTTTAATAGTCGATAAAAGAAGCAATTTCAAAGTTTCAAACACGGTATTAAAACGAAAATTAACATCTTTTAAGGAGATGCTACCATTTTATAAACTGAAGTCGACGTTTCAGTGACTAGTGATTTAATCATATAGATTATGCCCTTGTTTTCTTCTACTACCACATATCCTGCCTTTATACAACCGTACTCTAGTTCTGTTATGAATTCTTAAAAGAGCACTGGAAGAAAGTAAGAGGTAAAGTTTTTAGCGTCCACATTACATCGCTATCTAATTGTGGCATGCATGACGAATTAATCCGGCATTATTTGTCCATCTCTGATAAAAGCCTCTTAGTCTAGTAAGCTTCAATGCTCTGAATCGAACACTTCTTTTGACAGTTCAATGGTACATGTTTTCATCAGGATAGTACCTCACAACATAGTAGCCTCCAGGGACTCGGTAAAGGTGTTCACTCTTCGAGATGGGGCCTCTGGACAAGCAAAATCTTCTGAAAAGCCAAACCTCGAAAAAAGTAAAGGCGGCTAATGTTCCTATGAAAAACATCTCGCAGAAAACCATGGTTTAGCAAACTGTTTCTCAGTTGTCAGGCCAGTACTCCAAACAGGTGGAAAATAAAGCTCTCTTTGACTCTTTTAAGAATCCACGCTCCGCGTGTGATGCTCTCGAGAGAACGTGTCAGTTATTTGTAATAGGTAAGATTTTACTTTGGTACAGTGAGGTTAGTCGAACCTATTACTACTTGAAATGCATGTTGGGTCAAGGTGTCATGCCATCGGTGTTGGGTAAGCGTTAAGACAATATGCCACCTGAAAATTGATGGCAAACTGTCCAATGCATGCATTTTCATTAGATACAAAGAATTTTGTTTCATATCTTCATATGCGATTGTAGGTGGTGTTCTTATTGATAATCCAGTCGTGACGTGAACAAAAATCCCGCTATGGAAATGTTTAGCTAGGTAGGCCTCGACTTCAGTTTTTGTAAAGAGCGAGCTTAAACAGGCAATAGAAAAGCGTCTTAGTTCTCTTTGTTCATTGCGTATTTCGTGTGGAGCTTTCTTGCCAATTTGGGGAAAAATGCGACCTTTCGAATCGAATGGAACGTAAACACCACCTCCTGTTGACTTCCCGTACAAATACTTATGCTTGAAATGGCCAAAGCGCTTTTCCGTAAATCTTCAGTCACAATTAACGAAGGGAACTCATGGGTGTGACAATTTTGAAACCCACCGGTTTATAGTCCAAAGTAATAATTGCTCTATCCTTCACCTGATTTCTCTTTTTCTTTATCTTTGAATGAAAATGTAGAGTTTACTGTTGAAACCAAAAGCAGACAATATTTAGGCCAGTGACCGGCTAAGGACGACACAGATGCTACTGACGAATTCTTTCATCATATAAAAAGCCAGCTATTTTCGCGAAGGAAGTCCACGGGAGGACCGCCCATCGAAACTAAATACTGGAGCTGTTGGTTTTCGTGTTTTTCCCACCATCTCAAGGTCTCTCAAGGTCTCACTGACAGTTAACTTTGTGAAATAATCGCAACTTCATTGGATGGTTTCCAATATGAACTTAAACGGATAGCTCTGCAAACTTTTTCATTTGAATTGTAGCGTTGTGCGGAGTTAGTGTTCAATGCAATATTTGTGCCGAGAATAGTTCGGGTGAAATAAAATAAGTTTCCCCCTGCAGTCTGTTATTTAAGGGGGATTCTACTGGCATTTTCCCCAAAAGCTCCAAAATGCTCGGGTTCAGAAGGAATACACTTGGCTCGACAAAATCTCCTAACAAGGTAACCGTCCAATAAAGTGAATGCAACTAAAGAACCAATGAAAAAGAACTCGATTAAAACCATGTCTGGGGTTAAGAGTTGTTCTCCGAAAGCTTAAGTGAGCTTGACTGTCAGAAGCCTTTCGTCTATTTAAGTTTGCCTCTGGTGCAGGGAACGCTAGCATGCATATTTTCTTGTCATGGTCAACCCACAAGTGTGCAACAGACCTAAAAGGGCTCTTAGAAGAACAATGAACCACCAGAAAATAATTGCATACAGGAGTACCAGATGACGCAACCAAAAAATATATTTTTGGAAGAGGTTTAATACCATGCTTAATTAGGTACTAAACTGACTCACCTATTATAGGTTGAGCAGTGTCATACCGCCACGTTTCAAAATTCCGATCTTACTTTTTTGTTTCAGGGAAACTGTATCCAGTATGTATCACCATGGTGCAGATTCAACGCGGAGGGTTCCCGTATTATCATAATTAGTCAATGATATGCATGCACATTGTATAAAACTATATGGTTATGGCAAAACACCAAAAACGGAGGCTTACAATATATTCCATCGATTAAAATTATTCAGGCCTTCGACAATGTACTAAGAACCGTTAAGCCTGGTTCTCATATGCCGCCGATGTATCTGCGACGTAGCCGCCGGTAGCACCTGGGATACTTCTCAGACGAATGAGAACATGCGCCGCCGGCAACTGGAGCGAGTTGAACTCGATGGCGCAGTGGTGAGAGCACTCGCTGGCTTCCGGTTCGATTCCCAGACTCGGCATCATGTCTCTGCACCGAGAGGTTTTTCTCCGGGTACTCCGGTTTTCCCCTCTCCTCAAAAATCCAAGATTTGCCTTGATTTCCATTAATTGTTAATTTCAGTTGACAGTGTCCTCAATTAGAGCTCCAGCGCAAGAACGACTAGACACTTGAATAAAGTTCCTGTCCTTTCCTTTCGCAACGCCATTACGAGACAAAATGCACGAATCATTGCCTAATGTAACATACTTTGCAACGGCCAAAAAAACGTTGCGAAACCAGTTGCAGAAACCGTTCGCGGAAAGCAAAATTTAGTTCTACGTTCCGTAACGGTTGCAACGAATTTGTTAAGCATTGTAATATCTGTCCAAAGCAAAGTTTATTACTGGTATTCTGATTAATTCACCAGAAACGAGTTCACAAGACAAAATACCAAAAGCACACAATATACCACGTCTTTATTCCAAATTAAAATTCAGTACCTACTTATATAATAAAGGCCATTTTAAACATGGACCAAAGTAAGTGATAATGCTAACGAATAGTCTGTTGAAAAAGCATTTACATTACAAACATTTTACTTGCAGTTAAATGTTGGTAACAGGGAAAAAAACATGGAACCTTGTCTACCAAAAAATAAAACCGTCGCACTTTGAGGAGAGACTGTTTCAACATAATTAATTTATATTATTTTACTAATTAAACACAAAGCCTAGTTGTAATCATTAAAAGAAATTCTTTCCCCTCGCTTTATTCAGAAAACTGTTCAGTGCTCGTTATTTTGTTGATGTCTTCTGTCAAAATACAACTAAAAGGTGCTACTTTATCCAATGGCTTCACTTCCGAAGAACTTTCTTTGCTCAACCATAATAACTATAGCTTATATTAAAACTATGACCCGCTACCGGCCTATGCAATACATGTAATTTAAGTTGACGTCTATCAAGAGCTAATTACATCACAGTTTATCTTTTTGTTTTTCATCCAATTAACTGGTTACAGATGTGCTTTGTTAAAAAAAAAAAAAAAAAATGGAGGGACTCTTCAAGCCTCTTTACAAGTCTGGAATGCTGTGGTCCATGCTCTTTTTGACAAGTCCTTCTCCCATGCTACAAAACAAAACAGTATTGTTATACAGCTGAATTTTTTCCCCCAGCAGCGCGCTCTCTCATTGGTTACTTTGAGGTCACATGACATCTAACAATAAAAATGTCTCCCGCCAAAAGTCTCTGAGAGCGGGCAACAGTGCAAAATCTATGACGTCAGAGGGTAACAGTGCACTGCTACCCGCGAATGTTGACCGACGACCGCCGTTGCTGTTTGCCGTTGCACGTTTTTCTTTTTGTGCTATAAAAATTATAAAAAATCACTTGATGACTGGTCCCTCGGGCAACAGTTCATTTTGTTTCCCTTGAATCTCAATGTTTGCCCGATTCTAATTAGTTTTGTTTTCCCTCGAGTCCTGATGTTTCCCTCGACTTTGTCTCGGGAAACATGAGGACTCTCGGGAAAACAAAACTAACTGTTTCCCTCGGGACCATACATTAAGTGTATAATATTGAGACTGATAAAACCATTCGCAGTTTGAGTTTGAGTTGATTTGAATGCACCAGAGCTAGTTTGAAACCTTACATACAGGTTTGTTGTTAGCAATGCTGTCAGCTCTGAAGCCAGTATCGACGAAAAATGACTGGTGACCTTTACCCCAACACCTCCCCCCTTTCCCCAGGGCTGACAAACTGACAAAAAAAAGGGGGTAGGGTCGTAGCTCTTGTTGAACACTATATTTCATTGGCTGTATAGAGTCGTACTTCATGTTGTTTTCTGTGCTAAATCCATTGTTATCTTTGTTCATTCTATTGTTCTTTTGGCCAATCCTGAAGCCCGTTCAATGAGGTACGACACGACCCCCAAAAAGGATAAGACAAACATTCAGGTACTGTCCCCCCCTCTGCCTCATCAAGTATCTTGCCTCATGCAAAACCTCCATTTACAGGTCTAAGATGAAGTCACAGAGAACAGAACTTGCTCCAACACAACTACAAATAAAATAAGCTTCACTCACCATTTCATCATGTGCTCATAAATGAATGTGGGGAGGATTGTCAAAGTAATTGTCTGTCCAGCTTTGTCGAGGATTGCTTTGATGTCATTGTCCTGCGTACACAACAAGAGAAAACAGCCTGTCTAATCTCTTATAGACAAGATCCTGGAGATTACCAACCCTCTCAAGGGATTACACCCTAATGCAATGTTTAACACAAAGACTCAAAAAGGACTCCACACAATTGAGGTCATGGGTTCGCATCCTGTTGAAACTGCCTAAATTTTCCAGGTGTCTAAAAAGTGACAATAATTATTTTGCTTTAATTGTCCAGTCAAGTGGATCACTTCTACCTTTCGTGTATAAACCACACTTTAATTATACATTTCTTTCATTTATCAGTCCTTGCACAGGAACATGTGAGCCCAACAAAATGACCTGCTCCCAACTGTGTGGCTTCATACATGTAGCTCAGTTGGTACAGCATTACCCTGGCATTGCAGAGGTCATGGGTTCAAATCTGTTAAAGCTGCCTGAATTTTTCAGGTGTCTAAAAAGAGAAAATTACTTAAAATTGTCCGGCTAAGCGCTAGGATTACTTGTACAGTATCTTTCGATTTAAAATACTGAGCAGGTGCTAGCCGTAAATCCAGCTTAAGCACATGCGTTTTTGAGATGCGGACGGCAACCGGAAGTGAGCTGTTTTCCCTTTTAACTTGTCTTCACGCAACCACATTTACAATGCCAAGTATCTTTTTTCCAATAGAGATGATTAGTATAAAAATGAGGGAGACACCACAGTCCTGGCACGCAAAATGTTCTCTTCCAGTTGCCGTCCGCGTCTCTAAAACGCATGTGCTCAACCTCCCTATTATGTCCAAATTCTCGCTCAAGCCAATTCAATTACTATGGATCTCAGATATCCGTGGAGTTTCAGCCCACTCCACAAACCGTTTATTTCAGTCTGGGGTTAAAAAATTCTGATCACGTGATAACATTTCGGCTCTGCAGTTTCCAAAAAACTGATCTTGTGATGCAATTTCTGTTGCTCTCCCCAAAGAGAAAAACGCGAAACGATGTTGACGGCGATTAAAACAGGCCGAAGCTATTACGGGTAACCCAGGAAAAGCCTTGTCCGAGGAAATGAGAAGATTGAAAATTTTCTTCAGGTTTTTTTTTTCTCG
>OX421449.1:7288688-7293688 GCA_949126865.1 Montipora capitata | reverse complement strand
ACTTTGCGTCCCCAAGGCCACCTTCTCGCGGCCGTCTGACCAGAAGCATTTGATGGAGTGGAAAACGAAAATTTAAAATATTTGAGATGAGCGTTTGGCCTTCGTCAGCAAGGCCGTAGCTAGAAATTTTTGACTGGGGGAGGGGCAAAGAAGTGGTGTATTGCTAACTAATAGATTAGTCTATGATGCCTCCAAATGGATTTCTCTCAAAAATATCGTTATTAATCAAAACAAGGGAATCGGCTGTGAAAAGTTTCAAAGGTAATATCAGTAAAGTCCAAACTATATGCCTAACACTGAAGAAAGAGACTACATTAATTTTTCGTTCGAATATTTTTTTTGGGGGGGGTGGGGGTGGGGGGGCAACTGTTTCCCTTGCCACTTCGCTAGCTATGGCCATGGTCAGAGCTACAATGTATTTATTGAGAAAAAGACCTTATTCGCTTGTACATTTTGTTTTCCCAATACATATCATGTGATAATACTCAGGAGATTTGATCCTTTGTCTGGTTCATTAAAGGCCGATCTTCAACCGACAGGCACTGTGTGCCGTGGAACAATTTTCATTATGAAAATCCCTTCAAAGTTGAAATTCATCCAATCAGATCGCTACGATGAGCAATGCGAATTTCCATAATAAAAACAAAAACTTTTAAAAAGCCTGTCAGTTGAAGGTGGGCTTTTAACCCTTTGACATCCAAACTGGCCTAAACCGGCCAGACTAAGTATTTTACTGTCTAACGCCAGACGATTTTACTCATCAATGGGGAACCCCTGGGAGTCAATGGTTTAAAAGAGTGCATGCAAGCATGAATATGTCTGCATGCACTCTTTTTAATTAACCCATTCACCCCTAAAGCGGCCTAACCCGGCCATACTTAGTATTTTACTCTGTCTATGAACAAAATGAAGGACCAAATCTCCTGAGTATCGTCATACATGACTTTGTATGATCTGAACTGGGAAAACAAAATGGACGAGCAAATGAGGTCTATTGTTCATGGATGATGGAAATCCGGGACCTACAATCCTGGTCAAAACTGTCGGGACAATTCGTGCTTTTCCCCGTCCCCCCATTACAATGTTGATTTTTCACGGTCTCCAAAATCAAGATCCGTTCATCGATCGCTGGCATGTTTCAACATTGCCTGGGGGGAAGGGGGGCGCAAAAAAGGCAGCGAAAGAAGAACAAACGTTGCTCATATAATGATGGAAGCGTGTACAGTAAATTCTCCAATTTTTGCCCAAAATTTGACAAGTGTCCTGAAGTGTTTTGACCCGGATTGTAGGTAAATGACCTGGTTCCCTGGGAGTTCTATAAGCTCAATGGGTAGAGCATCCGACCGGTGTTATGGAGGTTGTAAGTTTGAATCGTGCCTCAGACTCTGATTTTCAGTTGTCCTTTCGTCCAAGCAACTTGTATCACAAGGCCTATTGTGGGCCAGTGGTTTGAGTAGGAGATGGAAGAGGTTTGCCATTGGACGAGAACACTTTTCATTCAATTAATTAATTAATTTGTGCATTCATGCCACAATGATTTCACCAATAGCAAAGCTCCTCCATAAATCACTTCAACAACCCACATTATTCCTATGTCTTCTTTTACAAAGGGCTACTGCTTGAAATGTCAACTCACGAATGTTTCTTATGGTAGTTAATTTTACCTTAATCAACTTGTTTTTATAGAACCAAATTTTACCGTGAAATACCCGACCACTTACGTGCATGCTATTTAATAAGAAAAATGTCTAGTATTCTACCTCATTCTCTCAAGAATGCTGCTTAATGCCAATAAGTGAATAAGATCTGTTGCCAAACATATTTTGTTAGTATAAATACACAGGTGATTATACAAAATCGCGCGCTCTCATTGGTTCGCTATCTCGGATTATCAGCCGATAATCACCTTGACAGACAAAATGGCTGCCAGTAGTCGTTTTGCCACTGTAAGTAAAGATGATTTCGCGTTGAAATGTTTTTTTTTCTCTTTTTTGAAATAATCACCTGTGTTTTTATGCTAAAACAATTATTCGCCTCAGGCTCAGTGATTATTTCTTTGCCGATAATCACTTTGCCTTCGGCGAATAGTTGTTAATTATTTATAAGTGAAAAGACCACTGAAAAGGACTCCTTAATTCAATTCACATCTACCCTTAGTTTTTATACCTCTCCCACCCAAGAAATATTGTTTAGCCTTTCCTTTCTAGGAGTCACTTATAGATTTTACTCTATCTAATGCCAGATGATTTTACTTGTTAGTGTTGGCAGTCTCAGAGCTAAAAGAGCTAACAACATCCAAGTCCACTTAGAAACTGTCCTCTTTAAAGTGCCACTGTGATCAATGCAAAAAATCAATATTCTTATATTTCTTTGAATTTCAGAACTAAACACTAGGCGACGAAAGTTAAATAAGTCTTGATTTAAAAAAGACACCTGTTTGTTTCAACCGGAATTTTCTTGTTAATGGTCTGCCATTACTAGCTTTAAGATCTTGAGAGAGCTGGAGGAGAAAAATAATGACGTAAAAGGCTCACTAGTTTAACAATGCAAAGCATGTGTATGCCGCAGAATTAATAAGCAGCACAGGAATTTTGGACTTTCACACTTTTTAACTCGCATTTTGCATTGTATAATAAGCTGCATTCACACGCTGAAATTTTAATCTAGTGAGCCTTTGATGTCACGTTTCCCTTGATCCAACCCTCTGAGGTCCGTTTGGTCAGTTTTGAACGTGAGTAATGGTGGACCGTGAGATCCAAACTTACAATCAAAGTAAACAGCCTTTGGATAAAAATCAAAGCTCAAAATTTTTCCAGTCAGGTGTTCAGCGAACACACTTTCAAAATCTGAAGAAAAAAAAAATGAAGTGATTTTTTTTTTATCACAGGGGCACTTTAACCTTTTCCCCCCTAAGACTGACCGAGACAAATTTTACTCACTCCAGATGACTCTACTTGTTGCTCCGGGCCTTTTCAGTGGAGAAAGTGTTAAACTACGTTAAATTCATCAGGTTTTGAAGGTGGTGGTTTTTTAATCTTTGCACAGAGCATTGTCACAGTGAGATTTGTTTTATTTTTACCTTTGATCAAGGTATTGTTGCAAGAGTCTTCCCCATAAAAGAGTCACCAAGATATGGCAAACTTTGCAAAGTTGTGTTAAGTGAGGACTTGGAAGATGCACCAATGTCTAAACAATTAGCTGCCGTCATCAATGTTTTCCTGTTGGGTGAATTGGCAAATGAAGGTAGTAAAATCTGCCAAGGTGATCGAGTCGTCTTGTCGCATGTTATTGCAGAGTGTTCACCTACAGATGAACATCATTTTCAGCTTGTTGCTTGGAGGGAAAAATCTCCTGTATCCATTTGGGTTATCAGTAAAAATGGAAAGGTCATAGCTAACAAGGTGGATAGCATCACAATGTTGCCTGTGTCATTAGATTCTGAGGAAAATCTCAAAGCTTGTGATACTTGCCTTGACAATAATGCTGAAGAAGAAAATGACATTTTTGAATCACATGATAACAATGACTTCTATGAACACATTGTCTGCACTCGAAAACTGAAGGGTGGTGGGAAGGAAAGGGGAAAATTTCAACTTGGACCAAGAGGAGTGACTCCATCTCATGCCGACAGAACTGTTAATAACTTGGTCTTGTTAAACGAGACTGACACTGACAAAATCAAAAATGGTAGCAATGCACCAGCTGCAGAAACAAATGTGGAGAGAGTAAGTGTGACTTCTGAAAGGCCTGTCACGAATGGCATTGGAAGCATAGAAGTTGAAACAAACACACAGGCAATGTCTGTGTTGCGAACACCTACTCATGGTAGCAAAGGACAATCTTTAAGTCTCCGTATTCAAAATGCAAGTCCAACACCTGAACATCCATCAAATGTACAATGCGCCCATATTGAACTTACTCCATCTGGAGTTACGACAAGGGTCTGGAATCACCAGAGCAGTTTCCACCCTAGACAAGAGACAGATTCTTGTCAGGTTAGTGCAGTGGAAAGAGATTCGCCTCATGTGCTGTCTCCAGCAAGGCAAGGTCCCAGTCATTCACCTGTAGTGGAAAGACAGGTTGGAGAAAATAATGAGCAGATGCCAGGTATGATGTATGTGAATAATTGCCAACTACAGATTGAATTGTAATCATAACATGCCATTGTCTTCAACTGTGGATCTTTCAAGGCGTAATGTTGTAGTACCATTTTACAGCTTTACATGTATGTCTTCCTTGACGAGATACATGTATGGTAGTAATTTGAAACACTGTAAATATATGTATATTAATTAAACCGGTAACTATTGCACTACTGTTTCACCCGACTCAATTAGCATATAAATTACATGATTGTAGTGTATAAAGAAAATAATGTTGTTGTTGTTATACTTTGACATAATTGTTTGTCTCACGATGTTGTCGCTTGTGCCGTAGATTGAGACGATTAAGCTGCATACTGCTAGTCTTCCTCAGGTAATGAGGTCGGCTGCTTACATGTCACTTTATAAAGCAGGATGCTCTACAATGATTGACCGAACACTTTTCCACCACTTTGATTGGTTTTCTTCTATTCTTGTTGTTTGGTTGAACTGAACATTGCATTGGTAGTCCGCTACCATACAGCTCTGACTGCTGTTGTTGTTTTTCTTGATTGTGGGCATAACTATGCTTCTGGAAGTCTCATGTGAATTGCTTCTTTGACCCTGCACATGTGCCATCATGGTTCATGAGGTGATGGGTAACCAGTCAACCTCATCGCCTTAACCCTTTGATTTCCAAACCGGCCTAAACCGGCCAGACTTAGCATTTTACTCTGTCTAACACCAGACGATTTTACTCGTCAATGGGGAACCCCTGGGAGTCAATGGGTTAAGAAGGCTAGTAGTATGTAGTCAAAATTTTGTGAAGCACACCGCAAGTAATGACACTGCGAGACAAAATAATGATAATACTTTAAGTGTATTGTACTTCACCACTGTAAAACAACAAACCTATTT
>OX421449.1:7281188-7283688 GCA_949126865.1 Montipora capitata | reverse complement strand
TTCGCCAGCTGAAACCTCTCTTAGCCAGACCCTGAATTCAAAAACTATTCGCAGCTGGGGCTGTTGAAGAGTCAACTGTTACTTACACTTTTTTCCGGATTTTATCGTGACCATGAAAGTAATCCATTTGCAAAAGGTATCTTTTTTTATTAAACCATATATTTTTTCCAGAGAGAAGCACCTTTATCTTAAAGGCCCGTGCAAACGGCCTCAACATCCGTTCGATTTTGTTGACCAGCGATGTTGGAACCGTTAGTCCCTCCCCCTCCCCCCCTTCCCCCCTTCCCCCCTTCCCCCCTTCCCCCCTTCCCCCCCCCCCCCCCTTAGCCCCCCCCTTTAACCGTGTTGAATGAGTTTTTAAGAGCGTTTAAACTTTGTTTCTTGCCATTCAACATTTCTTTTCAATTGTGTTTTCCCGAATGGTAAATCAAGTTGAAGCCCCCCCCTCTTTCATCAATTGTTGGGTATGCGCGTGCGCACTAATCGGTCTCTCAACTTGATAACGTATCCATAGTAACAGCCGCAGCTTCAGTCTGGGACTGAATACCAGGCCTCCTGTGAATATTGAAATCGTTTGCCAACCCCGCAGACAACATCGTTCAACAAAATCGAACGGATTTTGAAGGCGTTTGCCCGGCTAAGGACACTTTTCCATAAGCTGGTTTCCCTGCTCGTGATTAGAAATTTATGTTGCGTTTGACCCGGCAATCACAGCCGGGAGCCCTCGGTAAAAATAGTTACAGTGGCCCACTAGTGCCACTGCTTTACAACTTAAATTAAAGCTGTTTCTACATCAAAGCTCGTCTCCGATGTGCGGTGTTTCCTCCTTTTCATACAAGTAATAGGCCTATTGTATAAAATTGGCCTCGTCCGCAGAAATAAACCTCCGTACAAATGAGCCTCCTCCGTAGAAATACGCCCCTTCCGGTCCCTGGAAAAGGTGGGGCAAAACACGGGAATGGGATAACGTTTGAACAAGAATAAGTCCCGTGGGGTGGTGAATTGGACAAATTTTGATTTTGAAGACCTCGGGAACTAGAGAAGTTTTCAAGCACAAGGTAGGTACGGATCTTTTGAAGAGCTGACTTCTGAAGACATAACCTGCTGACAAAGCAAACCTTGTACTCTACTTGTGAAGACGAAATGTGGATGAAACACCTAGCAATGTGAAAAGACATCATCAGGAAGGTACTCGTATTAAAAGCTTCCGCTTGGAGAAAAGAAAGACCAGGGGAAAATCGAGTCGTAAGTCAGCATCTTTGGACCATGAAGAATCATGTTGGATTGGTGGTGGACCCGAATTCATTGAAATGATTACCTGTGAAAAGACAGACTGCCCAATAGAGTGGTTTCACTTCCATTGCGTGGGGATCACAACAGCACCAAGTGGGAAGTGGCTCCACGCCACCTGCAGAGATAGCCATTAGGCAACATAGGCGTAATATAGGCTTGATAGTTTCACTTGCAATTTTGCATTAAAAATCGAGTACATTTCACTTATTTAATCACGGTAGTTATCCTGCTTTGAAGAAGTTGCAATTTGTTGTTCCCGTGTTAGCTTGGTATCACTTGGGAAATTATGCCCTTGAGGAAGGGGAATTTGAATCCAAGTTCTGCCCAGTGGATAACAAAGGTGATTCTTTTTGCCTTGTAGCTCTTTCAATTCCCCTACCCTTTCCCGGGATGAAAGTTTTTAATTCACAGGCGTGAAAGTTGGCAAGTATATCGGTAAGGTGTTTTTTTAACCTTTTCGTGCACACACCATCGGAATAAAGCCTCCACGGACCTGTGGGTAATCTCTTCACACGCTATTTTTGGTAATTGTGGTGAGCCAGTAAGTTGAATAAATGGAATTTTCAACTTATGGAATTTTCAACTGGCGCGTCGTATATCCGACGTAATATCCGACGGATATACGACGCGCCATCTGTTTCAACGCATTGCTGATCATCGATTTCTGCCAGTGGTCGCCATCTGAGAGATGCCCATGGGAACATTGACTTACTCAATGAGAACCAGTTTAGAATGCTTAAAAAATGTAGCACGAAATGGGATTGTCTCGTTTATGAAATGTTATACATAAGAAAGAATAAAACCCAATTTAAATACCCAGAGCGACTCCATTAGGACCAAACTCTTTGTTTAACTTTTAATGCCTTTTAATTTATTCATGTCTTCACTATATATATATACCGGCTCTATTTCATTACTTCTTTTTTAGTTGATAATGACGTTCTGGAAACGTCGAAACGTCGTGCCATGTTGTTTTATAATATTTTATCGCAGATTTTTATTGTCAAATTATTATTATTATTATTATTATTATTATTATTATTATTATTATCAATATTAGTAGTAGTAGAAGTAGCAGTATGTACTTATGATGCTTTGCTGTCTCGTTGCGCTTTTTATTCTTCAGAAAGAGTACCATGATATTATCTATATGCTCCACAGGTGGTTACTACTCAGACACTCCGACTTTTGTCAGCGACAGTTGCAA
>OX421449.1:7271188-7273688 GCA_949126865.1 Montipora capitata | reverse complement strand
TCATGACATCATCATAAAATCAGCAGACAGAAACTGATACATCAATGAATGCCTAGTCATCGACAGATCCTCCTATAGACCACTCGACAACGACATAACCGCCGCAGATAGTATACAAAAACTCGTCCTCAGTGGCTAACGCTAAGAGAGAGTGTATTGAAAAATTAAAAATTAAAGCAGCCGAATGGGACAGCTTGGGAAAGCAGTCATTCAAGGGCACCCAACGAGAAAATTAAGCCAATAGCCTTTGAGAGGTATTTCTATGCTTATTGTAATGTAATGTAGAAAGACTGTCTAAAGACATGTTTTTATCACCAAGAAGAATTTGATCTGTTTGGATATCTAAGCCGAAAATTGAAGTGTCCGTAAATCTCAGGGAATGATATTTCATTCATTTCAGAAACTGCTAGCTGAGCTTTACCTTCTAAGAACTTCCCCGCACAGCATTTACTAATCCGAAACTGCTAGGTGACCTTTTTAAGTGCCATAATTTGCAAAATTGCAAAAAAAAAATCCCTTCCTAAAACGTAAGAGACTATACTTTTCCCTAGTTGTGAACCTTTTAGGTGGTGTTTTAGAAAAGAAATCTATAGCTGTTTAGCAACAAAGAACCGAAATTCTAAGAACAGTTTGACTCTTCCGAACACATATTTCCCCAAACACATATTTCACTGAAGATTATCGCTGGGTGTCCCTGGTCATTGGTCATTGGTTGAATTATTGTCGGCCTTAAATTTTGAACAAAAATTCCTTGTTTCACGTATAATAATTCATCATTCATCATTCATCACGTGAGGGCGTGTGTTCGTTGTAGCTTAGAGATATCGTTCTCTCCGATTTTGCACATTTTGAATATTTACTGCCTGTAGGAGGCAATAGAGATGTTATTTTACAGCCCAGCAGAAACGTTTGGTAAATTAGACAAAATTTCAACATTGCCATGGTTTTCTCATTCCTTTGCAGTTCCCTGCAGATAAATTAAAATGCTTGGGGATTTAAATGCTTATTGAAGTACAGTCAAGAATGGAAAGCATTGAGCATCTTGCATCTATCATATTTTGGATGTGTAGTTTGTGGAGTAAGTAAAAGACCTTTTTATTTTGTTTTCACTTAAAATCCTTACTTTGCTTGGTCAGTCATGGGATGTCCATCTTAACTCCTAAGAACAATTTAGGTATATATTTATTGCCAGTTTCTGTAATAGCCCATTTCCGAGTTGCTGCATGCCTCAGAGCAAGTCCTGGTGCACAACCATTCAAAAGGAAATGAGTTGCGTAATCAAACCCATTTCCCTTACAATAGTTGAGCTCCAAGACTCACTTCGAAACCGAGACTAACAGCAACTCGGAAATGGCCCATTTAACGGTCAATCGTTGACATTACCTGATGAGTGTGGTCATATTTTGGCCATACGAAACAGAGTTGTAATAATTAAACGATGAACTACCTCTGAGAGGTTAAGATATATATAGCGTGTAATAATTAATTACTAGTGGGAAGATGAACTTTGAGTGCCAAGCGGTGTTGCGTTACAGGCAGCGGTTATTACACGCTCTCTAGTCACGCGAACTTGGGCTGCCTATGAAAATCCAAGCATCTTTTGTTCACGACCGAGTCAGAAGGGGAGTGGGTCTATTCCTGATTTGACGTCAGAATCTACTTTGCATGCATTTTTACAAAGAGTTAATGCAATGTAAATCAGTTTGTGACGTCAAATCAGGAATAGACCCACTTCCCTTCTGACTCGGTCGTGAACAAAAGATGCTTGGATTTTCGCAACTTTCGAAGCATATAAAATGGCAGGATTTGTTAGTTCAATGAAAAAATGGCCGCCATGCGTTTCGAACAGGTGCAAAGATTCATTTTAGTGAAAAAAATATTTTGGGGTTAGGGGCACTTTAAGAGGGTCTCTCGAGCCAACAGCGCATCTCTCCCCCCAGGAGGATCACAAATGGATTCACAGTCCAAGCCTCGGCGAAATGTAGTTAATTAATGAAGTTTGAAGGAACCAAGGACGGACAACCCCTGGATGACATATTCATTGGGAGAAAAACTTTTATGCCCTGAGCGGGAATTGAACCCACGTCCCCATGACTACCGGTTGGGTGTGATCACCACTACACTATGAGAACAACCATGCTGATTGCATGGCCAATCTAGATAGCAAATGGGATTTTTGCGTGCTTATGCCAGGACAACTGGATGACACTGGATCGACAGGAACGACGATTCACAGTCGGACGAAAGAGAAGAAGAGGAAGAAGAAGAAGAGGGTCTCTCGAGCCAACAGCGCATCTCTGCTGCCCAGGAGGATCACAAATGGATTCACAGTCCAAACCTTGGCGAAATGTATTCTTGGGTTGCACGTCACGCAAGTGAAAACGTAAATCGCTTACCATTTAAGAAATTGAGTCAAGAGATGGAAATGTTATAGAAGAGGAATAAATAAACAACGGCTCCAAGTCTCAGGGCTGTGCGATATTCTGTACTTGAGTTATTC
>OX421449.1:7256188-7266188 GCA_949126865.1 Montipora capitata | reverse complement strand
AACGTGCTTTTTAACAGTATGCACTTCATTTGTGGAAGTGAAGGAGAGTCTATTCTTTACACTCCGGCCCAGACAAAAGGAATCTAATATACCAGGCCGGTCAAGTAAATTGCAAGTCCTGTCTTTCATAAATTTCATAAATTCGAGACCCTTTTGACCTTCCCACACAGTTTTGATCCGATATGGAACATCAAGAAAATATTTTCGGATCTGGAGGCCAATTGATTTTGAGAGGGCGACAGCGACCCCGAAGAAATGTTAGCAGCTATATCGATTTTCGCTCGCTCATCCTCTTCGCGTCCGAATAATCATGCTTTGCTCGCCAAAACATTTCCTCCTGGGATTCTCTTGAGGTCGACTTGAGGCAAGTCTAATATCAAAACAACAAAGAAATGTTTTTCCGACATGCTCTTAACAGAAGTTTATCTGCTTTTCAATCCTTGCAAGAACTTGAACTTGAGAAGAAAAGCCAACGTCGTTAAAAAGTAACCACCGCGCGGGTGTAAATGATACGCCAAGCCTACCAACTACTTGGTGCGTCTGGTTGGGAAGAGGTGCTGCAAGGTATTAGAGGAGATTGGCTACAGAATCAGAACAATCAAACAAACAAAGGATATTTCCCGAAGACAGCCAGGGGGGTACCCAGGATGGGGGGTGGGGGAATTCCTGGAGTGCCCGTGACCCCCCTTTCTGACAGTCACCAAAATACAACTTACAACATATTACAAGCCATATCTGTGAGACTGAAACAGAGTAATTTATGCCACCTAGAACTTACTTCATCTATGCAGCTATTTTGTAGGCCTGTCCCTTCCCCCGCATTCTCTGCTCACCCAAAAAATTGTCACTTTCACTAAAAACAGTGCGGATGTCGACATGACAAAGTGGTAAGTACCCTGGGTTTGAGAAAGTGTGAGCCCCTCCCCTCCCCCCCCCCCCCCCCACACCCTGAAAAATTCTAGCTAAGCCCCTGAGAGAGCTGAAGCTCAAAGACATCAAGCTTAAGTCATATTGAACGGGTTCAGTGGAAAATAATTCAGAAATCTCAATATCAAATCGTAAAGACCACTAGGTTGCATGACAATGTCATCGAAATATTTGTTAATAGCAATGCCGCTGAATTTTGGGTGCAACTCTGCATTGATAATTCAATATAAAAATTCATGGCTGTGAACAAAATGACAGACACTAATATTAATCAATAAGGACTCCATAACATAAAGGTGTTTTTACTGCTTGTTGCGGGAAGCGTTTTATGAAATGACGTTTTATTGAGTATTTTACGCGCGTTATTGTAAACAATTGCATATATTATATGGTGCTTTCCATATGATATATCATTATTGTAAACAGTGTAAATCTCTATTGTATTAGTAAGGGAGAAAACACACAAGACACACGTGAAAACCTTAAAATTTACGTGACATTTGTGATTTTCCTGTATATTTACAGGGGTAGCTTCATCCGAACCATGCTCCTTCATGGTCATTGGCTCAAGTGGTGCAATCAATTTGAGTTCCTCATTCGTCATAGAAAATACTTGCATCTGGCATATCGCAGTACCACCTCATCACAATATACGTTTAAACTTTACTACCCTTAATATCGTGAACCAACCTGGCTCGAACATCAGTTCGGTAAAAGTCTATGATGGAAGGAACGAGTCTCAAACGTTGCTTGGGCACATCACTGAAAACAAGAGTCATTTCTCCATACAATCGAGTGGGCGCTACATGTTGGTACTTGCAACTGGCGTTGCAAGCTTTAAAGCAGTTTATACTTCTAGAGCAAGAAGAGGTAATTCCAAAAACAATTCCTCATTATTATCACAGTTGTACTGAGAACGTATCATTTTTATCATGGTCTTACCCTTAAATTCAAATCTAAAAGCTTTCCTGTTTACCGCAGAACCAACCAAAAGCAAATGTTGGGCATCACATAGGTTTGTCTCAACAGAAGAGTACTACTCTGTCCGCTGGACTCGCAAATTTGACTGGGATATGAAGAACAAACTATGATGACATATTCAGATATGGGAAATTCGTTTTCCACTGAAGTTGGTCGATTATTGGCACCGTTGGATTAAAGTCTTGGACCTGTGGCTGGAAACATTATAACCCTTTTTGGTGCCTTTTTTTGAGGAACATTCAAGTTAAAATGACATTATTTTACATCAATCTAGGCACATTTCAAAAGTTTTTAACTTGTTTTCTTTTCTATAGCATCTTCAAACAAATTCATCCCTTGTTGCACTTCATTTTTTCGAACTGAATTGGTTTCCAAACCCACTTTGGCCAAGTAACCGAAGACGAGAGTAGATCACCATCCCATGAATTCCTTGTGATCGGCTATGAAAGCCAGGAACGTTTCCGTGACTCCATGTGGTTAAGAGCTGAAATGAAATTTAGGTAGTAATAAAGTAGTATTTTACAAAGTGAATAGGGACGGTTACACTTTCTTCGTCACAGTGTAAAAACGTGTAGGAATTCTGGAGATGGTCTTATAGCAAAGTAACTATTTTGAAGGTTCTGAGGTTCGTTTACAATGTGCTATAGTTAACTGATGGCTAAAATTTGTACATCGTCTTTTATTGCAGCTAAACCAAGGGTAATAATTCCTTTACGAATAGTTCGAACAGTCTCGGAGCATTATGTGTGGTGCTCGTCTGAAGGGACGCCCCCGATCAACATATCATTGATGAACTCAACTACAACCTTGGTTTCTGGGAAGGGAATAGTGTGGAGCAAACTCAACCATGATGGTAACTATAGTTGCGTCGCTACCAATGAAGTTGGCACCGAATCAAAGACGTTTTACGTTTCTCTTATAGGTGAGATTATACTGACCTTATTTCCCTCCAAATGTGGTTACTTCATCATCACACGAAACAAAGCTGTAGCAATAAAGCGATGAATTAATTTCCAAGTCTAAAATAATTTTTCCATAACATTATTACCCCTTATCAGTAGTTTACAGCTCACAGCTTTACGCAAACCATTTTCTCCCGAGTGGAACCGAATCCTCTTTTGTCGGTAGTACACTTTGTTTTATTCCGATTTCCACTTGTTTATAATCAGATGATTCATTCGCACACGTACGAATTACAGCTCACTTTCTTTTGAGACAAGAGCGCCCAAACATGAAACACCAAAAACCTCCCCAGAATATCATGAATCTTATAAAGTAATTTGGCCACTTTAAAAGGTGGCTCAAACCAGTTTTAACACTTGAAAGAAACTTTCTTATTAGAATGATTGACACTACAGCACTTTATCACTTAACAGCAATGTTATGGTACCATATGAAACACCAATTATTGCTGAAAAAGATTCGGTCATTTTTGTGTTGTAAAACGTTACCGTGGCAACAGCAAATCCCTGCAAAAACACCCCATATTTTGGCTTTAGCTGCTCATATTTGAAAAACGACTTCGGTAACCCCCATTTTTTATTTCTGAAATGTAATCAGCATGCAACAATAAAACTTTCTGCAAAGTTTTAAAAATTCTGTGGAGCGGAATTCAGAGCCACCTTAAATAATTGAACATTTAAGGTCGCTCTAAATCCGCTACACATATTTTTTTTTAATTTTGCAGAGAGTTTCATTTTGACCTGCTAATCACTTTTGTGCAATAAAACATTGGGGTCACGGAGTTCGTTTTTAGATATGAGCAACTAAAGCCAAAATATAGGATGTTTTTGCGAGGATTTCCTGTTGTCATAATAACTTCTTACGTCACAAAAATGACTGCATCTTGTTTAGCAATAAGTGATGTTTCACATGGTATCATAACATTGGTGTTCGTGATAAAGTGTTGTAGTGTCAATCCTTCTAATAACAAGGTCTCTTGAAAGTGTTGACATCAAGTCTTTAATGCATAAGCTATATTTTCCGAAGTGTGAAATCAGTTTAAATCAAATCCCATAAAGGCTGGGCTATTTCTTTACTATTTCACAAAGCTTTGATTATCTTTCACAGATTTTCGCGTTTGTGTGAATTTGTGTTACTGCCGCGGCACTACAAATAAGTGGTTTCAATTTGAGAACATCTTTGGCTGCACAGGGAAATATTCAGCTCATCTGTTGAACAACAGTCCAACAACCACGACACATCTGTGAGTTATTAACTGATGATACTCCTAAAACACTTGTATTTATTGCTTCTATCTCCAGTACGCAAACTTGGTAACAATATAGTACCCTTTCGGCTTGCTGATGAAAACTAAACGCGAAATATCAGAAGAATTAAATTTATCCTCAAAATCATGCTATTTGTTGAAGGCATTTTTTTTATTTGAGTGTCCTAACAGACGTTTTCTGCATAATGATGCGAAAGGCAACCTTTTAGCATCATCGTGCAGAAAAAGTGATAAAATGGAGATTGAAGAACTTGGGATTTAATATCAAGGGTGCTAATGAGAAACAACTTTGGCCTAACTAGCCACATAAGGAGAAAGATTTTCAATCTGAGAAGATGCCGTGGATGGTTGTTCTTTCCCGTCTATATCCGTTGCATTAAGAGGTTACGTCAACCTAAAAAGTCCACATCATTGTTAATGTTATGGTTATGATTGCTTCACTTAGTTCTTCCTTCCAGCAGTACGGCAAAACACTCGTCTCCTCATACAGGAGCATCACTTTAAACTCCCCCGAAACGATGGAATTCTTGCATAATACAAGACAAAAACCTCGTTTCAAAAGTTAGAGCTGGTATTCTGATGATGCTAGAGGCAACAGTGTTATTCGTAGCAAAAAGAAAATAGAAAACTGCGGTACACTCCGGGAAGACCAGTCTATGATCATCAGGACGTGAACAATCGATGAAATCGATGATCGGAAAATCAATCGATCAATAGATACCAATAGATCTCCTGTTAGTTAATTTACATCGATTCGCATTGGCCAATCGATAATCACACAAAAGTGGCCGCGAATCATCGATTGCCTTCGATTGGCAATAAAAAACTCTAAGCATCTCACGTACGTGCATTAGTTTGAATGTTTGAGATAAATTGAAGCTGTTCACCCGATTGCTTGTTTGGTTTCCACAAGTCAACAACACCCGCTACACACCTCGTTATAGCGATAGCCGTTCCTCGTTCCTTTGGCTTGTTTCGTTTTCAGATGCTGTTTATGTGAATTTCTTTTTCTTATTTTTTAAACCCGTTTATACATCGCACCAAGACGATATGTGACCCTTATGCTAATAATATTTTAGTGCAGCGTTTAGTGTTATAGTAAATAGCCTGAGTTACCTTAGGAGCGTAAGAGTTCTCGAGAACAGTCCGCATTGCCAATTGTTCACAATCGATGTCAGTTAATTGATCCGGAGGTTGTAAAGTGCAGGTTGAAGGTCATTGTTTTACTATAATAACTGAAACAACCCAAGCCTTTACAAAAATGCTAACCGTAGGCTAACATTGTTTTTTAGGTCTAATGTTAGCATTAGTAAAGTTTTGGGTTGTTTCAGCTTTGGTGAAACAGTGACCTGCAACTCTAACCTGCAACCTGCAACCTGCCGTATACACCCTCCATTAATTGATCGATTGGTATCGATAAGCGATAAAAGTTGATAATCGATCAAAATCAATCATCACAAATTTCTTTGGCATCTATTGGTTATCGAATATCAATATCAATCGATTAATTGCCATCGATGGGCATCGATTGATTGATTGATTTTCCGATCACTGATTTCATCCATTGTTCACGTCCTGGATCATTTGAGCAATCGAGGACGTTTTCCGTGTTTCAAATAGGCTCATTTAAACACTCGAGGAAGTTGGGAGCATTCTCGACAGTTATGCAAACCCGAGACGCAGTCGAGGGTTTGCATAACTGTCGAGAATTCTCCCCACGAGTTCAACAAATTCTTGTGAAGTCACAGCCGTGTTTCCGTACTCTCATCTAAACACAGCTATTGACGAATGAGAGTGCGCGTACTATCCTAATTATTTTATAATCACCAATAGAGTGAAGTCTCTTGCATGAAATTTGACACCACGGCCAACAAATTCATTTCTGATGTATGCATTTATGCACCGCACGTAACAAACACCAGCATAAGACATTCGAATTCAGAGGTCAATATGCGTGTGCCTAGTGTGAAGCGTAGTCTGCCTTTATTAGCAGTAACACAGGCAAATGTGCATATAGAGAACCCACAATACCCAATACTCTAACTATACCGTGAAGTGTGTAGAAGTTAAAAAAAGCAACATTTGAATTCATTTGTGTTAATTGTTGATTTCAGTTTACAGTGTCCCCAATTAGTGCTCCAGCGCTAGAACGACTAGACACTTATAAATAAAGTTCCTTTCCTTTCCTTTCCTTCTGTATCTTATCTGAAACGGGAGCCGGTATACCCTTGCATCCTTTTTGTTGTTTTTGCAAAACCTCTTATTTGTTCTTAGCCAGGTCCCCTGTTTTTAAATGAAGGAGCCCATGAAAAAAATCAAGTTGATTGCCACTGATACACATTTCCTTCGTAATAACATTATATATATTAGGTACAAATAAAGATTCTATAGTTCTCAAATAGTCCTCCAATTTTAGAACTATCAGAGTATCGTAAAACAATATTAATTCCGATTACCACGCGAGAACACTTCGACTTTTTCGTTATGATCCGTAAAGCGAACTTTTCTTGATCATTGCTAGGAAAATGTATGTCTTGACTGTCTTTACACTGTATTCATCATCGACATTACAAACCTTCATTATTCGGTAAGAACGTTCACCTAAGTTAACTCTTGATTTCATATTAGTTTTTTTGATTTTCTTGTTTTAGATTATTGGCATTGTTTTCCTTAAAACTAGCAAATCCATTGTCTTCTATTTTTGCTTTGATTTGATCGCTCTGAGTCGTTCGCGAACTCTTTTAGGACAATTGGAATGTACTGCTCTTATTACTGGGTTGCCAAACCCAGTCGAAAATTGCGTTTCATTTCGTCGTTTTCTTATTATTTTTATTATTTTTATTATTTTTCCTTTTCATGAAAAGTCTTTCCTGTCCCTCCCCTGCTAAGTAGTGTCTTTGTGTGTAGAGGCTTCTGCGCGTATGTGTGGTAAGTTTGAGGGGGTACTAGAAATGCATAAAGTTTATCCGGTGGACACAGTAGAATATTTAACTGAACCCGCCATGGCGTCGAAAGTCATTGCAACGCGAATGGCGTTTTAGTGGAAATTGATGGAAAGTCAATCGGATAAACAAGACAGGCGGTGAAAAATAAATATCTGGAATCTTCAAAGCGACGAGTAATGGTCTTCGACAACAGTTGCATCTTTCGCTGTCGGATATCACCAAGTGAGCTTTGTTTCTAATGTTATTTGGCTAACTGTACAAGACTGAAACCAAATGGCAAATTCTGTATGGGTGTAAAAGGAATCGACCGTCTCGAATGCATCACATGTTTACTGAAGTCGCATCTCAGTTGCCTGGCAATTTACAATTATTTTGTACTCAACTCAGCACAGTCTTCAGGTTAAAAAAAAAAATTGGAAATATGACAATGAAGAATTATTTGAAAGAAAGCTTGTTGTCTCTTTTGTGCTTCATTATTCACGGACAAGGTTCTTCCGAAAAGGGTTTTAAGATCTTGAAGTGTGAGACTGAAATTTATTTGATTGCTGTTGTTTCTCGTTTGCACGCACGCAATTGAAATAGGAAGGGTTTTTTGCCGCTAATATCAAATATTTTGTTTGTTTCAATACATTTTACACTGGATTAGGTTTTTGTGACATTTTTCGTTCAAATGAATGCCCCAAAATAAAGCTTTTCAACGACTTGTAAGTGGAATATTTTTTGCAATTTAATATCCTCTGTCCAAAATTTGCATAAGAAGCTTGAAATAAACATTGCCACTCGCCACAGGAAATTTAGTCGCTGATTCACCTCTTCGTCGAGTTCTTGTTAATATTTTATAAACTGTGCTGTTATGTACAACACTGAAACCAAACGGCAAATTCTCTGATAACTTTTTCGAGTTGGATACCAGAGACGGAATCGAACACCTTGAGTAGTCTGTGTTTACAATTTTCTGGCTATTTATAATTTTATTTATTTCTACTCAACTATGCACAGTCTTCTGGTAAAAAAAAAATATTGAAATTTGACTAATTCTTGTTAGTCAAGAATTATTTGAATGAAAGCTTGTTGCCCATTTTTTCTTCATGATTGAAAGAAATGGTTCTTCAGTGAATGCACTGATCAACATTGTTCAGAGAAGAGTCCAATCTCGGGTCAATAACCCGACAAAGAAGGCTTCCCGACCCGACAGATGAAATATAAATATTCAGTTAACTATTATAACAAAATTAAAAAACGAAAGACATAAGTTTCTTGGCTAAAAGATACGTTGTTTAACTCTAAAAGCGACGAACGATCTAACATTCGTCATTCATTATAAACAAGAACATTGAAACAAAGTGATCACGTGCACCTTTATGGTTGCCTAGCACGTGATTCCTTTCTTCCTTCTGACAGAACGTCATGTCCTTCCCCAGGAATTTTAGTGTTTTTACGATCGATTGTCATTAATCTTCCGCTGAGAATTCGAAATCTAGAGTTTTATATAAAAACTATGTTATTTTTTTTTCATCTGTCTTTTGGCTTGCCTTTTACTGTTATTGTGTAGCATGAAAATATTGTGGGACTTTTATTTTGCGGATTGGCGATTGTTTGAGGTTTGCGGGAACAAATTTTTGCGGCGCGAATTCGGACTGAAATTTCCGCTGGGAACTAAATTTTGCGGTTTTCTTTTCAAGGAGCAAGACTATTTTCAACTTCTATTACTTTTTGATAAAAAAACCTCTCAATCATCGAGAACGTGGAAAAAATGTGGCATCCTGGAGGCCTTAGAAAATGGTTAACGTGACTTTTCGATTGACTGCTTTGGGTTCGTTTCTTATGCCTGCGAGACTGGAAAAGTATTGTCTTAACCTTTGATCGTTTTGTTTTGTTTTGTTTTGTTTGATAATGGTGCATTCAAGCCGCATACACATCAAGAATATACTCGATATTAAAACACGCGTGACACTGTGGTGCACTGAAATCCAGCTATGTGGTCCAACGAGAAAATAAAATGAATCCGTCACGATTAATTACTGGGTTGCCAGTATGGCAATCCCAGTCGGAAAGTGGGTGGGATTTGTTTGTTTTATTTATTTTATTTTATTTTTATTATTATTTTTTTTCCGTGTCGGTAAAAGTCTTGCCTGTCACTCCCCTGGTAAGTGGTGTCTTTGTGAATAGAGCCTTCTGCGCGTATTTTCTTAGGATCGAGAGGGTAGTGGAAATGCGTAGATTTCTCTGGTGGACACAGGAGAATCATTAACTTAGCCTGCAATGGCATTGAAAGTGATGTAACGCGAATGGCGTTTTAGAGGATCCTTAAAAAAAATATACCCTTATGGAGCTCAATAATGGAAAGTCAGTTGGATAAACTAGGCAGGCGGTGAAAAACCAACACCTGGAATCTCAAAAGCGACGAGTAATGGACTTCGACAACAATCTATTGTCCGTCGAGCCGAAATCAAAGTGAGCTGTATTTTCTAAAATGAAATAGCATCCTGTTCGTTGTGAAAGACACAGAAGGTGTCGTCAACATAACGCCTATAGAGTAGAGGGTGATTCGAATGGTTGAAATTATTTAGCCACGTTTCCTCGTGGAAACCAAGACAAAGATTAGCTAGGAAAGAGAAAGAGAATAATGAAAGAGGAAAGAGAATGATGGTAAACTCTCCTTTCTTGACATACTTGTTGACAACTCTTCGCGTGATTGTGTTTTTTCAGTTTTCCATAAAAAAACTTACACTGGTTTCTTAACTAATTTCTTTAGTTTTACTCCATCATGCTATAAAATTGGCCTTATCCGAACTCTTATCGACCGAATCTATAAAATCAACAACACCTCCTCCGGCCTTCAAAACGATCTTAATAAACTTTCTGACACCTTGAAACGTAATTCATTTCCCTCGCACATTATTGACAGAACTTTTAA
>OX421449.1:7246188-7251188 GCA_949126865.1 Montipora capitata | reverse complement strand
CATTTGGGTGGGTAGAGACATCAGTGTCAGGCACTAATGCGATAGACTGAACTTGTGTTGACCGTTCTGTCCTTGCAGGAACAGCCCGAACAGCCGCGCTGCTGGCTTAGACAATAGATCGAGGGCTGCTACGTTTCGTGAGGGTAGTTAAGATGTACATCGACTGGACTTGGCTTTTGTCATGATGACAATCTGAAAAACCAAAACAGGACCCAGAACCAAACGAAAACTAAAGCAGGAAGACTAGTATTATACTAAATGAGATCGAAAGGGTGAAGTGGGCAAGGAAATTTAAAATTAACCTGGCGGGCACACAAAACCATGTCAAGACACGAAGTCGACACGTTGGTTGACCCTTGATGCCAGAAAAGAAAAACAAGCCAGCATAACTATATATGGCTGACCATAGAAGAACAAGGCTAGGATATCTACATATCACGAGCCACAAGCCAGCATAACTACATATGCATAGCTATGAAAGAAATAACACTGGGATAACTACATATCACTAGCCACAAGCCAGCATACCTACATATGCATGACTATGAATGAAATCAAGCTGGGATAACTACATATAACCAATCACCAGCCAGCATGACGACATGTGCATATACCACTAGCAGAAGCCAGCATAACTACATGCGACCAGCACAAAATTATTCAATCATAACTACATATGACTAGAGAGAAATGTGCGAACATAGCAAGAGATATGAAACCCTGCTGGTGAAAATGAATGGCTCACAATAAAAGATCAAACATAGAGAACCTAAAACATTACTATCCAAATAACAGCCACTTTGTTAACAAATGAGGTTGAATTCCTCCTGAAATACATATAAGGCCAATAAAACGGCCAAAAATAAGAGCCAAAAATCATTTCGAAGAAAATTATCAAACATGACTAAAAGCCAGCGTGAAAAACAATGGGTCAATTCTCGTGAAGACCGACAGCTTTAAGGGCAGCGCCTCGATAACTGCGGTAAAGTAAATACTGTCCGAATGGATTTGAGTGAACTCTGTCCGCTAAATAGAAATCTTTATGGGGATTATTGAACTCAGGATGACGACAACAAAAACATTGGGTAAATCAGCTAAAACAACACTAACATATTGGTTCAGAACCGTCGCGTTACGCCGAAACGACATAGCATGCGGAAAGAAAATGCTACTGAAAAATCGCACTTAGGCAGACGCACCAGATCTTCGATCGCAGAGCCGACCGTCTCCGGTGGAAGTTTCAAAAGGTCGTTAGAACCTATTTCTAAGATAGCAATATCTGGAGCAAGGTCCCTGACCGCGTGAAGGTCATTCGCCCGTAGCGTCTGCACAGTTCGTCCGCCAATGCCATGAAAGCAAAACGAAGCAAACATTAGTTTTGGGGTCCAGGAAATGACAATATATCGAATAAATTCGTATGATTATTATTATTATTATTACTATTTTTATAGTAATGGTAGTAATAATGATAATGATGACAATGATATTTTAATAAGTATTTTGTCCAAATGGTTCCATGCATTATAGAAACGAACACTTTTTATACACCACGGATATAAGTTGAAGTTGAAGTTCCAAGGAGGCAAGCTTTTTAGAGCATTCCGAAATGAATTTTTTCGCTGACTTGAGTTAGCCAATATTCGGATGTTTTAGAGATTGTCCCAAGCGATCCAATCACAATAGGTATAACTTTAGCTCCTTTACAGTTCCAAGTTCGTTCCAATTCCAATTTTCTTTGTTTCTGCTTCCAGGATTCTCGTATCAAAAGGACATGTTACCTCAATAATCATATTATTATTATTATTATTATTATTATTATTATCATTATTATTATTATTATTATTATTAGTATTATTGTTATTATTATTATCATTTAGAAATAAAGATTTTATAGTTCTCAAAAAGTCCTCTAAATTTAGAACAATCAGGACATCATGAAACTCTATTATTTCCTAACACTATGCGCGAAAACTTCGATTTTTTACTTTATGAGCCGTATCGAGAAAGTTTTTTTTTAATGCTCACGGAAAAATGTATGTGTTTCAATTGTACTGATTTGGTCATTAAAATCCTTGTTCAGAAATCAGAAGTCTACATTAACAGCAGAAACCAGGGCCAGTACTCCTTAGTATCTGGCTTGAAATCTTCTTACTTTTTCCTCCGGCAGCGCGTTAGCCAGTTGGTGAGGGCCAGTCTCTTGCTGAGAAACGTTTACGTTTGTTTATTCCAGTCTTTTGGTGTTCTAATTTAGTTTTTTTTTATTGTTTTCTTTAAAACTATCAAATCCACAGTTATCCATTTTTGTTTTGATTTGTTCGCGCTGAGTCGTTTCCGTAGACCCTACGGAGGACAATTGGAATTAATTGTATTGCTGTTATCTATTAAGTAAATAGAATCGAGTAAGGCCGTGATCAGCAAATGCTGAGAACGAAAATGCAATATAAGCCGAAATGAAATTCATTGAATTGTTCTTGTTGAATTCGAATTCACAATATGACACAGCTTTGCGCTTGGATACTCCACAAAGAATTGTCCACTGTCATCCATTTTTCCTTTGATTTGATCGCACTGAGTCGATCGCGCGGGCTCCATGGAGGTCATTTGGGTTTAATTGTACTGCTCTTATCTATCTATCTATCTATCTATCTATCTATCTATCTATCTATCTATCTATCTATCTATCTATCTATCTATCTATCTATCTATCTAAGTAGAATCGAGTAAAGCTGTGATCAGCGAATACTAAGAACGAAACTGAAATAAAAGCTAAAATTGAGTTCATGGAATTGTTCTTGTTTAGTTCGAATGCTGTACTGTTGCTGAGTGTACTTTAAAAAGTAGTGTTAACATGAGTTAAAACTTCGTTACTTAGTTTTGGACTAGTTTCCATAGACATTACGTTTCATGTTTTTTTTTATTCTAGATGGCTTTTTAACAATAAAATAACTCACCTCCCAGAAAATGTTTTCTCAGGACTTAGTGCGCTACAAGAGCTGTAAGTTTGTTGACCCAAATACACTTTCAAACTATGACATAGCTGACCATAGCTATGTGCCTGGTTACTTTACAGAGTACAGTGTGACTTATATACAAAGCGACTCATACAGCTGATTTAAACAAAGAGTCAATAGTAATAAATAACCCTTTCTGGGTCTAAAATTAAGGTGTATTTGGACCTTAGCCTTCTAAGATTAATACTAACTTTTATTCCAGTATGTGATGTTGGTTCTTTTTGTAACACCTATTTTTTCATTTGACCGAGGTTTCCTTATTAAAGAAAGGAGCACATAAAAAAATCAAGTTGATTGCTACCGACAAACATTAGTTTTGGTGTCGACGAAATGACAATATCTTGAATATATTATTACTATTTTTATAGCAATGCATGGTAATAATAATAATAATCATAACGATGATACTTTAATAAGTGTTTAATCCAAATGATTGCACGAATTATGGAAATGAACACTCTTTATACACCACGGGTATAACAAATAATATTTTTTATAAATTTGTAATTTTTTATGATGTCTAATTAAGCTCGGTTAAGATTTTTATTTTATTGTAAAATATTGTATGTTTAAAATTATTATTATTATTATTATTATTATTATTATTATTATTATTATTATTATTATTATTATTATTTAGAAATAAAGATTTTATAGTTCTCAAAAAGTCCTCTAAATTTATAACAATCAGGACATCATGAAACTCTAGATCTATTATTTACGAACACTGTGCGAGAAAACTTCGATTTTTCACTTTATGATCCGTAAAGAGAAAGTTTTTCATTAACGCACACGGAAAAATGTATGTGTTCCAATTGAACAGATTTGGTCATGAAAATCCTTGCTCAGAAATCAGAAGTCTACATTAACAGCAGAAACCAGGGCCAGTACTCCTTAGTATCTGGCTTGAAATACTGTTACTTTTTCCTCTGGCAGCGCGTTAGCCAGTTGATGAGGGCCAGTCTCTTGCCTTATTATTCGCTGAGAAACGTTTACTTTTGTTTAAATACTTTTGATTTTGTATGATTTTTCCAGCTTTTTGGTGTTCCTTTTTAATTTTTTTTATTGTTTTCTTTGAAACTATCAAATCCACTGTTATCCATTTTTGCTTTGATTTGTTCGCGCTGAGTCGTTTCCGTAAACCCTATGGAGAACAATTGGAATTAATTGTATTGCTCTTATTTATTAAGTAAGTAGAATCGAGTAAAGCCGTGATCAGCAAATGCTGAGAACGAAACTGCAATATAAGCTAAGATGAAATTCATTGAATTGTTCTTGTTTAATTCGAATTCACAATATGACACAGCTTTGCCCGTGGATACTTCACAAAGAATTGTGCACTTTCATCCATATTTCCTTTGATTTGATCGCACTGAGTCGATTGCGGGGGCTCCATGGAGGTCATTTGGGTTTAATTGTACTGCTCTTATCTAAGTAGAATCGAGTAAAGCTGTGATCAGCGAATGCTAAGAACGAAACTGCAATAAAAGCTAAAATTGAGTTCATGGAATTGTTCTTGTTTAGTTCGAATGCTGTACTGTTGCTGAGTGTACTTTAAAAAGTAGTGTTAACATGAGTTAAAACTTTGTTACTTAGTTTTGGACTAGTTTCCATAGACGTTACGTTTCATGTTTTTTTTTATTTTAGATGGCTTTTCAACAATGAAATAACTCACCTCCCAGAAAATGTTTTCTCAGGACTTAGTGCGCTACAATCCCTGTAAGTTTGTTGACCCAAATAAACTTTCAAACTATGACATAGCTATGTGCCTGGTTACTGTACAGAGTACAGTGTGACTTATATACAAAGCGACTCATACAGCTGATTTAAAGAAAGAGTCAATAGTAATAAACAACCTTTTTTGGGAGCTGTTTTTGGGTCTAAAATTAAGGTGGATTTGGACCTTAGTCTTCTAAGATTAATACTAACTGTTATTCCAGTATGTCATGTTGGTTCTTTTTGTAACACCTATTTTTTCATTTGAGCGAG
>OX421449.1:7226188-7238688 GCA_949126865.1 Montipora capitata | reverse complement strand
GAACGAAACTGCAATAAAAGCTAAAATTGAGTTCATGGAAATGTTCTTGTTTAGTTCGAACGCTGTACTGTTGCTGAGTGTACTTTAAAAAGTAGTGTTAACATGAGTTAAAACTTTGTTACTTAGTTTTGGACTAGTTTCCATAGACGTTACGTTTCATGTTTTTTTTATTCTAGATCGCTCTCTAACAATGAAATAACTCACCTCCCAGAAAATGTATGACTTATATACAAAGCGACTCATACAGCTGATTTAAACAAAGTATCAATAGTAAATTAATAAATAACCCTTTTTGGCTGTTTTTGGGTCTAAAATTAAGGAGGATTTGGACCTTAGCCTTCTAAGATTAATACTAACTGTTATTCCAGTATGTCATGTTGGTTCTTTTTGTAACACCTATTTTTTTAGTTTTGGACTAGTTTTAATATACATTATTTTTCTTATTTTGTTTTCTAGATATCTTGATAGCAATGAAATAAGTCAACTCCCAGAAAATGTTTTCTCAGGACTTAGTGCACTACAATACCTGTAAGTTTGTTGACCCAAATAAACTTTCAAACTATGACATAGCTATGTGCCTGGTTACTGTACAGAGTACAGTGTGACTTATATCAGTTCAAAGCGACTCATACAGCTGATTTAAACAAAGTGTCAATAGTAATAAATAACCCTTTTTGGGAGCTGTTTTTGGGTCTAAAATTAAGGTGGATTTGGACCTCAGCCTTCTAAGATTAATACTAACTGTTATTCCAGTATGTCATGTTGGTTCTTTCTGTAACACCTAATTTTTTCATTTGCGCGAGGTTCCCTTATTAAAGAAAGGAGCACATAAAGAAATCAAGTTTATTACTACCGACAAACATTAGTTTTGGTGTCGAGGAAATGACAATATCTCGAATAAATGCGTATGATTATTATTGTTACTATTATTACTATTTTTATAGCAATGGTAATAATAATGATAATCATAACAATGATATTTTAATAAGTGTTTACTCCACATGATTGAACGAATTATGGAAATGAACACTCTTTTTACACCACGGGTATAACGGATAATATTTTCTATAAATTTGGAATTTTTTATAATGTCTAATTAAGCTTGGTTAAGATTTTTATTTTATTGTAATGTATTGTAAGTTGAAAATTATTATTATAATTTAGAAATAAAGATTTTATAGTTCTCAACAAGTCCTCCAAATTTAGAACAATCAGGACATCATGAAACTCTATTTTTGCCGAACACTATGCGCGAAAACTTCGATTTTTTACTTTATGATCCGTAAAAAGAAGGATTTTCACAAATGCTCACGGAAAAATGGATGTGTTTCAATTAAACAGATTTGGTCAGGAAAATCCTTGTTCAGAAATCAGAAGTCTACGTTAACAGCAGAAACCAGGGCCAGTACTCCATAGTATCTGGCTAGAAATATTATTCTTCCATTTTCCTCCGGCCGCGCGTTAGCCAGTTGGTGAGGGCCAGTCTCTTGCCTTGTTATTCGCTAAGAAACGTTTACCTTTGTTTAAATACTTTTGATTTTGTATGATTTTTCCAGCTTTTTGGTGTTCTGTTTTAGTTTTTTTATTGTTTTCTTTGTAACTATCAAATCCACTGTCATCCATTTTTGTTTTGATTTGTTCGCGCTGAGTCGTTCCCGTAGACCCTATGGAGAACAATTGGAATTAACTGTATTGCTCTTATCTATTAAGTAAGTAGAATCGAGTAAGGCCGTGATCAGCAAATGCTGAGAACGAAACTGCAATATAAGCTAAAATGAAATTCATTGAATTGTTCTTGTTTAATTCGAATTCACAATATGACACAGCTTTGCACGTGGATACTCCACAAAGAATTGTCCACTGTCATCCATTTTTCCTTTGATTTGATCGCTCTGAGTCGATTGCGCGGGCTCCATGGAGGTCTTTTGTTTTTAATTGTACTGCTCTTATCTAAGTAGAATCGAGTAAAGCTGTGATCAGCGAATGCTAAGAACGAAACTGCAATAAAAGCTAAAATTGAGTTCATGGAATTGTTCTTGTTTAGTTCGAATGCTGTACTGTTGCTGAGTGTACTTTAAAAAGTAGTGTTAACATGAGTTAAAACTTCGTTACTTAGTTTTGGACTAGTTTCCATAGACATTACGTTTCATGTTTTTTTTATTCTAGATCGCTCTCTAACAATGAAATAACTTACCTCCCAGAAAATGTTTTCTCAGGACTTAGTGCGCTACAATACCTGTAAGTTTGTTGACCCAAATAAACTTTTAAAATATGACATAGCTGACCATAGCTATGTGCCTGGTTCCTTTACAGAGTACAGTGTGACTTATATACAAAGCGACTCCTACAGCTGATTTAAACAAAGAGTCAATAGTAATACACCTTATTCCAAAATGGCTGCCATTTTAGTATTCTTTTGTTTGATTGTGAATTGGCCCTTTTGGCCTCGTTCGAGTTTAAATATTCTTTTCAATTTTACGTTTGAAAGCGAGATCAAGAGGGCCAATTTGCAAGGAAACAAAAGAATACTAAAATGGCGGCCATTTTGGAATAAGGTGTATAAATAACCCTTTTTGGACTCCAGGAGTGTACCAGCTCTCGAAACTAATAATTTGATTGGCTCGATACCCAAGCTGAAAACAAAGCAGTAATTAGCAGCTCTCGAAACAGGCTATTATTAGGTATTGTAATCAGCTTCTATTGTTTAAGACTAAGTCATTGTTTCAATTGTTTAGTCTTTTGTTTTTGGGTTTGGGTATCGAGCCATTCACATTATACGTTTCGAGAGCTGCTACATGACTGTTTTTGGGTCTAAAATTAAGGTGGATTTGGACCTCAGCCTTCTAAGATTAATACTAACTGTTATTCCAGTATGTCATGTTGGTTCTTTTTGTAACACCTAATTTTTTCATTTGCGCGAGGTTCCCTTATTAAAGAAAGGAGCACATAAAGAAATCAAGTTTATTACTACCGACAAACATTAGTTTTGGAGTCGAGGAAATGACAATATCTCGAATAAATGCGTATGATTATTATTGTTACTATTATTACTATTTCTATAGCAATGGTAATAATAATGATAATCATAACAATGATATTTTAATAAGTGTTTACTCCAAATGATTGCACGAATTATGGAAATGAAAACTCTTTATACACCACGGGTATAACGAATAATATTTTCTATAAATTTGTAATTTTTTATAATGTCTAATTAAGCTTGGTTAAGATTTTTATTTTATTGTAATGTATTGTATGTTTAAAATTATTATTATGATTATTATTATTATTATTATTTCTGTTATTATAATTTAGAAATAAAGATTTTATAGTTCTCAACAAGTCCTCCAAATTTAGAACAATCAGGACATCATGAAACTCTATTATTTCCGAACACTATGCGCGAAAACTTCGATTTTTTACTTTATGATCCGTAAAGAGAAGGTTTTTCATAAACGTTCACGGAAAAATGGATGTGTTTCAATTGAACAGATTTGGTCATGAAAATCCTTGTTCAGAAATCAGAAGTCTACGTTAACAGCAGAAACCAGGGCCAGTACTCCTTAATATCTGGCCAGAAATATTCTTCTTATTTTTTCCTCCGGCCGCGCGTTAGCCAGTTGGTGAGGGCCAGTCTCTTGCCTTATTATTCGCTAAGAAACGTTTTCCTTTGTTTAAATACTTTTGATTTTGTATGATTTTTCCAGATTTTTCGTGTCCTGTTTTAGTTTTTTTTTATTGTTTTCTTTGAAACTATCAAATCCACTGTCATCCATTTTTGTTTTGATTTGTTCGCGCTGAGTCGTTCCCGTAGACCCTATGGAGGACAATTGGAATAAATTGTATTACTCTTATCTATTAACTAAGTAGAATCGAGTAAGGCCGTGATCAGGAAATGCTGAGAACGAAACTGCAATATAAGCTAAAATGAAATTCATTGAATTGTTCTTGTTTAATTCGAATTCACAATATGACACAGCTTTGCGCGTGGATACTCCACAAAGAATTGTCCACTGTCATCCATTTTTCCTTTGATTTGATCGCTCTGAGTCGATTGCGCGGGCTCCATGGAGGTCTTTTGTATTTAATTGTACTGCTCTTATCTAAGTAGAATCGAGTAAAGCTGTGATCAGCGAATGCTAAGAACGAACCTGCAATAAAAGCTAAAATTGAGTTTATGGAATTGTTCTTGTTTAGTTCGAATGCTGTACTGTTGCTGAGTGTACTTTAAAAAGTAGTGTTAACATGAGTTAAAACTTTGTTACTTAGTTTTGGACTAGTTTCCATAGACATTACGTTTCATGTTTTTTTATTCTAGACGGCTTTATAACAATGAAATAACTCACCTCCCAGAAAATGTTTTCTCAGGACGTAGTGCGCTACAAGAACTGTAAGTTTGTTGACCCAAATAAACTTTCAAACTATGACATAGCTATGTGCCTGGTTACTGTACAGAGTACAGTGTGACTTATACAGTATACAAAGCGACTCATGATCATACAGCTGATTTAAACAGAGTCAATACTAATACACCTTATTCCAAAATGGCTGCCATTTTAGTAATCTTTTGTTTGATTGCGAATTGGCCCTTTTGGCCTGGTTCGAGTTTAAATATTCTTTTCAATTTTACGTTTGAAATCGAGGTCAAGAGGGCCAATTTGCAAGGAAACAAAAGAATACTAAAATGGCGGCCATTTTGGAATAAGGTGTATAAATAACCCTTTTTGGACTCCAGGAGTGTACCAGCTCTCGAAACTAATAATTTGATTGGCTCGATACCCAAGCTGAAAACAAAGCAGTAATTAGCAGCTCTCGAAACAGGCTATTATTAGGTATTGTAATCAGCTTCTATTGTTTAAGACTAAGTCATTGTTTCAATTGTTTAGTCTTTTGTTTTTGGGTTTGGGTATCGAGCCATTCACATGATACGTTTCGAGAGCTGCTACATGACTGTTTTTGGGTCTAAAATTAAGGTGGATTTGGACCTCAGCCTTCTAAGATTAATACTAACTGTTATTCCAGTATGTCATGTTGGTTCCTTTTGTAACACCTATTTTTTTCATTTGCGCGAGGTTCCCTTATTAAAGAAAGGAGCACATAAAGAAATCAAGTTTATTACTACCGACAAACATTAGTTTTGGAGTCGACGAAATGACAATATCTCGAATAAATGCGTATGATTATTATTGTTACTATTATTACTATTTTTATAGCAATGGTAATAATAATGATAATCATAACAATGATATTTTAATAAGTGTTTACTCCAAATGATTGCACGAATTATGGAAATGAACACTCTTTATACACCACAGGTATAACGAATAATATTTTATATAAATTTGGAATTTTTTATAATGTCTAATTAAGCTTGGTTAAGATTTTTATTTTATTGTAATGTATTGTATGTTTAAAATTATTATTATTATTATTTCTATTATTATAATTTAGAAATAAAGATTTTATAGTTCTCAACAAGTCCTCTAAATTTAGAACAATCAGGACATCATGAAACTCTATTATTTCCGAACACTATGCGCGAAAAGTTCGATTTTTTACTCTATGATCCGTAAAGGGAAGGTTTTTCATAAACGCTCACGGAAAAATGGATGTGTTTCAATTGAACAGATTTGGTCATGAAAATCCTTGTTCAGAAATCAGAAGTCTACGTTAACAGCAGAAACCGGGGCCAGTACTCCTTAGTATCTGGCTAGAAATATTCTTCTTACATTTTCCTCCGGCCGCGCGTTAGCCAGTTGGTGAGGGCCAGTCTCTTGCCTTATTGTTCGCTGAGAAACGTTTACCTTTGTTTAAATACTTTTGATTTTGTATGATTTTTCCAGCTTTTTGGTGTTCTGTTTTAGTTTTTTTTATTGTTTTCTTTGTAACTATCAAATCCACTGTCATCCATTTTTGTTTTGATTTGTTCGCGCTGAGTCGTTCCCGTAGACCCTATGGAGGACAATTGGAATTAATTGTATTGCTCTTATCTATTAAGTAAGTAGAATCGAGTAAAGCCGTGATCAGCAAATGCTGGGAACGAAACTGCAATATAAGCTAAAATGAAATTCATTGAATTGTTCTTGTTTAATTCGAATTCACAATATGACAAAGCTTTGCGCGTGGATACTCCACAAAGAATTGTCCACTGTCATCCATTTTTCCTTTGAATTGATCGCTCTGAGTCGATTGCGCGGGCTCCATGGAGGTCATTTGGGTTTAATTGTACTGCTCTTATCTAAGTAGAATCGAGTAAGGCTGTGATCAGCGAATGCTATAAACGAAACTGCAATAAAAGCTAAAATTGTGTTCATGGAATTGTTCTTGTTTAGTTCGATTGCTGTACTGTTGCTGAGTGTACTTTAAAAAGTAGTGTTAACATGAGTTAAAATTTCGTTACTTAGTTTTGGACTACTTTCCATAGACATTACGTTTCATGTTTTTTTATTCTAGATGGCTTTATAACAATGAAATAACTCACCTCCCAGAAAATGTTTTCTCAGGACTTAGTGCGCTACAATCCCTGTAAGTTTGTTGACCCAAATAAACTTTCAAACTATGACATAGCTATGTGCCTGGTTACTGTACAGAGTACAGTGTGTCTTATATACAAAGCGACTCATACAGCTGATTTAAACAAAGAGTAAATAGTAATAAATAACTGTTCTTGGGTCTAAAAGTAAGGTGTATTTGGACCTTAGCCTTCTAAGATTAATACTAACTGTTATTCCAGTATGTCATGTTGGTTCTTTTTGTAACACCTATTTTTTCATTTGAGCGGGGTTCCCTTATTAAAGAAAGGAGCACATAAAAAAAATCAAGTTGATTGCTACCTTCAAACATTAGTTGTGGCGTCGAGGAAATGACAATATCTCGAATAAATGCGAATCATTATTATTATTATTACTATTATTACTATTTCTATAGCAATGCTAATAATAATCATAATCATAATAATGATATTTTAATAAGTGTTTACTCCAAATGATTGCACGAATTATGGAAATGAACACTCTTTGTACACCACGGGTGTAACGAATAATATTTTCTATAAATTTGTAATTTTTATATAATGTCTAATTATTCTTGGTTAAGATTTTTATTTTAGTGTAAAATATTGTAAGTTTTAAATTTTTATTATTATTACTATTGTTATTACTATTACTATTACTATTATTATTATTACTATTATTATTATTATTATTATTATTTAGAAATAAAGATTTTATAGTTCTCAAAATGTCCTCCAAATTTAGAACAATCAGGACATCATGAAACTCTATTATTTCCGAACACTCAGCTCGAAAACTTCAATTTTTTACTTTACGATTCGTACAGAGAAAGTTTTTCATTAATGCTCACGGAAAAATGTATGTTTTAATTGCACTGATTTGGTCATTAAAATCCTTGTTCAGAAATCAGAAGTCTATGTTAACAGCACACACCAGGGCCAGTACTCGTTAGTATCTGGCTAGAAATATTCTTCTTACTTTTTTCTCCGGCCGTCCGCCAGCCAGTTGATGATGGTCTGTCTCTTGCTTTATTAGGGACCTTAAGCATGCGCGTTTTTAAGATGTGGACAGCAACCGCAAGTGAGCTGTTTTCCCTTTTAACTTGTCTTCAAACAACCACATTTGCATTTCTAAGTATTTTTCTCCCATTAGAGACAATTAATATAAAAATCTGAGAGACACTCACTGTCCTGGCACGCGAAATGTTTTCTTCCGTTTGCTGTCCGCGTCTCAAAAACGCGCGTGCTTACCCTCCTTATTAGAGAGCTTAAGCGCGCGACGTTTTTGTCAACACAGACAGCGACCGTAAGTGAGTTTGCAAAGAAAGTGACGTCACATGTCACAGAGATCAAGTCACAAACCTTAAGGGTGGCTATTTGGCGTCAGTGGTGACAAACAAAAACGCGAGAAGGTAAGTTCATTTTAGGTGCAATTACTCTGTTTTTTGGTTGATTTTTGTTGTTTTCCTTCTAATGCTGGACAATCAACTTTCTAATTCCTATTGTTTATGAAAGACGCTCTTCTCTGTCAGTTCTACCGGCTGATGAACACCAGCGCTGCAGACGCCGAGACTCAGTCTTGCCAAAAACCTAGAGTAAGTCTCTTTTGAAAAATACTTGTTTTCCTTGATATATCCTTTTGTATGTGCTTGTGGTTTTTTTTTTCTGTGGTATTAAATTGCTAAGACAACATTTCCAGAAAGACCATGTTAAATTTTGCACAATTTTAATGACCGTTAAATTTAACTTCTTTTTTGGAACGCTTCATTTTTTATTTGTCATTTGCTTTCCTTTACAGAAATGTACCAAATGGATTGGACAAATCAGCTAACACTGGGAGATCTGAACTTTGCTTAACATTCAGAATAATTTCAGGATTATCGATCGCAACTGGATTGAGAATTTGCAGCCGTGTTCACTTCCAATAAAGCAATAGGTTCATCCTTTGAAATCAATTTTTGATCGTATCTCTAAAAAGGCAGATCTCTTGTCTTTCTTAAAGAAGTCATGATTCAGTAATAAGAAAGAAGACAAATAATCAAAACTGCTGTACAATTAACTAGCGATGCCGTAAAATCACTGACGCGACATGCTTAACGCAAGCAAGTCAAGTCTCGACCCAGTTTCACCTCGGCAACTTGGCGTCCGTGTTATTATTCGCTGAGAAACGTTTACCTTTGCTTGAATGCTTTTGATTTTGTGTGCTTTTCCCAGCTTTTTTGTGTTCTGTTTTAGTTTTTCTTATTGTTGTCTTTGAATTTATGAAATCCACTGTCTTCCATTTTTGTTTTGATTTGTTTCCTCCGAGTCGTTCCCGTAGAGCCAATGGAGAACAATTGGGATTAATTGTAATGCTCTTATCTATTAAGTAAGTAAAATCGAGTAAAGCCGTGATCAGCGAATGCTGAGAACGAAAGCGACTCACACAGCTGATTTAAACAAAGTGTAATTAATAATGTATAACCCCTTTTTGGGTCTAAAATTAAGGTGCATTTGGACCTTAGCCTTGTAAGATTAATACTAACTGTTATGTTCAAATGTTCTCTTCCGTTTGCTGTCCGCGTCTCAAAAACGCGCGTGCTTAAGCTCCTTATTAGAGAGCTTAAGCGCGCGACGTTTTTGTCGACACGGACAGCGACCGGAAGTGAGTTTGCAAAGAAAGTGACGTCACATAACACAGAGATCAAGTCACAAACCTTTAGGGTCCGTGGTGACAAAGAAAAACGCGATAAGGTATGTTCAGTTATTCACGTCAACCATCGGAGGGATATAAACTTAATGTATTGCAATTTTTGACATATCTTTAGAAGCTCCTGATAAGGTTGCAGGATGCCTGGCGGATCTATGACTAGAACAGAAACGAAAGAAGAGAGAAAGAGAACGACAACAACAAAACAGAATACCAGTAATATCTCAAACTTGGGAGAAGAAGTTACTCCACAAATTCTTTTCTTGGGCACTAAACAGTTTGTTATTTTTACGGATGCGTTATTTAAAGTGGATGCGTATTTTTAAAATCGGTTTTTCGTTAGTTCAGGAATGAAACTCGAATTTTTATTGTCAACTGGAATTAAATAACAATTATCTGTACACTTTTGGACATAACGAAATAAATGATTTGTTTCTTTGTTTTGCTCTAAAAATGCGAGCGAACAAGTGCTTTTTAGTCCGTTTGCCCAACTGCTTTTCGATGTGCCTCGACAGCAGCCCCCCCCCCCCCCCACACCTTCCCCCCACAGGCCCCAAAGGTCCGCATTTTGATACTCAATGTCCAAGTTAATGAGTGCAGTCGGTTAAACTGAAGTTTAAAACTTAACAGTGATATTTAAACAAAATCAAAGAATGGAAAAAGCAGTAATGTATTCACTGGAAACTAAAACCAGTTGCATTCTAGTAGTCCGAGCCATTCAGAACATTTCAACGAGCGCACAGATGTCCGAGCTTATCTATAGGTGCGTTTTTTTTTGGAAAATCCAAAAACGGATTTCTGATCTCGGACCACGGGATTCTTCTGTCTACATGCATCTACATGTTCCAGCACTCGGCAAAGTCTCTTTTTGACTTGTGGCTGTTTCTGCTTAGGTGGCCTCATACACCACAAGCCTTTTTAGAGACATCACTGCCAAGCCGGCCACTTCTGCTGGAGAGAACAGGGCAGCCACAACACTGGGGACTTTATCCCCTACTCTTCTCCAATTGTGCTTGGGTTCTTTAACGTCCCACAGGGAAGTTATGAACACAGAAGATATTTGTGAGATGGGACCTACGGTTTATAGTCCTTATCCGAGAAGACTTGAAATGAAAGTCTAACCATTTGCAGATGAAATTACAAAGGCAGCACTTTCTCCCAACTTATTTTAAGATCCTGAGTGTTGATCCGGCCGGGGCTCGAACCCGCGACCTCCCGCGTGACAGCCCGACGCTCAACCAACTGAGCCACCGGTGAACGCAAAATCCGAAAAAGGATATTATTTTCCACGACAACGCAAACAAACAAACAAACAAGAAACTCAGAGTTGCGTTCAAATTAAAATAAAAAGCAAAATATAGCGGTTAAGTTTGTTTTGGAGAAATTCTTAAATGAAAATGCCATCATTAAAAAATACCTTAGCGATCGATAAAAAGAAATGACGAAAAACATGCTTTTTTCGCTGTAGGGAAGGTGCTAACAATATTATTGCTGTCAAGAAACTTTTATTGTAATTTCTGGTGTGAAATTTGCAGGAAACCTAACTATTTTCGACCTATTCATGTTTTCCATTGTACGGTAAAAATGGGAAACCGCTTGTCAAAAATACTTTTTTCAAATCCTTTTCCAAAAAAAACGCTGAACTGATGAATCTCAAAAAGCCAGATAAACAATAAGAAAAAATGTTTGGGAAAAGAGTAATGAGGCGTATTCGTTGTCGATAAGAGTACAGACCACGCTAAACCACATTTCGATTTGCTTTTTTACCACAATATCAACGTTAAACGAGTGTTTTTTTTCAGAGCGCGAGCTGAAAAAGGCATTGCTCGACACATCGACGCGAGCAGTGTGGTATGGACTCTAATTGACAACGGCAAATTAGCCAATCAGATTGCGAGATTAGCAACAATTGTGGTAAAATATTCAATTCCGACCGTGTACTTTGCCGTTACAATTTTTCGTGTATTGCTACTTTCCTAAATAAATGGATCTGACAATAAAAAATACATTTCCGTAGTTTGGTCCACTTTGGCCTCGTTAGCACCCCCCCCCCCCCCCCCCCCACATAAAATCCTGGTTACGGGCCTGGGGCCCTTTTCTCGAAAGTCCCGCTTGTTTTGGAAAGCTGATCTTAAACATGTTTTCAAGGTAACAAAAAGAAAAAGAACTCTGAAGTTTGATGAATTAAATCCTCTCCGTTCTTGAGATTCAAAGGGAATTGTGACACCCGAAAATCACCCGTAAAGTTTCGGGACTTTCGAGAAACGGGCCCCTGGACAGTGACAAGAAAATTTTGTCCTTATGCTAGAAACGCGGAATCGCAATGAGTTCTCGTCAAATGAAGGAGAAAAATCGCTAGCTTGTGTTTTCAGAAGTTTGTTTAAAGCTCCTACAGGTAATTTGTTGGAGCAGATCTTGTTTGAAGTTTGTCCTTTCTTGGTTGCATTCCCGTATTTTGCCGATTCTTGTTCCAAGCCAAGCTGGCGTGTTTCAATGAAATACATCAAAATGTGAATGATCTCATTTTCAGTGATAAAGTGGAATAAAGTAAATCAGTAAAACTCTTTTTTGACCCCGAACTGACAAATTTCCCGACGGTTTCTAATTTTAGCGTGATTCCTATTCGCTGGTTATTGACAGTTGACTCTGAAATGGCTTTTTTTCTTTTCGCTCGCTGAGGATGTGCTTGTTTTGTTTTAAAACTCATGCGATTCGAGAAAAATTCATTGCCAAACTGATGAATTTAAAAGTAACTTTCGCTTGAAAAACCGATATCGCACTCATCGCTTCGATTCGTGATTCATGGGATATCGGTTTTTTTCTTGACATTTACCGTGGAATTCACTAGTTAGACAATCAATTTTTGTACAGAAGAAAGCGAAGAAGAAGATTTAATTAACAGGAAACACCAAAACGCGGACAATTCGAAAACCTTTTATTTTCACTAACTCTACAGGCAGTTATGCGCCGATCAAATCGAAACTTCAACATCCCCTTCCCCCCCCCCCCCCCCCACCGGGCAAACCCCGGGCATTTGACTATCTTCTGTGCCCAGGGAGAGGGAAAATTGAACCGGAAGTGTCAGGTTTCAAATGATTTTTTTTTCGGGCGCCGAAATCACTAACAGCTATAAAACATGTGTTTCAAGGACGAGATCGAAGAGTTTAAAGGAAGAGATGCAGCATTTGTGAGCGACTGGCATACAAAAAAGGTCTTCAAAAGGTCTTTATTAAAGACGGCAGGGGCCGACAACGATTGTTCTTCAGTAGGTTTTGACAGACAAATCCGAGGATAGGGTAG